>BPLQ01000138.1:0-159017 GCA_021605075.1 Caerostris darwini
ATTCAGTTCCATTCAAAAAATATCCTTTGTTAGATTTTAACCCAAAAGCAATTAAACTAATCATTTTCATCCGACATCTTCAACATCATTCTAAAAGGACCCTCCTTTATCGAGAATTCCCTCTTTCACGCTTTTATAATTTATGTTTGAAACTAGTTAGTCTCTTCGCTTTTCGAATATACAACCACCTATCCGGCGAACACAATGGAGAAAGAAAAAGATTAATTTTAACCATTTTTTTATTTTTATGCAATTCTTTTTATTTTATTGTTTATTTCTCCTTTCCATTTTGAGTACCCTCCACTGAAAACGACACTATTGTCACGTGACCGATCGGAGAGGAGAATGTCTTCTTCAACAATGGAGTATCTGTTTCCTTTTCTCCAACCGGCGAAAGCGGATACAAAATTGCTTTTGAGGGAGAATATAGAGTGGAGAAATAAAAAAAAATGCCCAATTATTATCACCAACACTTAAGAATTGGATGGTATAACGACTGTATTAAAACAATGAATTTATTTCCCAAGTACCGCTTAAATATTTCGCTGCGATTTTCTTTTTAGTTGAATTGAGTTATTCTTTTTTTTTTCAGTTCGAAATTTATTGTTGATGCATTCTTTTCTTCAAGATCTTTTGTTCGATGAGGGATTTTTAGAGAACATCTTTTAATCTTCTTTTTCGATTTAGAATGATCTAAAGGAGTGGTTTTATCCTTTTTGAAATGCATTGAAATTCTTAAGCAATTATTATTCTTAAAAGAAGTTTAATATTGTTTTCTAATAATTATTTTCAAATTTCACTACGAATACTTCTTATTTGTAAGTAGTACTCGTTAGATGATTATCGCCATAAAATGAGAGATACACATTTCAATTATTTCCGTGTTCTGTTATTTTTAAAGCTATTATCACTTTCGTATTTTAAATGATGAGCCTTATTTCCTTTTTTAATTTGAGAAAAACATATTAGTTTTCTTTCAAAAGAATTGTTTCACGATATAAGTTTTTGTGAATTAATACGTTTTGAAAGCTTTTGAGAATGATTAGATTTCGATAAAAAGTAGCTGTTGGTGATACATTTATTCTATCTTTTAGGGAAAGAAAAGGATAAAAATTATTTTCTAAGCATTTTACATAAATGAAACTACTAAAATTACTAAAATTTGATAAATGTATCAAATGTGATTCTGTTAAAAACATTCTTGTTGTTGTAGTTTGAACATTTTGCACCAGATACGATGGGAACATAATATACATCAGAATAACTTTATTATTGGGATCTGATGGCCGAGTAACTAGTGGTCTGGTCCTCGATTTCCCAGGTTTCAAGTTCGAGTCCAGGCGAAGTCATGGATGCTTGTATAGGATCGTAAACGACATTAAAACGTAGGTTCCAGTCTAGTATGGCTGTAGAGCGTTGGGTGTTGGGCTAAAAAATTTATGTTTTAAATAAATGTCTCCTGTCTTGAAATCTGCTATAAGATTATTAAATGAGATAAATAATAAATATTAACTTTTATTTACGGAATTATTCGCAAAATACTTTAATTATTTATTATTGTTTTGATTAAACAATTCAGAATGCTAAATGAAATAAATAATAAATATTTATTTTAAGTTTTGGTGTTATTTGAAGAAATATTTTTTTATTGCACATTTATTTTTTTTAATTAAATGATTCTGATTGTTAAATGAAACAAATCTCTTAAAAGAATCTTTCCGCCTCATTTATATTTTCAGATTCCGAATCAGATCCTTATTTTTGTTTCAATTCCATTTATTTAGTTCCATTAAAAAAAACATCCATTGTTAGATTTCGCCGGAGAAATTAAACTAATCATTTTCATCCGACATCTTCCAACATCATTCTCTGAAAGGACTCTCCTTTATCGAGAAATCCCTTTTTCCCGCTTTTATAATTTATGTTTCAAACTATTTAGTCTTTTCGCTTTTCGAATATACAATGGAAATTAAAACTGATTCCACAATTCCGGTGAACACAATAGGGAAAGAAAAAGATTAATTTTACCTTTTTTTATTTTTATTGAATCCCTTTTTTATTTTTTTTTATTTCTCCTTTCCATTTTGAGTACCCTCCACTGAAAACGACACTATTGTCACGTGACCGATCGGAGAGGAGAAAGTCTTCTTCAAAAATGGAGTATCTGTTTCCTTTTCTCCAACCGGCGAAAGCGGATACAAAATTGCTTTAGAGGGAGAATATAGAGTGGAGAAAAAAAAAAAATGTCCAATTATGATCACCAACACTTAAGAATTGGATGGTATAACGACTGTATTAAAACAATGAATTTATTTCCCAAGTACCGCTTAAATATTTCGCCTGCGATTTTCTTTTTAGTTGAATGAGTTATTCTTTTTTTCAGTTCGAAATTTATTGTTGATGCATTCTTTTCTTCAAGATCTTTTGTTCGATGAGGATTGTTAGAGAACATCTTTTAATCTTCTTTTCGATTTAGAATGATCTATAGGATGTTTTTATTCTTTTTGAAATGCATTGAAATTCTTAAGCAATTATTATCCTTACAAGAAATTTAATGTTGCTTTGTAATAACTATTTTCAAATTTCACCAAGAATAATTCTTGTTTGTAAAAGTAGTACTCGTTAGATGATTATCGTTATAAAAGGAGAAGGAACACATTTGAATTATTTCGGTTTTCTGCGCTTTTTAAAGTGATTATCCTTCTGATATTTTAAATGATCTGCCTTATTTCTTTTTTTAATTTTAGGAAAATAAATTAGATTTTTTTGAAAAGAATTGTTTGGGAATAAATATGTCTTTGTGAATTAATCCTTTTTTTGAAGTGTTTGTTTTGCGGTTTGAATTGCTGCGTTTTGAAAGCGTTTGAGATTTAATGCATTACGATGAAGTAGCGGTAGTAGGAGATGTTGGAGATGTTGGAAAAGTAGGAGAGGTTGATAACTTTATTAAAACTTTTAGGAAAGTAAAAGGATCAAAATTATTTGCAAAAACTTTTACATAAATGAAATATTTATCAAATTTTAGTAATTCTGTTGAAAACGGGTGTTGTAATTTGAACATTGTGAACGAGATACGAAGGGAACATTAAATTCATCAGAAAAACTTTAGTTTTTGGCCGTGATTTCCCAGTAACTAGTACTCTGACCCGCGTTGCGACAGGTTTCGGGTTCGAGTCTCAGCGGTGCCATGAATGTTTGCAGTGGTCCAGAATACACTTTAAACCGTAGGTCCCGTTCTAATATGACTGTAAAATTTTGACCGTAGGGCTGAAGATTCTTACACTTTAAAAAGAAATATTTGAGAGTAAATATGATTTTTCTGAATTAATACATGTTTTGAAGGTTTTTTTTTGCATTTTGAAAGCATTTGCGAATTAATATATGTGGATGAAAAGTAAGCAGCATGGATTTATTTGAAAAATATTTTATTTGTTTATTATTACTTTAATTAAACAATCATAAAAGCGAAATAAAATAAATAATAAATATTTATTTTAAGGTTTTGAGTTATATGAAGAATTATTTTTTATTGCACATTTATTTTTAATGAAACAAATCTCTTAAATGAATCTCTTACGCTCATTTATATTTCCAGATACCGAATCAGAATCTTATTTCTGTTTCAATTCCAATTGTTCAGTTCCATTCAAAAAATGTCCTTTGTTAGATTACGCCAAAAGCAATTAAACTAATCATTTTCATCCGACATCTCCCAACATCCTTTCGTAAAAGGACTCTCGTTTATCGAGAATTCATTTTTAACCGCTTTTATAATTTATGTTTGAAACTATTTAGTCTTTTCGTATATATAATGGAAATTAAAACCGATCCGCCATTCCGGCGAACACAATGGGGAAAGAAAAAGATTAATTTTATCCTTTTTTTTATTTATATTGAATCCTTTTTTTATATTTTTTATTTCTCGTTTCCATTTTAAGTACCCTTCACTGAAAACGACACTATTGTCACGTGACCGATCGGAGAGGAGAAAGTCTTCTTCAAAAACGGAGTATCTGTTTCCTTTTCTCCAGCCGGCGAAAGCGGATACAAAATTGCTTTAGAGGGAGAATATAGAGTGGAGAAATAAAAAAAAAATGTCCAATTATGATCACCAACACTTAAGAATTGGATGATATAACGACTGTATTAAAACAATGAATTTATTTCTCAAGTACCGCTTAAATATTTCGCCTGCGATTTTCTTTTTAGTTGAATTGAGTTATTTTTTTTTTTTTTCAGTTCGAAATTTATTGTTGATGCATTCGTTTCTTCAAGATCTTTTGTTCGAAGAGGGATTGTTAGAGAACATCTTTTAATATTCTTTTCTATTTAGAACGATCTAAAGGAGAGGTTTTATTCTTTTTGAAATTCTTAAGCAATTATTATTCTGAAAAGAAGTTTAATATTGCCTTATAATAAATATTTTCAAATTTTCTTAAGAATGATTCTTGTTTGTAAAAGTAGTACTCATTAGATGACCATCGCTATAAAATGTGAGATACGCATTTCAATTATTTTCGTTTTCTGTTATTTCTCATCCGATTATCATTTTAATATTTTAAATGATGTGATTATTTCTCTTTTTAATTTTAGAAAAACAAAATTTTTTTCTTTCAAAAGAATTGTTTGAGAATAAATATTCTTGAGTTAATACATATTGAAGTTTTTGTTTGCTGTTTAAATAGATACGTTTTGAAAGTTTTTGAGAATTAATACAATACAATGAAAAATAGTTGTTGTTGATAACTTTGTTTAACGTTTTAGTTAAAAAATGATCAAAATTTTTTTTAAAAGTTTTACTTGAATAAAATACCTATCAAATTTTTATAATTCTGTTATAAAAACCGGCCGTTGAAGTTTAAGAAATTTAACCGAGATACGATGGGAATATTAAATTTCTAAGAATATATTTATTTTTGGGGTTTGATGGCCGAGTAACTAGTCGTCTGGTCCTCGATGTCACAGGTTTCGGGTTCGAGTCCCGGTGGTGCCATGGATGTTTGTAGTATTTCGGAATACACATTAAAACGTAGGTCCCAGTCTAGTACTGGTGAGTCTATGTCTTAAAAAGTAAATATCTGCTCTCTTGAAAGCTGCTAGTAAGAATATTAAATGAGATAAATAATAAATATTAATTTTTATTTATGGAATTATATGCAAAACACTCTAATTATTTATTATTACTTTAATCAAACAATGATGAATGCTAAATAAAATAAATAATAAATATTTATTTTAAATTTGGAGTTATTTGAAGAAATATTTTGTTTGCACATTTATTTTTTCAGTTAAAAGAATGCGAATATTAAATGAACCAAATCTCTTAAAAGAATCTTTTCCCCTCATTTATATTTTCAGATTAAGAATTATATCATATTTCTGTTTCAATTTCATTTATTCAGTTTTCAAAAAACGTCCTTTGTTAGATTTCGCCAGAGCAATTAAACTAATCAATTTCATCCGACGTCTTCCAGCATTATTTTATAAAAGGACTCTCCTTTATCAAGAATTCCTTTTTAACCGCTTTTATAATTTATGTTTCAAACTATTTAGTCTTTTAGCTTTTCGGAATTCAATGGAAATTAAAACTGATCCGCCATTCCGGCGAACACAATGAGGAAAGAGAAAGATTAATTTTGCAATTTTTTTAATTTTTATTGAATCCTTTTTATTTCTCCTTTCCATTTTGAGTACCGTCAAAACGACACTATTTTCACGTGACCGATTGGAGAAAGTCTTCTTCAAAAATGGAGTATCTGTTTCCTTTTCTCCAACCGGCGAAAGCGGATTCAAAATTGCTTTACAGGGAGAATATAGAGCGGAGAAATAAAAAAAAAACGTCCAATTATTATCACCAACACTTAAGAATTGGATGGTATAACGACTGTATTAAAACAATGAATTTATTTCCCAAGTACCGCTTAAATATTTCGCCTGCGATTTTCTTTTTAGTTGAAAGAGTTATTCTTTTTTTTTCAGTTGGAAATTTATTATTGATGCCTTCTTTTCTTCAAGATCTTTTGTTCGATCACGGTTTGTTAGAGAACATCTTTTTATCTTCCTTTCGATTTAGAATGATCTAAAGGAGGGTTTTTATTCTTTTTGAAATGCATTGAAATTCTTAAGCAATTATTATTCTTAAAAGAAGTTTAATATTGCTTTGTAATAATTATTTTCTTATTTCACTACGAATAATTTTGTTTGCAAAAAGTAGTACTTATTAGATGATTATCGCTATAAAATGAGAAGGTACACATTTCAATTATTTTGGTTTTCTGTTATTTTTAGAGCGATTATCATTTTCATATTTTAAATGATGCGCCTTATTTCTCTTTTTTATTTTAGAACAGCAAATTAGTTTACTTCCAAAAGAATTGTTCGAGAATAAATATGCTTTGTGAATTATTACATTTTTTAAAGTTTTTCTCTTTAATTTGAATTGATATTTTTGAAAGCGTTTGTGAATTTATGCGTTTGGATGAGAAGTAGCAGTCGCAGATAACTTTTAGAGTAAGAAAAGGATCAAAATTATTTTTAAAAAGTTTTACATAAATGGAATATTTACTAAATTTTTGCATTTCTGTTAAAAAAAATCATGGAGTTGTAGTTTTCATATTTTGAACCAGATACGAAGGGTACATTAAATTCATCGGATTAACTTTATTTTTGGTTCCTGATGGCCGAGTAACTAGTGCTCTAGTTCTCGATACCACCTGTGTGAGGTTCGAGTCTCGGCGGTGCCACGCATATTTATATTTTTTCGGAACCCACTTTAAACTGTAGGACCAGTTCAGTATAGCTGTAGACATAGAGGGCGTAGAGCTGAGAACTCTTACGTTTTAAAAAGAAATCCGAGAACAATTTTAGGGAGAAGTGCATTACATTTGCGCGTCGTATGTTAGAAAACCGAGAAAACTCCTGCCAGTCTGGCCAAGCAGGAAAGATACTAAACACCACAAAAGCCACCGAGGCTCCTCGTTTATTGAAACAGTGTCTCCAACAAAGGCATATATATATCACGCCGACATCTTAATGCTCATTAGCTGTGCCCTTTGCCACTGAGACATGATTTGGGCGAAAGTATGTATAAATATAAGTATGTATGTATGTATGTATGTATGTATGTATGTATGTATATATAGTATATATAAATATATATATATATATATATATATATGTATGTACATAGAAAAATAATACATTTTCAGAAAGTAAATAAATTTTTATTTCAAATTTTTCATTTATTTAAAAATATTTTTATTACTTATTACATGTTTATTAAATATATGTGAATGTCTAAAAAATAAATAACAATTATTTATTTTAACTTTTAGAATTATGAATTATTTGAAAAAAATATTTTTATTGCTCCTTTATTCTTTTAATTAAATCAATGCGAATGTTAAATGAAACCAATCTCTTAAAAGTATCTTTTCCCCTCATTTATATTTTCAGATTCCGAATCAGATCCTTATTTTTGTTTCAATTCCATTTATTTAGTTCCATTAAAAAAAACATCCATTGTTAGATTTCGCCAGAGAAATTAAACTAATCATTTTCATCCGACATCTTCCAACATCATTCTCTAAAAGGACTCTCCTTTATCGAGAAATCCCTTTTTCCCGCTTTTATAATTTATGCTTCAAACTATTTAGTCTTTTCGCTTTTCGAATATACAATGGAAATTAAAACTGATTCCACAATTCCGGTGAACACAATAGGGAAAGAAAAAGATTAATTTTACCTTTTTTTATTTTTATTGAATCCCTTTTTTATTATTTTTTTATTTCTCCTTTCCATTTTGAGTACCCTCCACTGAAAACGACACTATTGTCACGTGACCGATCGGAGAGGAGAAAGTATTCTTCAAAAATGGAGTATCTGTTTCCTTTTTTCCAACCGGCGAACGCGGATACAAAATTGCTTTAGAGGGAGAATATAGAGTGGAGAAATAAAAAAAATGCCCAATTATTATCACCAACACTTAAGAATTGGATGGTATAACGACTGTATTAAAACAATGAATTAATTTCTCAAGTACCGCTTAAATATTTCGCTGTGGTTTTCTTTTTAGTTGAATGAGTTATTCTTTTATTTCAGTTCGAAATTTATTGTTGATGCATTCTTTTCTTCAAGATCTTTTGTTCGTCAGGGATTGTTAGGAAACTTTTTTTTAATCTTCTTTTTCGATTTAGAATGATCTAAAGGTTTTTTTTATTCTTTTTGAAATGCATTGAAATTCTTAGGCAATTATTATTCTAAAAAGAAGTTTAATATTGCTTTGTAATAACTATTTTCAAATTTCACTAAGAATAATTCTTATTTGTAAAAGTACTACTCGTTAGATGATTATCGCCATAGATAGATACACATTTCAATTATTTTAGTTTTCTGTTATTTTTGATGCGATTATCATTTTCATATTTTAAATGATGAGCCTTATTTCTATTTTTAATTTCAGGAAAACATATCAGCTTTCTTTCAAAAGAATTGTTTCAGATAAATAAGTGTTTGGGAATTAATACGTTTTGAAAGTGTTTGAAAATTAATAGATTTCCATGAAAAGTAGCTGTTGTTGAACACTTTATTCTATCTTTTAGGAAAAGAAAAGGATAAAAATTATTTTTTAAACATTTTACGTAATTTAAACTACTAAAATTACAAAAATTTGATAAATATATCAAATGTCATTCTGTTAAAAAAATTCTTGTTTTTGTAGTTTGAACATTTTGCACCTGATACGATGGGAACATAATATTCATCAGAATAACTTTGTTAATGGTGTCTGATGGCCGAATAACTAGTCGTCTGGTCCTCGATTTCACAGGTTTCGGGTTCGAGTCCCGGGGTTGCCATGAATGTTTGTAGAGGTTCGTAAACGACATTAAAAGGTGGGTCCCAGTCTAGTATGGCTGTAGAGCGTTGGGCTGACAAATCTGGTTTAAAAAAAATGTCTCCTGTCTCGAACGAATTCTACTAGTAAGATTATTAAATGAGATAAACAAAAAATATTAACTTTTATTTACGAAATATTCACAAAATACTTTAATTACTTATTATTGTTGTGATTAAACAATTCAGAATGCTAAATGAAATAAATAATACATCTTTATTTTAAGTTTTGGTGTTATTTGATGAAATATTTTTATTGCACATTTATTTTTTTTAATTAAATGATTCTGATTGTTAAATGAAACAAATCTCTTAAAGTATCTTTTCCCCTCATTTATATTTACAGATTCCGAATGAGATCCTTATTCTTGTTTCAATTCCGTTTATTCAGTTCCATTCAAAAAATATCCTTTGTTAGATTTCGAAAGAGCAATTAAGCTAATCATTTTCATCCGACATCTTCCGACATCATTCTATAAAAGGACTCTCCTTTATCGAGAACTCCTTTTAACCGCTTTTATAATTTATGTTTCGAACTATTTAGTCTTTTCGCTTTTCAAATATACAATGGAAATTAAAACCGATTCCACAATTCCGGCGAACACAATGAGGAAACAGAAAGATTAATTTTGCCCGTTTTTTATGTTTATTGAATCTTTTTTTCCATTTTTTTAATTTCTCCTTTCCATTTTGAGTGCCCTCCACTGAAAACGACACCATTGTCACGTGACCGATCGGAGAGGAGGAAGTTTTCTTCAAAAATGAAGTATCTGTTTCCTTTTCTCCAACCGGCGAAAGCGGATACAAAATCGCTTTAGAGGGAGAAAAATAGAGTGGAGAAATAAAAAAGAAATGTCCAATTATTATCACCAACACTTAAGAATGTGTTGTTATAACGACTGTATTAAAACAATGAATTTATTTCCCAAGTACCGCTTAAATATTTCGCTGCGATTTTCTTTTTAATTGAATTGAGTTATTCTTTTTTTCAGTTCGAAATTTATTGTTGATGCATTCTTTTATTCAAGATATTTTGTTCGATGTGGGATTGTTAGAGAACATCCTTTAATCTTTTTCGATTGAGATGATCTAAAAGCAGGGTTTTATTCTTTTTGAAATGCATTGAAATGCTCGAGCAATTATTATTCTTAAAAGAAGTTTAATAGTGGTTTGTAATAAATATTTTCAAATTTTCTGAAGAATAATTCTTGCTTGTGAAATTAGTACTTATTAAACGATTATCGCTGAAAAATAAGAGATACACATTTCAATTATTTTCTGTTATTTTTAAAGCGATAATCAGTTTGATATTTTAAATGAGTTTCTTATTTCTTTTTAAATTTTAGAAAAACAAATTAGTTTTTCTTTCAAAAGAATTGTTTGAGAATAAATGTGTTTCGGGGAATTAATACGATTTTTGAAGTTTGTGTGTGCGGTTTGAATTGCATTGTTTTGAAAGTGTTTGAGAATTAATGCATTTGGATGAAAATAACTGTTGTTGATAACTTTATTCAAAATTTTAGGAAAAGATAAGGATCAAAATTAGTTTTAAAAACTTTTACATACATGAAATATTTATCAAATTTTAGTTATTATGTTAAAAACGGGCGTTGTAAAGTTGAACATTCTAAATGAGATACGATGGGAACATCAAATTCATCAGGAAAAATTTTAGTTTTGGGGCGTTATAGCCCAGTAACTAGCACTCTGGCCCACTTTGCCATATGTGTCGGGTTCGAGTCTCAGCGGTGCCTTGAATGTTTCTAGTGGTTCAGAAGCCACTTTAAACCGTAGGTCCCGGTCTAATATGACTGTAGAAAGTTGGCCGTAGTGCTGAAAACTGTTACACTTTAAAAAGAAATGTTGGAGAGTAAATATGATTTTTCTGAATTAATACATTTTTTGAAGTGTTTTTTTTTTTTTTTTTTGCGTTTTGAATTGATAAGTTTTGAAAGCATTTGCAAATTAATATATGTGGATGACAAGTAAGCTGTATGGAATTATTTGAAAAATATTTTATTTGTTTATTATTAATTTAATTAAACAATCACAAAAGCGAAATGAAATAAATAATAAATATGTATTTTAGTGTTTTGAGTTATATGAAGAAATATTTTTATTGCACATTTATTTTTTTAATTTAATAAACGCGAATGTTAAATGAAACAAATATCTTAAAAGAATCTTTTCCCCTCATTTATATTTTCAGATTCCGAATCAGATCCTTATTTCTGTTTCAATTCCATTTATTCAGTTCCATTCAAAAAATATCCTTTGTTAGATTTCGTCAAAGCAATTAAAATAATCATTTTCATCCGACATCTCACAACATCATTTTATAAAAGGACTCTCTTTTATCGAGAATTCCTTTTTCCCGCTTTTATAATTTATGTTTCAAACTATTTAGTCATTTCGCTTTTCGAATATACAATGGACATTAAAACGGATTCCACCATTCCAGGCGAACACAATGGAGAAAGAAAAGATTAATTTTACACTTTTTTTTTATTTTTATTGAATCCTTTTTTTAATTTTTTTATTTCTCCTTTCCATTTTGAGTACCCTCCACTGAAAACGACACTATTGTCACGTGATCGATCGGAGAGGAGAAAGTCTTCTTCAAAAAATGGAGTATCTGTTTCCTCTTCTCCAACCGGCGAAAGCGCATACAAAATTGCTTTAGAGGGAGAATATAGAGCGGAAAAATAAAAAAAAAATGCCCAATTATGATCACCAACACTTAAGAATTGGATGGTATAACGACTGTACCAAAACAATGAATTTATTTCCCAAGTACCGCTTAAATATTTCGCCTGCGATTTTCTTTTTAGTTGAATGAGTTATTCTTTTTTTTAGTTTCAAATTTATTGTTGATGAATTCTTTTCTTCAAGATCTTTTTTTCGATGAGGGATTGTTCGAGAACATCTTTTAATCTTCTTTTCGATTTAGAATGATCTAAAGAATCGTTTTATTCTTTTTAAAATGCATTGAAATTCTAAACAATTATTATCCTTAAAAGAAGTTTAATATTGCTTTGTAATAACTATTTTCAAACTTCACAAAGAATAATTCTTGTTTGTAAAAGAAATACTCGTTAGATGATTATCGCTATAAATGGAGAGTTACACATTTAAATTATTTTCTCTTATTTTTAAAGCGATTGTCATTTTGATATTTTAAATGAGTGTCTTATCTCTTTTTAAATTTTAGAAAAACAAATTAGTTTTCATTTCAAAAGAATTATTTGAGAATAAATATATTTTTTAGAAATAATACGTTTTTTGAAATTTGTTTGCGGTTTGAATTGCTTCGTTTGGAAAGCGTTTGAGAATTAATACACTTGGTTGAAAAGTAACTGTTGTTGATAATTTTGTTTAAACTTTTAGACAAAATGAAAGGATGAAATTATTTTTTAATATATATATATATATATATATATATATATGTAGAGAGAGAGAGAGAGTGAGAAAATAATACATTTTCAAAATTGAATAAATATTTATTTTAAATATTTCAATTATTTAAAAATATTTTTATTACTTAATTATTGTTTATTAAATAAATGTGAATGTTAAATGAAATAAATAAGATAATTTAATTTTTTTAAAATACCACATTATTTTAATTTTTGAAATTATTTAAAAAATATTTTTAATACTCATTAATTTTTTAATCAAATGAAGTTATTTTATTATTGAAATCATTGCATGGAATCATTGGAATGGATGGATGGATGGCTGAAATCAGTGCATGGAATCATTGGAAGGGATGGAGGATTGAAATCATTGCATGGAATCATTGGAATGGATGGATGGCTGAAATCATTGCATGGAATCATTGGAATGCATGGATGGCTGAAATCATTGCATGGAATCATTGGAATGCATGGATGGTTGAAATCATTGCATGGAATCATTGGAATGGATGTACGGTTGGAATCACTGGATAGAATCATATGCCAATGAATGGAATCGTTGCAATGGAGCGATGGTTAGAATCATTGGATGAAATCATGAATGATCCTTGAATGAAATCATTGGAGAAGATGGTTGGTTGGAATCCTTGGATGGATAAAGGGTCATTGGAGGGAATCATGAATGGCCATTGAATGAAATCATTGGAGGAGATGGATAAATGGTCATTGGAGGGAATCATGAATGGTCATTGAATGAAATCATTGGAGGAGATGGATGGTTGGAATCATTGGATGTATAAATGGTCATTGGAGGGAATTATTGGATGGAAACATGTATTAACTTAATAAAATCAGGAATAGCCAATGGATATAATCATTGGATGGTATTGTGAATGGTCATTGGAGGGAATCATGAATGGCCATTGAATGAAATCATTGGAGGAGATGGTTGGAATTATTGGATGGATAAATGGTCATTGGAGGGAATCATCAATGGTCATTGAATGAAATCATTGGAGGAGATGGATGGTTGGAATCATTGGATGGATAATTGGTCATTGGAGGGAATTATTGGATGGAGACATGTATTTCCTTAATAGAAGCAGGAATAGTCAGTGGATGTAATGATTGGATGGGATTGTGAATGGTCATTGGATGGAAACATGTATTTCCTTAATAGAAGCATGAATAGTCAGTGGATGTAATCATTGGATGGAATTGTGAATGGTCATTGGATGGAAACATGTATTTCCTTGACAGAAACATGAATAGTCAGTGGATGTAATCATTGGATGGAATTGTGAATGGTCATTGGATGGAAACATGAATCATAATATGTACATTGATAAAAAATAATTTACTACTAGTGCAGAGCTTAACTTAAAGGTGATTCCTTTTTTATATACAATCGTTACAACTGTTATAGTCATTACAACCTCATCGTTAACAAACATCAATGCCACCGTCAGTATTCGAATCTGAAACCTTGTAGTACCAAGGCGCTAGCCAATTGGCCATCAGACTCCCAGACATTGAAAAAGAAGAAACATTTCTATTGGTTTTCGAACTCATAGATTTTTAAAGACTGCCCTGCCATTTGGATGTATTCAAACAAATAACGTATATTAATTAAGAACTTTTTTTACTGTGCAGCTCATGGGGTTTACAGGTTCGCATATCTCTGTTCAAACATCTCTGCATTGTCTACTAACGAGACAGTAAACACTCGTCTCGCTAACGAGATACTAAACAAAATACTTTCAGTGATACTTCTTCATTGCTCTCTGTCAGTCTGACTGAGATGCTTTGCTGAAGCATCGGAATGCCCGAAGGCGACAGCACTGCAATCAGAGACAATCATTAAAACGAACCTTTCTCCTTCTACGTGTCCTTTTGGAGGCAAAAAAAAGAAATTCATTCTTTGAAAAACAAAAGAAAAGTATTTTTTTCTTTCTTTCTCTGTCCTTCTCTTATTTCATCACACAAACAAATCTAGTCGAGGACTTTTTTTTTCTTTCTACTGAAGAAGTATATAAGAAGAAAAAAAAAAGAAAAGAAGTTGAAAGGTTTATCTTTTTGTCTCTTCTTTTGTAATGAAATGCATTTTAATGACTCTTTTTGGGGTTAAAGCTTTCGGGATATTATTTCTTTTACGACTCAACAATGAATTTTTTTTTCTTCTTGTGCTGCACTCATCTCAGTCGAAATTGCCCAGAGAAGAAAGAAAAAAAAAGATTCATTAATATTTTTATGAGTTTTCTTTGAATGTAATTGTTTTATTGATCCTTTTTCTCATTGAAGTTTCTGGATTTTTTTTCTTTGTTTCTTTTAATAATGAAATAAAAACGAAGTAAATTTTTAAATTTAAAGACTAAAAAAATTGTCGTGTTTCTTACTCTTTATCAGTTTATTTTGAAGAATCCTAGGCTTTAGTTTTAACAAAGATATACAAGTAGGACTATTAATTCCATTTTCAATGAATCCCCTTAAAAATATAAGGTTTTGGAAATATAAATTATTTATTCGAATTATTTTTATTCGAATTTCGAGACTTTATTTACCATGTTTCGGTTTACGAATTTTGGTCAAATACGCATCATTTTGTTCTATAATTTGTTGCCATTTTAAAGGTAGTTTCATAATGTCTGTCTCATAGAAGTCTTGGTGTTTATTGGCGAAAAACTCTAGTAGTCGATTTTCACAATCTTCTCTTGATGGCAATTTCTTATCACTAAGGAAGTTTTGCAATACAAGAAAAACATGGTAAACGCTTGGTGACAGGTCCGGACAATATGGTGGATGGGTCCTAGAAATTTTACTAAAAGGTAGGAAATGATTCAGTCATATTTAAAGACTTTCTTTTCCATTGATACTTGGGCTTGGAAATAATTTGATTCTTTGGGACGTGATAGCCAACTGGCTAGCACTCTGGCGCTCGGCACTACAGGTTTCCGATTGAAGAATCTGCGGAGCCACGGATTTTTGCAGTGGTTCGGTATCTACTATAAACTGTAGTTCCCGGTCTAGTATGATTGTAGAGCGTTGACGTAGGGCTTACAATCCTATCCTATAAAATGAAAAACATCTCAAATTTGAGAATCTGCCAGCAGGCAGATGGCCTAGGTCCATCATAGGGCAGTGGGGCATCTTCATTGGTTTTCGAAATCATATTTTTAAATATTGTCCTGTAATTTAGATGTATATAAAGAAATAACATATATAAAAGATAAATAATCTTTAAGGTTTGTGTTATTGTCCTGTGCAGCTCATGGGATTTACAAGCCCGACCCTATCTGTCCTAACATCTCTGCTTGTCTACTAACGAGACAGTAAATAGTCGTCTTGCTAACGAGACATTTTAGACGAGTTGAGACGAATAGACTAAGACGACATTGAGACGAATAAAAAGTATTTTGTATTATTTTGTATTCTTAGTGTACAGTATTTTGTTTATTCTTGCAGTGATGTCCTTTATTGGATTTCGAACTCATAGTTTTTAAAGATTGTCCTGTCATTTAGATGTATATAAAGAAATAACATATATAAAGGATAAATAATCTTTAAGGTTTGCTTTTTGTCCTGTGCAGCTCATGGGCTTTACAAGTGCGATCCTCTCTGTCCTAACAGCTCTGCTTGTTTACTAACGAGACAGTAAATGCTCGTCTCGCTAACGAGACACTAAACAAAATACTTCCAGTCATGCTTCTTCATTGCTCTCTGTCAGTCTGACTGAGATGCTTTGCTGAAGCATCGGAATGCCCGAAGGCGACAGGACTGCAATCAGAGGCAAATCATTAAAACGAACCGCCCTCCTCCTACGTACTCTTTTGGAGGCAAAAAAAAAAAAAGAAAAGAAATTCATTCTTCGAAAAACAAAAGAAAAAGTTTTTTTTTATCTTTCTCTGTTTGGTCCTTCTCTTATTTCATCACACAAACAAATCTAGTCGAGGACTTTTTTTTCCTCTCTTCTGAAGAGATACATAAAAAGAAAGGATAAAAAGTTGAAAGGTTTATCTTTTTGTCTCTTCTTTTGTAATGAAATGCATTTTAATGGCTCTTTTTGGGTTAGAGCCTTCGGGATTTTATTTCTTTTCCGACTCAACAATGAAGGGCTTCTTTTTTTTTTTATTGTACTCATCTTAGTCGAAATTGCCCAGAGAAGAAAAAAGAAATAAAGATTCATTAATATTTTTATAAGCTTTGTTTGGATGTAATTGTTTTATTGATCCTTTTTCTCATTGAAGTTTAAGTTTTTTTTTTCTTTTAATAATGAAATAAAAAGAAAACAAACAACAAAAAAAAAAAAAAAAAAAAAAAAAAAAAAAAAAAACGAAGTAAATTCATACAATTAAAGACTAAAAAAAATGGTCCTTTTTTTTTCATCAGTATATTTTGAAAACTCCTGGTCTTTAATTTTAACAAAGATATAAACCTGATAGCATTAATCCATTATTCAATTAATCCTCATAAAAATATAGTATTTAGCAATAAAAGATGACACTTAAAAATGGATTTTCAATTAAAAAGATTATGCAGAAATTTATTAAGATTTACATAAAAGATCAAATTATCCTATGTTAGACATCCTCAGTCAATCATAAGTAAATTAAAACATAGTCCCCTACCCTCTCTGTCCTAACATCTCAGTCTGTCTACTAACGGGAGAGTAAATAGTCGTCTTGCTAACGAGACATTTTAGACGAATTGAGACGAATAGACAAAGACGACGAATTGGCGACATTGAGACGAATAGACAAAGTACTTTGTTTATTCTTGAAGTGATACTTCTTTATTGGTTTTCGAATTCATAGCTTTTAAAGATTGCCCTGCCATTTGGATGTATATAAAGAAACAGCATATATACATGTTAAATAACCTTTAAGAACTTTTTTTTGTCCTCTGCAACTCATGGGATTTACAAGTCCGATCCTCTCTGTCCTAAAACCTCTGCTTGTCTACTAACGAGACAGTAAATACTCGTCTCGCTAACGAGACACTAAACAAAATACTTCCAGTGATACTTCTTCATTGCTCTCTGTCAGTCTGACTGAGATGCTTTGCTGAAGCATCGGAATGCCCGAAGGAGACAGCACTGCAATCAGAGACAATCATTAAAACGAACCTTTCTCCTCCTACGTGTCCTTTTGGAGGCAAAAAAAAAAATTCATTCTTTGAAAAAACAAAAGACATTTTTTTTTCTTTCTCTGTCCTTCTCTTATTTCATCACACAAACAAATCTAGTCGATGACTTCTTTTTTCTTTTTTCTGAAGAGGTATGCAAAAAAAATAAAAAAGAAGTTGAAAGGTTTATCATTTTGTCTCTTCTTTTGTAATGAAATGAATTTTAATGACCCTTTTTGGGTTGGAGCCTTTACTTCTTTTCCGACTCAAAAATGGTTTTTTTTTTTTTTTTTTGTGATGTACTCATCTCAGTCGAAATTGCCAAGAGCAGAAAAAAGAAAAAAAAAGATTCATTAATATTTTTATAAGTTTTCTTTGGATGTAATTGTTTTATTGATACTTTTTCTCATTGAAGTTTCTTGATTTTTTTTTTCTTTCTTTCTTTGAACAATGAAGTAAAAACGAAGTAAATTTATAAAATTAGAGACTAAAAAAATTGTCGCGCTTCTTATTCCTCATGAGTATATTTTAAAACATCCTAGGCTTTAGTTTTAACAAAGATATACACGTGAGAGCATTAAGGTACACGAACACCTTCGGCGAAATTTTTTTGAAATTACTAAAATATTTGATCTTTGCACACATTTTTGGATTGAATACAGCTAAAAACTTAGTATATCACAGAAAAAAAATTTATAATTATTTTTTTTTAATTTTATAGGCTAAAATAAGGGTAAAAATGACCAAAAATTGATACTGTTACAAAACATGATAACTCAAAATAAAATTAATATTTTTTAAATTTCTAAGTTTGTATGTGTTTGTACAAACATTCTACAGGGAATAGACCTCTGGTAAATTTATATCTTTATTATTTATTATTTTGTATGGGTTTAAATGTTGTCGACACAAAATTCTTCCAAAATTTGCATGCATTTTCAAGTTTAACAAATAAAATAAAAAATATTTAAGTAGCTAGAATCTTTTCCAATGTCTATTCCCTGTAAACACTTATGATAAATATTTATACTAATTTTTGTGACATTTGCATCAAAATTATTTCAGTTATGGTGCTTCACGTGGAAACAAAAAGCATAAAAACACATTTTGAGTTATAGCACAAAACAACTTTTAAATGTAAATAAATTTTTACAATACAATTGTATATATTAGAATCCTCCTGTTTTATAAGTGCCACCCTCTTTGTCATTACATAAGACTGTTTTTTTCTTTTTGAGGGCTCTCAAAATTTTTCTGCGCTTCTTACATAAGGTGTTCATAGCCGCTTAGATTCTTGAATTCTGATGTTATCAAGATGTTTGTAGCCTTTTAAGGCTCGTGCTCACCAAGGCGACAAGATACAAGCGACCAAAATTTGACCTCACCGCGGTCCCCTGAAACCGGTTTGCAGTTCGCCGCGTGGAGTAGCCCAACTTTCAACTCCAAGCGGTTTTTCACTATGCGTAATGCTATTTCTGACGTTTCGCTGTGAAGGGGTCGAAAAAATTTGGTCGCTTGCCTCTTGCATCTTCACGTCTCTCGCCTCGGTGGGAACGAGCCTTTAATGTAAAAAATTCAGGATTTTCTATGTTTAGCTTTTCAAACACCTTTAGGCAGCCCATATATCCCTCATTAAATTGAATTGCTGCATCATAGGCTCCTATTTTAACAGTTTTCAGCCAAACAAAAACTTCTTTTGGCACTCTTCGCCGTAAAGTACCGTTAAAGCTTTCATTTGCATTTTGTGTTTTACCTTGCAGACATTTTTGCAAAAGATCTCTTGAGCATAACTCTAAATACACTGGCTTGATTATATTCAGAATATTATTTGGCAGGCCAGTGTATTTTTCACTGATGGTTTTCCCATTTGCCATAGCTTGCTGATAAAAACACCTACTTTCTTTCCCAATCGGACACTGGCTATGCATGGATTGGTTTTTGTTCGATTCACAATGGAATAATGCAGATATTACACTTTGCTGCATATTTTTTAACTTGCCTACATTGCTAAGTATTGCAATGCCATAATAATTTTGAAGTTTATCAATAAAGGCATCTGTCAATTTACCTTTACCAGATAAATTTCTAGTTTTTTATTTTAATTTACGTAGTCTTGACCCTACTCTTTTTTGTATGTGGCCAATACATTCTAATTTACATACACTGTTTATTCAAAAAAAAAAAGAAATTCATTCTTTGAAAAACAAAAGAAGTGTTTTTTTTTTTCGTTTTTTACTCTGTCCATCTCTTATTTCATCACACAAACAAATCTAGTCGAGGACTTTTTTTTTTTCTTCTGAAGAAGTATATAAGAAAAAAAAAAGAAAAGAAGTTGAAAGGTTTATCTTTTTGTCTCTTCTTTTGTAATGAAATGCACTTTAATGACTCTTTTTGGGTTAGAACCTTCGGGATTTTATTTCTTTTCCGACTCAGCAATGAATTTTTTTTCTTCTTGTGCTGTACTCATCTCAGTTGAAATTGCCCAGAGAAGAAAGAAAAAAAACGATTCATTAATATTTTTATAAGTTTTCTTTGGATGTAATTGTTTCATTGATCCTTTTTCTCATTAAAGTTTCTGTATTTTTTTCTTTCTTTCTTTTAATAATGAAATAAAAACGAAGTAAATTTGTAAAATTAAAGACTAAATAAATTGTCGTGTTTCTTACGCCTCATCGGTTTATTTTGGAGAATCCTAGGCTTTAGTTTTAACGAGGAACATTAATTCCATTTTGAATTAATACCCATAAAAATATTAGGTTTTGGAACTATAAATCCTTTATTTTTATTCTAATTTTGGTCAAACATGTTCCGTTTTGTTCTATAATTTGTTGACATTTTAAAGGTAGCTTCATAATGCCTCTCTCATAGAAGTCTTAGTATTTATTGGCGAAGCACTCTAGAAATCGATTTTCCATCTTCTTTGAGGCTAATTTCTTATCACTAAGGTTTTTTGCAATGCAAGAAAAACATGGTAATCGCTTGGTGCCAGGTACGGACAATTTTGTGAATGGATCCTAGAAAATTTCCTTAAATGTAGTGGATGATTCAGTCATATTTAAAGACTTTTTTTATCATTTATACTTGGGCTAGGAAATAATTTGATTCATGGGGACTTGATAGCCGAGTGGCTAGCGCTAGGTTCCATAAGGGTTCGGGTTCGAGTTCGAGTCCCAGCCGTACCATTGATGTTTTTAGTGGTTTGGTATCCACTTTAAACAGTAGTTTCTGGTCTAATATGACTTGGATGAAGGGATGGGGTTGACAAACCTATCCTGTAAAAAGTAAATATTTCCTGTCTCGAAATCTGCCAGTAGGTGGACGGCCTTGACCCATCATGGGACTGTTGCGGCATTGAAGAAGAAGACATTGATTATTTAAGTTGCATTTAGATCACCTTCTATAAAATAAGTATATTTGAAAAAAAGTTATAAAATCAATAACGAAACAATTTTTATTCTTTTTTAATGAATGCTATGAGTTTATTATTCATATTAGAAACTTCATTTCCAAACTGGTTAAAGAAAAAAATGGTAATACTAAATAATTAGATACTTCTTAAGCAGCATGACACCTTTTAAAAGCCTATTTTTTTTCACTGGCAAAAATCTATCCATAACTGTCAACCGCAACACACCCATTATTTCAGCGATGTCTTTAATTGCACGTGACATTTCCCACCAATGAATGATTGAGTGCAGCACTGCATCGAAATGTGTCGGCCCGCCCCCTTCCCATAATGCACCTCCGGCACAAAAAGCCAAAAAGGAAAAAAAAAATTCATGTTACATCACCGAAGATAATTACTGTCATTGTGTAAAACATAGTATTTCGGAAAATATAACTTTCGTAATTTTAAAGACACACGGAAACAGTATAAAAAAAACCATGCATGTTATTCACAGGGAAATTCCCATTACTGCTCTATGGAGGCGTATCTAGTTCCGTTCACAACTTTCAATCGGAAAAATGGTATTTCTTTTTTGCTTGGCGAAAATGTAGGACGTCTGCAGAAAGGTACAATTACTTATTGTTCCAAATATATTTTTTTTTAAACTTTTCATTTTTTTTTTCTGTAACAGGTCGACTGAAACGTTCATAGGCTGACACATAGATGGCGCTACTAGTATTAAATCCCTATAATTTTTAGTTAGCCCCAACCTTCAAAAGGCACGTGTATAAGTTTAGCAGCTGTTGCACTATTAGTATGTGAGTTATAGAATTTTTAGTGTTCATCACTTGCAGTCCACTCGGCTGACTGTCGATTGGACTCCGGTGTGAAATGATGGAGCCATTTTTCATTCATTGTCACATATCGACGCAAAAATTCAGGTTTATTACGATTGAACACCTTCAAACACTGTTTAGAATCATAAATTCGTTGTTGTTTTGGGTCAATTGTGAGCTCTACGCGGCACCCACTTTGAACAGAGCTTTCGCATATACAAATATTCATTCACGATATGTCCAACACGTTCCTTTGATATTTTTAGGGTCTCAACTCTCGCAATCAACTTCACTTTACGGTTATCAGAAATTATTTTGTGGATTTTTTTTTATGCTTTCGTCGGTTACAACCACTTTGGGGCGTCCACTGCGTGCATCATCCATGGTGCTCATTTCGCCTCGTTTAAATTTAGCAAAACACTTCTCTATGGTTGGTTTTCCTGGTGCAAAGTCCAAATAATGTTTATCAAGCCTAGCCTTGGCTTCAATAGTGCTTTTTTCGCCAAAAAGCAATGCTTTATTAAACACACGAAATTCCTTTTTATCCATTTTTTCAAACTAACTAAAGTTGCTTCACTAAAAATGCTATAACTCACATACTAATAGTGCAACAGCTGTCAAATTTATACACGTGTCTTTTGAAGGTTAGGACTAGTAGCGCCATCTATTGTCATCCTATGAACCTTTCGGCCCACCTGTTACGTATAACGTGTACTGGCGTGAAATTTAATTTTAAAAAATCGTTGTATTCAAGGAATGTGCCAAAATTTTAACACGAGTATAAGAACTAAGTATTAACGAACTAACACGAACTAAGTACTTATATTTCACTCATTATTTAATGTAAAAAAATATTCATATTGAAATAATTGCTTTAGCCCAATATCAGAGATTTTTGTCGCTAAGTACATGTCTTTTTATTATATTAAATCCTATTAGAGAGATGTAAATTGTTGCTTTCTACGATTTTAAACAATACTATTATGTGTATGGGAATTGCTACTAAGTCTATGTATTTCTATCGCAGTAAATAATCTTATTACGTGGTTGGAAATAGTTGCTAAGTACATATATTTTACTCATTTTAAACAACAGTTTTAAGTGGATGTTGAATTGTTGCTAAATACATGTATTTCTATTAATTTATACGATCTTATTAAAATAATGGAAATTGTTGCTATGTCCATGTCTTACCATCATTTTAAGCAACAGTATTAAGTGCATGGTAATTGTTGTTAAGTACATGTATTTCTATCATTTTATACAATTTTATTAAGAGGAAGGATATTGTTGCTATGTCCATGTCTTCCTATATTTTTAAATAATCTTATTAAGTGTTTGGGAATTGCTGCTAAGTCTATATACTTCTATCGCTGTAAATACTCTTATTATGTGGATGGGACTTGTTGTTAAGTACATGTATTTCTATCATTTTATACAATATTATTAAGAGCATGGAAACTGCTGTTCAGTACATGTCTTACCATCATTTTAAGCAACAGTATTAAGTGCATGGTAATTGTTGTTAAGTACATGTATTTCTATCATTTTATACAATTTTATTAAGAGGAAGGATATTGTTGCTATGTCCATGTCTTCCTATATTTTTAAATAATCTTATTAAGTGTTTGGGAATTGCTGCTAAGTCTATATACTTCTATCGCTGTAAATACTCTTATTATGTGGATGGGACTTGTTGTTAAGTACATGTATTTCTATCATTTTATACAATATTATTAAGAGCATGGAAACTGCTGTTCAGTACATGTCTTACCATCATTTTAAGCAACAGTATTAAGTGCATGGTAATTGTTGTTAAGTACATGTATTTCTATCATTTTATACAATTTTATTAAGAGGATGGATATTGTTGCTATGTCCATGTCTTCCTATATTTTTAAATAATCTTATTAAGTGTTTGGGAATTGCTGCAAAGTCTATATACTTCTATCGCTGTAAATACTCTTATTATGTGGATGGGAATTGTTGTTAAGTACATGTATTTCTATCATTTTATACAATATTATTAAGAGCATGGAAACTGCGTTTCAGTACATGTCTTACCATCATTTTAAGGAACAGTATTAAGTGCATGGGAATGGGAAGTACATGTATTTCTATCATTTTTTTGCATTATTATTAAGAGAATAGAAACCGCTTCTATATTCATGTATTTCTATAGCTGTAAATGATCTTATTACGTGGATGAAAATAGTTGCTAAGTATTTATATTTCTGTCATTTTATGTAATCCTATTAAGAGAATGGTAATTGTTGCTGAGTTCATGTCTTAACATAATTTTAAGCAAAAGTATTAAGTGGATGGGAATTCTTGCTAAGTACATGTGTTTATATCATTTTAAATAATCTTATTCTGTGTATTGGAATTGAACCCATAACGTTTTTGTCTACTGCACCTGAAATTCTACGTTTGTCAACACTCTAATACACCAAGCTACGGAGAGTGGTAAATTTGGCTAGCATACAAGCTGTCTAATAGAATACTTTTAACAAGTATATAAATGCGGAACTCACGCATCTGGAGGAACCTTATGGAACTCTCTTATCAAGGATTGTATTTTTTGAAAATCCGGATGCGCCAACACAATGCTTTTCCTGTATTCCGGGCACGGCGCATTTCATTCCATTCCCAAAAAAGAAATCTTCTCATCGGAGAGGGAAGAAACTGGAAAACTGTTTCGACATATCCGGTTCTGGCTCTCGCTTCCTTTCCTGTGGACGTGATTGCAATGAAGGCGATTACGGTCACAGTTTTCTTCCGAGGCGTTGCCTTTTTTTCACCCCCGCTCATTTCGACAGACGATTTTCTTTTTCTTCCTTTTTAACCTTCCGAAAACACTTCAAAGAAAAAGTTGATTCGTTCCCTTTCCGTCGTGGAATTACACTTCCCGCAGGAAAAAAAGAAATGGCGGAGTTCTCTTGTTTCGTTCTTTCTTTCTTCTTTTTTTTTTTTTTTTTTTCCCTGATTTTTTAGGACAAAAGGTTGGCAACGTAACATGTTTTGTGTTTGTTATTCTTAACTCTGGCAGCAAAAGAAACTTATTTAATTTCTTCGCATCAAGAAAAAAAAAAGAATAATAATAACAATAAATAAAATAGTTGTATCTCTGACATGATAACGGCGTTTGATCTCAAAAGTTTCCACTACTTTGTTTTTAAAGAAAACTATTTTTTAACATCGTAATTAATACTACTGTGCCCTAAAAGTTCAATTTAAAATTCCCGGGGCTAAAGGAATTTCATTTTTTTTTTCTTTTTTAGGGTTTTGGCGCTGTCCGTGGCATTTGTGTGAAATTTCACGCCAAAATATTCATTAGTGTATGAGTTACGCTTCGCTTTGTGAGACGCTAGAACTGATTCCAGCGATTTTTGAAATGTTTAAATTCATTGAGCAAAGAACTTGCATTAAATTTTGTTTGCGAAATGAATATTCGTGTGAAGAAACATATAGAATGTTGCAGAAGGCATTCGGCGAGCTTTTCTATATCGGAAGGAAATGTTTAGAAGTGGTATAAACAGTTCAAAGAAGGCAGAGAACGCGTTGAAGTCGAAGAGCCCTCGGGTCGACCCTCCACCTCAACCGACGAAGCTCACGTCGAAAAAATTAAAGATTTGGACCTTGCAAACCATCGATTTACAATTAGAGATTGATGATGTTGGAATTTCAAAAGGATCGGACAATTCCATTTTGAGCCACAAACACGTCAAAACTCGATTGATCGCGAAAACACTGAATGAGCCAGCTCACACTGCATTGATTCTTCGTGACTCTTTCGCCAAAATTGAAACCCATATCCTTAGTATTATATTTACTGAAACCGCCCTTACTTTTCTTTAAATATAATTGTTTTTAACATAGTAATTAATATGACATTTTCCTGATTCGCAGTTTAGTGTAGTCCACCATTGAGTCTCCTTGTTTCAAAAAACAAAGAGATTCGATGGCATTTGTGTTGTGCAGCATATTGCCTCGTTGAGTTATCTTTGTTTTCTCCCATGCGATACGCATATGCGGGCGTAGTTCCCCCTTAAAAATCCTCCCGGAAGGCACTGCCTTCTTTCTTCAGCGACACAGAGTAGAAGTCAACCTTCTACCTACGGGTGCTCCATCACATCATCTTGTAAATTTTAATAAAAGAACGATAGTAACATTTGCATAACACACAGAATACCAAAAATTCGCATGACAAAAAATTGGCGAATAACATTAAAATGATTCTAACGATCAAAAAAAGGATTCTAAAGTGTAGGATGAGCTCCGAAGGAATGAATTCTTCAATTTGCTGTTTTGTTTTGATCAACAAAACTCTTACTTCACCACCGATTCGCAGATTGTATTGGTTCATTAAATATGAAGAAGGAAATACATTATTATCATTTTCTCTTACTTCCTTGTGCTTTCACCCTCCCTTATTTTTATTATACCTACCTCCCCCCCAAAGGCTGCTATTGCCCCCTTGACCATTCCACTGCCCCTTAGGGGGTGATATCGCCTATTTTGGGAAACAAGTGCTGTATACCAATACACTTATTTGTCTTCGATGCAACACAATGGTTTACTTACAATCACACATTTGCGTAATTTTCGTTTAATGAGAAGCCTCAAAAACGTATGAACAGTCAATTAACGAAATATTAGAAACAAATACTGCTGGCCATACAAAAGGCACTTGAGGCCTATCTGAATGTACTTCCATCACAACAAATGAATGGAATTATTATCTCCATTGACTCAAGGTCTGCCTTACATTCGATTAATAAGGGTTTCTCATAAGGGTTACAGGCGATTAATAAGGGTTATAATGACCTTGTACATTATATCTCTTTCAGAACAAATTCCACTGCTTGCTCAGAATACATATCCTAAAATGGATTCCTGTTTATGTGGATTTGGAATTGAATGAAATTGCAAATTCATTGGTGAAGAATGCCAGAAGTTTGGATCAGACTGTCATTCCTATTTCCCTTGCAGATCCAAACGCCTTGGCAAAATTTAAACTTATGATTCCTTCTAAGATCAAAATTAAATACCAAATTACAGAACTAAATGTCGACAGAAAAAAAAATTACTGAACACACAAGATTAAGGACGAAGCACCCCCAAAATATGAAAATGTCTGCTGATGGCGTTAAAAAATACCAAAGATGTGGCAACTGCACTGATGTTGAGCTTACTCTTCATCATGTCTTTGATTGCCCAACTGTCGCAGCCACAATACATTGTCTGGACCATCCCTCGGAAAAGGATTTATACTCCGAGCTGGCAATCAACATATCCAATATTATGTGGAAGCACCACAGTATTTGATTTTCTTGTATTCACCAGGGGATACGACAACCACAACATAGAAATAAGTATAAAGTGATGCACTTATTTTAATGGACACTAACAGACATATGAGCTTTAAATTTAGTTACATGGAATTGTGGGTTTAAACTGGCATTTCATAAATTCATGAACACATGCGTGCTACAGTATTTTTGTTTTAAGTGGCTCTTGTGCACTTGTTTTAAGCTTTTTTTTCGATGCTGAGTACTTATGCTTACTCGCATTATTCTTTGTATTTACTAATATTATTGATAATTTTACAATGTAAGCACTATTTTAGTGAATCAACATTGAATCGTGGTACTACCAAAAGTTGGAAAGATCATTTCCATTGATTTACTAAGAATTTCATATTTTTTGGAAGAAGCATGCAATGTTCAGTTTTAAAATTATTCTTTCTGTCGTAGAACAGAAAGGTTAGTTTCCATTTCAATCTTTGAACGACACAATGATGTGGTGTGGTGGTGTAGCAGTGTAGTAGTGGCGGTGCACTACTACACCACCACACCACATCACTGTGCCTAGATCTAAGTTGCTCCTATATAGTTTGTGAATGATGTGGGAGAGAAGCCTGATTAGGCTCTGTGATGCTCTACAGCATGAGACCGGGATCTACTGTTTAAAGTGCATTTTGAATCATTAACAACGTTTCTAGGTTTCTTTCAACTTAAATTATAAATACATTTTCGATGCCATGCTTCTGAAGTACATCAAAAAATATGAATGTTCATGAATTAAGTTAACTGGATTTGTTTTACGGCGGATGCCAAATATCACCGACGTAAACCAAGTTAGAAGAAAAATTGTTCCTTCTGCTATTCAGTAGAATCTTAAGTTTTTGTTAAAAATACATCTTAATAATGTGCTTTGAAGGTTTATAAAAATGTTTAAATACACAGTTAAAATCAAACGAAATGATATCTAATACAAACAAACAACGAACAACAATATATTGCCAATATTAGATGTGTTGTCCTTTATAAAAACAGAAATTCAACTTTAACTAGTGATGTATTCTTCTCTTAGATAGGTGTCCTATTATTCTCCATCACTCAGTACAAGGCCTATTGATCCTGAAAGTGAGATTTCCATCAGTTCAGTCGTAAAACACAAAAGTCTATTGGTCTGAGAAATAAAACAACCCAACAAGAAAATAAATTGCGCTGTAGCGGGAACAGAATGAAAAGAATTATCCTTCCGTTCCGAAGAATAGCCGCCATGTCTCACAGAAACGGCGTTAAGACCACGTTCAATCTCGTATCGGAAACGTGAGTTCGCGTGATGTTGGACGGTTTGGCGACATGGCGACTATTTTCAAGCGTTCCATTTGAAGCGATTTTAGACAATGCAATTGAAAAGAAATCAAACTCCATTCGGGCTCTTTGGTTCCAAATTCCATCATTTTCAAGAAATACGTGACCCGAAATATATGATGTGGAATAAAATAAAATTTGCTCCTTTGGATTTTATTTCGAATTCCGTGAAATCATGGAATTTTGACTCGATTGACGGTAGATGCGTTTATAAAGGAAGAAATTGCCTTTGATAGAAATATAAATTGGATTTGACATTTTAAGAGGTTCAAAAAAGTTTTCATATCTTTATATATATATAGAGAGAGAGAAAGGTGTTTTAAGAATTTATAAGATTATGAATTTTTGTACATTTTTAAAAAAATTTAAAATTTTTATAATTTAGTCAGAGCGCAGTATAATTTTGGATGGATGTATGTTTTTGGATCACATTTTTTTTACAGAATTAAAAAAAAGGAACAGATGTAATCGAATGTAACTGCGTCGAGAAATTAGATGCGTTGCCATTCAGTAAAAGGAATATAAGACACATAGAATACCTTTAAAAATAGGAACGAAAATCTAAGAATTTTTAAACAATTACATATTTTGCCCTTTGAAAATAATAAATAAACAACAAATCAAAACCATTTATTTTAAATTACCACAAAAGATCAAAATAAATTTCACAAAATGTTTACTTATCAAAGAAAAAAAAATAATACAATACGACTAATCTATAACATAATCATAATGATGTTTCTACAGAGCAAAAAAAAAAAAAAAAAAAAAAAAAAAAAAAAAAAAAAAAAAAAAAAAAATGAAGCTGTGTCCAGAAATTAGACATGTTGCCATTCAGTAAACGAAATAATAGGCACATAGAATAAATTAAAAAAAAAAAAAGAAATATAAGAGTTTTTAAGCAATTACATATTTTGCCATTTTGAAAATAATAAATAAATTCTGAATCAAAATCATTCATTTTAAAATATCATCAAAAGACAAAAAGAATTTCGTAAAATTTTTGCTTATCAAAAAAAAATTAATAAATAAAAAATAATACAAAACTATTTATCTCATCGAATTAATTCGAATTAATTAATAATCGAATGAAACTGTATCGTGAAATTAGATACGTTGCCATTCAGTAAAGGGAAAAATAGATACATGTAAAAATTTTAAAAGTAGTAGATACATGGAACACTTTTAAAAGTAGTAGATGCATAGAACACTTTTAAAAGTAGTAGATACATAGAACTCTTCTAAAAGTAGTAGATACATGGAACACTTTTAAAAGTAGTAGACACATGGAACACTTTTAAAAGTAGTAGATACATGGAACACTTTTAAAAGTAGAAGACACATGGAACACTTTTAAAAGTAGTAGATACATGGAACACTTTTAAAAGTAGAAGACACATGGAACACTTTTAAAAGTAGTAGATACATAGAACACTTTTAAAAGTAGTAGACACATGGAACACTTTTAAAAGTAGTAGATACATGGAACACTTTTAAAAGTAGCAGCAGAGATATTGGAATTTTTAAAAACTGCTTTAAATAATTACCTATTTTTGCCATTTCGAAAATAATAAATAAGTAATAAATCAAAAATCATTTATTTTAAATTACCCTAAAAGATCAAAACATTTCACAAAATGTTTACTTATAAAAATAACAATAATAATAAATTATTTATTTCGACTGTAATCATATTTGTTTTTATAGGAATGAAAAAAAATAAGAAAAAAATGTGTTCGAATAAAACTGTGTCGAGATATTAGATACGTTGCCATTCAGTAAATAGAATAATAGATGCATAGAATACTTTTAAAAGTACCAGCAGAGATATAAAAAGTTTTACATAATTACATATTTTATTATTTTTGAAAATAATAAATAAATAATGAAACAAAATAATTTATTTTAAATTACCCTAAGAGATAAAAAACACTGTTTACTTATCAAAGAAAAAATAATTAAAACTATTTATCTCAATTATAATTACTTAATCACGTTTGTTTTTACAGGTGGCAACAAAAAAAACCAGATACAATCGAATGAAAATGTGTTGAGAACATTAGATACGTTGCCATTCACTAAATAAAATAATAGATACATAGAATACTTTTAAAGATAACAAATAAATATAAGAATTTTTTATTAATTATCTATTTTGACGTTTAGAAAATAATAAATAAATAATAATTCAAAATAATTTATTATAATTTACCCCCAAAAAAATTTCGTAAATTATTTGCTTACTAAAGAAAAAAAATTTAAAAAAAATATTTAACCATAACATAACCATAATCATAGTCATGACATAATCATAAGCATAATCATAATAACATAATCCCGTTTTTACAGAAGGAAAAAAAAAAAGAAGCAGATGTATTCGAATGAAATTATGTCAATAAATTAGATACGTTGCCATTCAGTAAACGGAATAATAGATAAATAGAATACTTTTAGAAGTAATAAATAAATATAAGAATTTTTAAATAATTATCTATTTTGCTATTTAGAAAATAATAAATAAATAATAATTCAAAATAATTTATTATAATTTACCCCCAAAAAATTTCGTAAATTATTTGCTTACCAAAGAAAAAAAAATAATACAAAAATATTTAACCATAACATAATCATAATCATAATCATAATCATAGTCATAACATAATCATAAGCATATCCATAGTATAATCATAATAAAATAATCCCGTTTTTACAGAACGAAAAAAAAAGAAACAGATGTATTCGAATGAAATTATGTCGATAAATTAGATACGTTGCCATTGAGTAAGCGGAATAATAGATAAATGGAATACTTTTAGAAGTAACAATGAAATATAAGAATTTTTGGTACTTACGTATTAACGGTACCTTGGCGACCGACTTGGCGGTTTTTAAGTGTCGCCAATCTTTATTATTTGGAAAAAAAATATTTTGAAAGCGTTTTGATTTTAAATGAAGTGTTTCATATATATTTTATTATTTGGAACAAAAATTTTAAGTGTAGATTGGCGCCAAATCTGAAGCTGCGGTTGGCGCGTGTGCTCTTTATTGGCGCAACTGTCGCCAAGGTACCGTTAATACGTAAGTACCGAATTTTTAAGCAATTACATATTTTGCCATTTGGAAAATAATAAATCAAAATAATTTATTTTAAATTACCGCCAAAAAGATCACTGATTTTATTCCAAGAGAATGAAAACTGATGAACCTGAACCCTTTTCTTGGAACAGATGTTTCTTCCATTAGAGATTAAAAAAAAAAAGAAGTCAAGTCACAAATAAAGTAAGAAAAAATAATAATCTCTCTCTTTACGTGGAAGTCAGAGAGATAAAGTTAACCTTCTACACAAATAACGAAGAGCATTAACTTGCAAAACAACTAATTGCTTGAGATCCCTTTATTTAAAGAGTGGTAGCAGAAAAAAAAATGGCGCAAGGCATCTACCCTCCAACAACATCGATTGTCAGTGTGATGAGAACAGGGGATGAAAAATAGGGGGTGGGAAGTTGCAAAATAAAGACAACCCCCACATGTCAAGTTCGTTAATGAGTTTTTAATCGAACATTTTTTTTTTTTTGTATCTCTTCTTTTCGAACAACGAAAATAAAAGTGGTGGCAGCAGAAAAAACGAAATCGTTCTTTTCTCTTAAGTCATTGCCAGGTTTTTGTTTCTTTTTGTATAGTAACGATATCGAATACAATGATTCCACTGGATTGGATTTTTGTTAATGTTGTTATTGTTGTTTTTCTTATCATTCTTATATTCTGGGATTATTTTATTCGTTTTGGAATTAATTGCTTTCGAAACAAAATCGATGTTGACTTTGTTCGAAAAAAGAACGAAAAAAAAAATAAATAAGCCTGGAATTATTTTCTTTTGTCGAATTCTACAGGAAAGAAATATTTTGATTTGGGATAGATTAATATAAATAAGTGACAAAACATGCAGCATTGAATATGCTGTTATTTTTTAATAAACGTCAATAGATTTTATTTTATGTTATTTACAGTTATTTATTTAATTATTTATTTTTTGTAATAAGTTAAGCCATTTCTTGTGTTAGTTTAAAGTTACGAATGCTATGTTTGAGAAAAAATTAGAATATTATTTTTAATTATTTTTAAGAAATTTACATGCAAAACTACTCAGAGCATTTTATTTAAACCCCACAGAATGCCCGTGGGTCATTTTATAACCCCAAGTCCTCGGCAAACTCCATTCCTAGAAAACTAGGCGGCCTAATGGCTAATTGCCTAGCTCTCTGGCCGTTGGTATCACAGACTTCAGGTTCGAATTCTGGAGTTTAGATGTTTGTGAGTGGTTTGGAATCCACTTTAAACAATAGGTCCCGGTTCACTGAGCCTAAAGTGTGCACAAAATGACCGTAGAGCGACAAACAAAAACTAAACCAAACTAGACATCTGTCCATTCCTTTCTTATCAGTACTCGGGTGACCTGATGGCCAGTTGGCTAGCACTCTGGCTGTTGATACCACAGACTTCAGGTTCGAATTCTGGAGTTTGGACGTTAAATGGTTCGGAATCCACTTTTAACAATAGGTGCCAGTCTAATGTGCATAAAGTGTGCACAAAATGACCGTAGAGTGACAAACCAAACTAGACATCTGTCAATTATTTTCTTCTGAGTAGCTGGGGTGGCCTAATGGCCAGTTAGCTAGCACGGTGGCTGTTGGTACCACAGGCTTCAGTTTCGAATTATGGTGGTGCCATCGATGTTTGCAGTGGTTCTGAATCCATTGTCAGCCGTCTATTTCGGTCTCATATGACCGTAGAGCGTCTCAGACTTCTTCTCACCCACATCATTGCTAAACTGTAAAGAGGTAACTCAGCGATGTGGCACAGTGGTGTAGTAGTAGGGTCGTCTTTAAACTGTAGGTCCCGGTCTACTGAGCCTAAAGTGTGCACAAAATGACCGTAGAGCGACAAACCAAACCAAACTAGACATCTGTCCATTCCTTTCTTATCAGTACTGGCGTGACCTGATGGCCAGTTGGCTAGCACTCTGGCTGTTGGTACCACAGACTTCAGGTTCGAACTATGTCGGTGCCATCGATGTTTGTAATGGTTCTGAATCCTTTGTAAGCCGTCTATTTCGGTCTCATATAACCGTGGAGCGTCACAGAGCCCAATCAGACTTCTTCTCACCCGCATCATTCCCAAACTGTAAAGAGATAACTCAGCGATGTGGCACAGTGGTGTGGTGTAATAGTAGTAGCAGGTTCGGAATCCACATTAAACTGTAGTTCCCGGTCTAACTAGCCCAAAGTGTGTAGCAAATGACAACACCGAATTTGGCGACAAACCAAACTTTATCATTAGCTGAGTTTGTCACCATCCTTCATCATTTCTGATTATTTACAAAGTATTTCCGCAATTTTTCCTTCCTTAATACACATTTGGTCTGTTACTGGGGTTATGGAATGACCCCGCGGTCTTTCTGTTTCTCTCACAGACCAGTTATTTCACGTGATTGATGCGGTCAGTTAGTGGCTTTCCTTATATTGGATTAACCAGTTGATCACAATGTTGACTCGATATGAAAAAGAAACGGAGCGTTTACATAGATTTCTTGAAGTTGAAACTGATGATGATTCAGACATTGACAATGTACCTGATGATGTTTTAGAAGATAATTTTTTTTTAATGCATCTGGCAAATACGTAGGCAGTTGTCTTTTATGCCAAAAGCAAGGACTACGCCAACTGCACTTAGCACTACCCAGGGGTGTGTAGCTTCAAGATAAGCTACGGACTCGGAGTAACAATACTCCCGCAACGCTCTATAATCATGTTAGACCGAGACATACGGTTTAAAATTCATTTGGGTTTCATTGTAATGGATAAGTTAAGTAATTATAAAAAAAAATTAATAATTAAATTTAATTTACATCATTATTTGCTTCCAAAGCAATAAATCAATTGAAATAGCTCAGAGGTAGAGATTGTAAAGCTCAAAGAAAATGCATCCTCATCATCATCAGTGGCGCAACAGCCCTATGGTGGCCCAAGGCCGTCTCCCTAATCAGATATTTCGAGACAAGTGGTGCTGTCTCAAATCTCTGCAGTCATGTTAGACCGGGACCTACGGTTTAAAGTAGATTCCGAACCACTACAAACATCCATGGCACCGCCGAGACTCGAATCCGTGGTATTGGGGTACTGAGAGTTAGTCACTCGCCCATCAGGCCCCCATTTCTCTCAAATAAAAGTTTAAAATTTACTTTCTTATTACAATTATATTGATTTTACAGTTACAAATATTAGCTTCACAATTTAAAAAGTAAGTCGCAAAATTAATTTCCAAATAGTTAACAAATAGTTAAATAGTTAACAATTTAAGCTTCCTCCTGCAGTATTTAAGAATCTTACTAGATCTAATAATGTCTGATTTTAGAGACATATTCAAAAGCATCTTATGTGTACATAAAAGGTCATATCGTTGTTTTTTCGTATCCCTCAAAGAAGGAGGGAAAAAGGTTGCAGCTTCTGTTGTGATGGAGCACCCGTAATTCTATACGATCCTATTAAATTACTTTGCTTTATTTTGATTTATTATTTTCCAAAAGGAAAACTATGTAATTATTTAAAAATTATTATATTTATTTGCTATTTTTAAAAATAATCTAACAGGTAGGCAGAAATGTTCGTAGGCTAACGCATAGATGAGGTTACTAGTATTAAATCCATATAATTTTTACTTAGCCCTAACCTTCAAAAGACACGTGTACAAATTTGACAGCTGTTGCACTATTAGTATGTGAGTTATAGCGTTTTTAGTGAAATAACTTTTGTTAGTTTGAAAAAATGGATAAAAAGGAATTTCGTGTGTTAATAAAGCATTGCTTTTTGGCGAAAAAAAATTACTATTGAAGCCAAGGCTTGGCTTGATAAACATTATTCGGACTATGCACCAGGAAAATCAACTGTAGAGAAGTGGTTTGCAAATTTAAACGAGGCGAAATCAGCACCGAGGACGATGCACGCAGTGGACGTCCCAAACAGGCTGTTACCGAAGAAAACATCAAAAGAGTCCACAAAATAATTTCTGATAACCATAAAGTGAAGTTGATTGAGACCCTAAAGATATCAAAGGAATGTGTTGGACATATCGTGAATGAATATTTGGATCTGCGAAAGCTCTGTTCAAAGTGGGCGCCGCGCGAGCTCACAATCGACCCAAAACAACAACTAATTGCTGATTCTAAGCAGTGCTTGGAGCTGTTCAATCGTAATAAACCCGAATTTTTACGTCGATATGTGACAATGGATGAAACATGGCTCCATCATTTCACACCGGAGTCCAATCGACAGTCAGCCGAGTGGACTGCACGTGATGAACACTAAAAATGCTATAACTTCACTAAAAATGCTATAACTCACATATTAATAGTGCAAAAGCTGTCAAATTTATACACGTGTCTTTTGAACGTTAGCGCTAACTAAAGGTCCTAGGGATTTAATACTAGTAGTGCCATCTATGTGTCATCCTATGAACTTGTCAACCCACCTATTACCCCCTGTTTTTCCCCACCTGTAAAAACAAATGTGATCCAAAAATATACATCCATCCAAAATTAAACTGCGGTCTGCCTAAATTATAGAAATTTAAATTTTTTTTAAAGATGTACAAAAATTCATAATCTTAAAAATTCTTAGAACACCTTTCTATACATATGTAAAGATAAGAAACATTTTTTGAACCTCTTAAAATATCAAATACAATTTATTTTTCTATAAAATGCCAATTTATTTTCTTTATAAAGGCGTCTACCGTCAATCGAGTCAAAATTCTATGATTCCACGGAATTCGAAATAAAATCCAAAGAAGAGCAAATTTATTTCATTCCACATCATATATTGCGGGTCACGTATTTTTTGAAAATGATGGAATTTGGAACCAAAGAGCTCGTCTGGAGTTTGATTTGTTTTCAATTGCATTGTCTAAAAACGCTTCAAACGGAACGCTTGAAAAAAGTCGCCAAGTCGCCAAGCCGTCCAACATCACGCGAACTCACGTTTCCGATACGAGATTGAACGTGGTCTTAACGCCGTTTCTGTGAGACATGGCGGCTATTCTTCGGAACGGAAGGATAATTCTTTTCAGTCTTTTCTCGCTACAGCGCACGTTATTTTCTTGTTGGGTTGTTTTATTTCTCGGACCAATAGACTTTTGTGTTTTACGACTGAACCGATGGAAATCTCACTTTCATAATCAATAGGCCTTATACTGAGTGATGGAGATGAATAGGACATCTATCTAAGAGAAGAATACATGGCTAGTTAAAGTTGAATTTCTGTTTTTATATAGGACAAAATATTGCTTCTAATATTGACTATATATTGTTGTTCGTTTGTATTAGATATTGTTTCGTTTGAATTTAACTGTATATTTAAACATTTTTTTTAAACCTTCATAGCAAAATATTAAGATGTATTTTTATCAATCACTTGAGATTCTATTGAATTGCAGAAAGAACAGATCATTCCTCCATGTTTTCCAGATCTTTCCTCTATGTTTCCATGTAGTTAAATGTAAAACTCGGGTGACAGTCGACATCCGTCAGACAGTGACAGTCCCTTAAGCGACATCTTAGAGTGTAAGAGTATTCTTTGACACTTGTTACTATTATTTCATTAAAAACACAAAAAAATAAAACAAAAATCATATGTTTTGGGGTTCTTCGTTAAGCGAAAATTCCACAGATGGGTAATTGTGACGAAAACATTGTGTTGCATGGTAGACAAGTAAGTGTTATTTATTGGTGTATAGCCCTGTTTCCCAAAATGGGCGATATTCCCCCTAAGGGACAGTGGAATGATCTAGGGGGCAATAGCAGTCTACGCTTCATTTGGGGGAGGGCACTTAATAAAAACAAGGGAGGGTGAATAATAATAAAGAAGAAAGAGGAAATAAGAATAATGTCTTCTTCATATTTAATTGAACGTGAGTCATATTTAATGAACTAATACAATCAGAGAATTGCGGTATATAAGAATACCGTTGATGAAAACTGAACCAATTATTCAATCATCCATAGATCATTCTTCACTTTAGGATCATTTTTTTAATCGTTATGATCATTTTTATGAGATTTGTCGTTGTGCTATTTTTTGTTATTCTGTGTGCCATGTGTATATTCTGTGTGTAATCATATTCTATGTATTAGTGTGCCTATATTCTATGTATTGCCTTTTTATTGAAGTTTACAAGAAATGCTCGTGTACCACAAAATATCACTCGAGACTTACAGAAGTAAGTAATGTTCAAGTCGAGCACACAATAATAAAAATTGCAAATAAATGCTACATTTAAAATATGCACACTTCATTGCAAAAGAGAAATAAAATAAAAAAGAATATAGATATAGAAGAGAATATAATATAGAAGATATTTAGAAAACATCAAAGTAAGAATAAACGAAAGAAGGTTTCTTATCAAGAAATTGACAAAAGTTTGGTGTCCATTTTACTTTTTGGAGTATTTTCGTAAACTTTTTTTCGAAAATAATAACACAACAATCCTGGAGTAGCTAAAAACAATGTGCTCTATATTCTGTACTCCAGCAGCATTGCAGTTTCAAAGATCAGTTGGACGTAGTTTTAAGTCTGTTTTAAAAAGAGTTAAAATTGCCATGTCCAATCATAAAATATGGGATTCTGAAATTAGTAAAAAACAAGTAATATAAAAAAAAATTATTTTTAAGTCAAATCCCACTTTTTTTTCACTATAATGCAGAAAGTCCTTTAGAAATAATTTTCATTCATTATTTTAAGTTTATCTGGCGCCATCTATTGGTAGATATATGCAACTTAAATCTAAAAAAAACTAAAATTAATTAATTAAGTTGAATTACTGAAATTAATATTTGAAAAAACTGTATTAACATCCAGTGTCATCCACTACAAGTTCAAGAAAAATGTATTTGAACTCGAGTGGACGAATAAAAAGTGTTTTATGAACGATTGAAAATTTGAACAAGATATAGAGGGAGAGTGTGAGCTAAAAGAAGAAATTGAAGAAAAAAAAGCCTTTGGAAAAGCACTTTTTTGTGACAGATGCAATGGATGATGAAATTTTTGCATAATGAAATCCCCCAGATTATTGGTCCTGTTAGTGAGATGGTTTTTAGTAAACAATTTTATAATATCATTCTGGGCCTGAATGGTAGAGTGGCTAGCGCTATGGCACTCGGTACCACAGGTTACGGGTTCAAGTACAGGTGGTGCCATGGATGTTTGTAGTGGTTTGGAATCCACTTTAAACCGTAGGTCCCGGTCTCATATGACTGTAAGAGCGTCACGGATCCAAAGTCAGACTTCTACCTACGAGTGCTTCATCAGAACAGAAGTTGCCCCTTTCCCTCCATCCATGCGTAGATCACTCATGGGATGTCCGTCCCGCACTGCAGAACATTGAGGATTAGTCACAACAACAATATCACTCGTCAAAGTGGATTTATGAAGTTTTTATTTATTTAGTATTAAGACGCAGGTAAATAAAGATACATGTAAACAATTTTTTCACTATATCTATCTGTATATTAGCTTAAGTTAATTATATTTAGGGAGGGGGATTTTCTTTCTGAAAACGGGGGGGAAGCAAATAAGTTTGAGAACCACTAAATATTCTGTTAAGGTACGAAAGTATTTTTCCTACACATAAAGTATCTTCACGGAATAAACAGTTTTACAGATCGCAGTTTTCTGTTGTAAAACAAGAACATTTAAAACAAAAAATTAATGTAATTTAATAACTTTTGATTTTGTTTTCTCTGAAAGGATTCTATTATTAAGTCCAATTTCTTACACATCGTATCAAAACAACATAAACTTTTATTTCTTTTAAAATTTATGAGTCCAAAAAAGGGGAATTTGACGCTTCCTATAAATAACTATATGGAACAAGTAGTTTTGGAAGATACAAAAATAATTATTATTTGTTCAAACACACAGCTATTTAAATTACTACAGATTAAATTGTTCATTCACCACTAATTTCTGAAAGAAGTTTACGATTACAGTTTAAATAAAATGTGTTTATAACATCTTTCTTTATCAAATTTTAAGACGTGGGCAAATAAAGATATATAAAAGAGCACTATGTCTATCTGTTTATTCGCATAACGAAACTAGTATATTATCTATATATACACTGAAGTGACAAAAGTCATGGGATAGCAATATGTAAATTTTCAGATGGCAGTAGCATCGCGTAGAACAGGTATAAATGCGCAGTGCTCTCGCAGAGCTTTCATTTCTGTTCAAGTTATTCATGTGAAGAGGTTTTGACGTGATGATGACCGCACGACGGGAATTAACAGACTTTGAACGCGTAATGTTAGTTGGAGCTAGACGCATGGGTCATGCCATTTCGGAAATCGTTAGGGAATTCAACATTCCCAGATCCACTGTGTCAAGAGTGCGCCGAGAGTATGAAATTTCAGGCATAACATCCCACCATGGACAGCGCAGTGGTCGACCGCCTGCACTTAACGACCGAGACCGACGACGTCTGCAAAGAGTCGTAAATTCTAACAGACAAGCAACACTGCGTCAAATAACCGCAGAAATCAATGTGGGACGAACAAGGGACTTGCCTGTTAGAACTGTGCGGAGAAATTTGGCTTTCTTGGGTTATTCCAGCAGAAGACCGACTCGAGTGCCTTTACTGACAGAACGACATCGCTTGCAGCGACTCTCGTGGGCACGTGAGCATATCGGTTGGTCCCTAGATGAATGGAAAACCGTGGCCTGGTCCGATGAGTCTCGATTTCAGTTGGTAAGAGCTGATGGTAGGGTTCGAGTGTGGCGCAGACTCCACGAAGCCATGGACCCAAACTGTCAGCAAGGCACTTTTCAAGCTGGTGGTGGCTCCGTAATGGTGTGGGCTGTTTTTTCATGGCATGGACTTGGTCCTCTGGTGCGACTGGACCGAACATTGACTGGAAATGCTTATGTTCAGCTACTTGGAGATCACTTGCAGCCATTCATGGACTTCATGTACCCAAACAACGATGGGATTTTTATGGATGACAATGCGCCATGTCACCGGGCCACAACTGTTCGCGATTGGTTTGAAGAACATTCTGGACAATTCCAACGAAGGATCTGGCCACCTCGATCACCCGACATGAATCCCATTGAGCATTTATGGGACATCATCGAGAGGTCTGTTCGTACCCAAAATCCTGCACCATCAATGCTTTCACAATTATGGACGTCTATCGAGACAGCATGGCTCAATATTCCTGCAGAAGACTTCCAACGACTTGTTGAGTCCATGCCACGTCAAGTTGCTGCACTTCACCGGGCGAAAGGAGGGCCGACACAATATTAATAGGTATCCCATGACTTTTGTCACTTCAGTATATATATATATATATTATTGTATATATTAGTATATTTAGGGAAGAAGTAGTTGGGTAATTTTCTTTCTGAAATGGAAATAGTAGGAAAAATAAGTTTTTGGAAACTATTTAATGTACTGTGAATGATGAACATATATTTCCTACACATGGAATATCTTCAAGAAAAAAACAGTTTTATAGATGGAAATCTTGAATAAAATTAAAAATTCTGCTGGAAAACGTAAATATTTGAATCATTTTTGCTATATATCAATTGACAATTGACAATCAATTATCGCTATATATCAATTGACATTGCTATATATCAATTATTGCAATATAATCAATTGACGTAAATGTTTGATTAACATTTAATTAATCTATTAAAATTTTGATTAATTAGTTAATTTTGTTAAATAATTAATAATTAAAAATCCAATTAATAAATGGAATAAATAAATGTGAAGAATTTTTATATTTTATCCGTACTTTGCTGGATCGCAGTTGGTTCTTAATACATTATTAAGTTCTAAGGAACATATGGAGTAGACATGATAATAATGATTATTAGAATAGTATTAGCAGACTTGATAATATAGACTTTCTTGTCTGAAGATTTAACGTTCAAATCCTTTTTATAGACAGGAAATTCTCAGTTTGCAATGTTTCGAAATGAACAACAAACAATTACAAACATAGCATGTTTATTGCAAGATTTCCTTTTAATGAAAGTGTGCTTAGAAATGCACAGTTGGAATTTTTGAGTATGATGCATAGTACATACATCGTACACAGATGTATAATTTTCCTTTTGGCTCGATAATGTAAGTTATTTATTCATCTTATCAAAACAAGTAATAAAAAAAAAAAATTTTAAGTCAATACCTACTTTTTTTTTACTCTATTGCAGAAAGTCCTTTATAAATAATTTTCATTCATTTTTTTAAGTTCATCTGGCGCCATCTATGGGTAGATATATGCAACTTAACTCTAAAAAAACTGAAATTAATTAATTGAATTTAATTACTGAATTAATATTTGAAAAAACTGAATTAACATCAAGTGTAATAAAAAAATGTATTTGAACTTGAGTGGATGAATAAAAAGTATTTTATGAACGATTGAAAATTTGAAGGGAGAGTGTGTGCTAATAGAAGGAATTGAACAACAGCCATTTTCATTTCTTTTAAATTTTATGAATCCGTTAAATGTGATTTTGATTATATACATGGAACAATATAACAATACTTTTACGAGATACAAAAATAGCTATTATTTGTTCAAAATCACAGTTATTTAAATTAGTGAATAATAAATTATTGATTTATCACCAATTTCTAAAAGAAGTCTTCAATTATAGCTTAACCAAAGTGTGTTTATAAAATCTTAATTTATTAAGTTTTAAAACGTAGTAAATAAAGATACATAAAAGAACACAAACCTTTTACTACGTATATCTGTTTATTCGCTTCAAGAAATTATGCTTAGGGAACAGGAGAAGGTTAGGTAATTTTCTTTTTGAAAAGTGAACGGTAAGACAAATAAATTTGGGAACCACTTAATGTAACAAAAATTAGTATTTAAAATTTATAATTTAAAAAATTAATTTTTAACTATTAGAATAATGCAATATAAGAAACAAACAAAAATATATTTAAAAAAAAAATAAAATAAAAAAATTCCAAAATGTAGCGTTTTTAACTAAGGCTATTTCTAAAAACAAGTAAAAAATTGTTCTTAATCTCTTTTCTTCGAACGTATATAAATTATTTATTACGTCTTAACAAACAAAAGCTTATTTAAAATTATTTGATTATCGTTAATTCCAAATCTTTTATTTTATTTTATATCTATTTTATCATAAAAATTTTAGTTTTAATTTATTACAAAAAAAAATTTAATTATTAGAGATTATTAATTAGAATTGTTTTGTAGTTTTTCAATTACTCATTAGATAAATAAATATAATTCCTAAAAAAAAAAGGTCATTGAACCTCAATTATCATTAAATGTAATTTATTTATCATATAAATAATTGTTATTTTCTTATTGTTTATGCTCATAAAAGCAGACGAATCTTGAACACAGAGTTAATAACGATATTTTACAATGTAAAATTAAGGTCTTAGTTAAAATTATTTATTTTTTATTTTTGACTACACACCAAATAAAACAAACAAAATATGAAATCATTAATTAAGTATCTTAATATTAATCAATAATTAATTCAAATTCATAATTCTTAATTATATTCAAAGTAGATTAACGTTAATAACTAATTAATAATAGTTAATAACTTTTCGGCCCACCTGTTATATAACAGTAAATTTTTACAGCATGTAAAAAACGAACAGTCGATGAAGCCCACCTGTTACTATTAATAGAGAGTTTTTGCATACCGTATTTCGGACGTCCGTTAGCCTTTTCACCCTAGCGCGCATGCTCATAGGAAACATTATTATAGATACGCATACGCAATTTCCTATGAGCATGCGCGCTAGGGTGAAAAGGCTAACGGACGTCAGAAATACGGTATGCAAAAACTCTCTAATGTGTGAGCATATTTTTTTTACGCGCGAAGTATCTTCACGGAGCAAACAGTTTCAAAGATTGAAATCTTGAACGAAATAAATACTGTTGAGAAACATGAATATTTAATCCAGAAAATTAATGAAATTTAATAACATTTGTATTTTTTTTCTTTAAAATGATTCTATTTTATAACTCTAGTTGTTAATTTATATCAAAGCAACACTGATTTTTATTTCTTTTAAAACTTATGAGATCCATTAGAGGTGAATTTGATGCTTCTTATAATTAACTATATGAAACAATATAACAAATATTTTTTAAAGATGCAAAATATTATTACTACTTGTTCAAAAACCCAGTTAATTTTATTAGTAAAGAATAAATTGTTGATTGACCACAAATTTCTAAAAGAAGTCTTCAATTACAGTTTAACCAAAATTTGTTTATAAGTTTTAAGACATTAAGGATACGTAAGATGTTTAAATGTTTTAAGATATATAGAGATGCACAAAAGATTACAAATATTTTTCTATATCTATATGTTTGTTCTCTTCACGAAATTATGATTATTGAAGGGGGGGGTTATTTTCTTACTGAAAAAGATGTTGTTGTTGTTACCGTGTCCATGGATTTAAAATATAATTATCAATATTAGATCAAGTCAAAAGTCTTCTCGATAGCGGCCGCAAGCAATGGCACCGCTTCACTATACAGGACTTCACACTTAAGTTGGCCTCTATTGGCACCATATCCAATTGAAAAACATAGGGAGTGAGTGCTGGGCACTGCAGAATGTGCTTAGGTGTTAGGAAAGCGATGCGGCAATTTCTGCAAGGGATGTATTCCGTGGTCTCGTCTGGGAGAATCTTCAACCCTCTATGATGGTTAGTTCTGAGTCTGTTAATAACTGAAAAAGGTGTAGTAGAGCAAATAATCTTGGGAACCAGTTAATATAAAATTTAATTTTTTTTTAAATTTCTAAACCATAAGTTAAAAATAATAAAATTTGTAAATCTCCTTTATTTTTTACAATATTTATACGAAGAATTATTATGCATTTTGTCTTAATTTTGGTACACAAGCAATAAATGAAACGTTTCTATTTATAGAGAAATTTTCTTATATAATTTTGACAGAGTAAAATACTTTTTTTTCCCGTGCTATACTATTTACGTTTATAATTATCCAGTTAATAAAAAGGGTAAATAAATGTGAATACTTTTGATCCATTTAATATTTTATCACTACTTATCAGGATCACAGATGGTTCCTAGTACACTATCATCTTCAAGGAACAGATAGGGTGGAAGACATCCGTGTCTGCAGATTTAAAGTTCAGATCTCCGTTACAGACAGTATACTCTCAGATTTCAATGTCTCAAAATGCGCTCAGCTACATTACAAATCTAGTATGTTTATTCCTTTTCTTATTAGCATATTTATTCGTTTAAAAAAAGTACGCTTGTAGAAATGCACCATCGGAATTCAAATGTGATTTATAGTGCACATGAATGGTGAATTAATATGTAAATTTCCATCTGACTCGATGTTGCAAGCATTAAATAGGTATAAGCTTTAAGATTAAGAATATTAAAGCTTATACCTATTTAATGCTTGCTTTATATTGCTTTTTAGATCATGTTTTAAAGGAAAGTATAAAATCAGTAATCTATTTACAAGTAATGCAAGAGTGGAAAATAATGATATGAAATCAATTTCACTTTAGAACTATTCTTCATTTCCCAGTACATCCCGTAATGTGATCCCTATTTGGAAAGCATTTTTAGGGTCAACCGACCTCCAAAGGGTCCAAATGATTCCGCAAGAAGACCTCACCTATTCGAATCATCATCGTTTGTTCCGCATCATTAACATATCCTCGAATCCTTCCACCCCCTGTCCTTCCTTTACGACCTTCAGTCCTTTCAGGAGACGGAATTAAGGCAATTGGAAGGTCGCCAGGACACAAAGTTTTTCAAAAGTTCCTTTTCGTTCTATTTCTTTCTTTTGGAACCTTTTTTGGCAAAGGGTTCCGGTATCGGCGCGAGGTTATTTATCGTGTTACTGGGGATCGTTATGACCGATTGGAATCGTTTGGGGGAAGTTTTCGCGCGCCTTTTATTAATGGTCCTTCCAGCAGTGCTTGGGCACAGAATTGCATTAAAACTTCTTCCGGTTGTTCCTATTTCATATCGCATCATTAAAAAAGAATGAATCAGTTAACTGGTTGGGATGGGTAGCAGAAATCGAGATTTATTTTGGGTTTTTGGAAGTTTCTGGTGAGAGTACGAATATTCGAAAGATTCGAAAGATTTGTAAAGAGATCTGATAACCATACGCTGGTTCTGAATTTGGATTATATTAAAAATTGTGTCAGTATCCTTCATCATCTGTTCTTTCTAAACTATTTCTAATACTCAAAATTTTGATTTCATCTTAACTCAACTTAATTAGTCAACCTTATTAAAATGTAAAAGGGCAAATGTTCTAATAACAAAATTTATTAAATACAACATTGCTGAATATAAAATTACTTCCCCTTCATGGTGCAACAGCTCCAGTGTTGGCCAAGGCCGTTTGCCTATTGGTACAATCCGAAACATGAGATGATTTCTCTTATACTTTATACTGCCCTTTATACTGAGTAGTGTTGTTAGCTCAACTCCCAACTCTCTACAGTCATATTAGACCGAGAACAGTGGTTTCAACTGGAATTCACACCACTACAAACATCCATGGCATCGCCGGGATCTGTGGCCCCGAGCGCCAGAGCTCTAGGCATTTGGTCATTCAGGCCCATATGATTGTCCTAGTTTTTTTTAATGAAAATACGCTTGTAGAAATGCACAGTCTGAATTCTTAAGTATGATCTATGGTGCACATGCAAGGCGAATAGATATGTAATTTTCCGTTTGAATCGAGATTATAAGCATAACATAAACATAGGCTTCAAAATTAAGAATATTAATTATTTTTAAATTGCTTTTTAAATCATATTTCGAAGGAAAGAATAAAATCAGTAATCTATTTATAAGTAATGCAAGAGTGGAAAATAATGATATGAAATCAATTTCACTTTAGAACTATTCTTCATTTCCCAGTACATCCCGTAATGTGATCCCTATTTGGAAAGCATTTTTAGGGTCAACCGACCTCCAAAGGGTCCAAACGATTCCGCAAGAAGACCTCACCTATTCGAATCATCATCGTTTGTTCCGCATCATTAACATATCCTCGAATCCTTCCACCCCCTGTCCTTCCTCTGCGACCTTCAGCCCCTTCAGGAGACGGAATTAAGGCAATTGGAAGGTCGCCAGAACACAAAGTTTTGCAAAAGTTCCTTTTCGTTCTATTTCTTTCTTTTGGAACCTTTTTTGGCAAAGGGTTCTGGTATCGGCGCGAGGTTATTTATCGTGTTACTGGGGATCGTTACGACCGATTGGAATCATTTGGGGGAAGTTTTCGGCCACTTTTTATTAATGGTCCTTCCAGCAGACCTTGGGCTCAGAATTGCATTGAAACTTCTTCCGGCTTGTCCTGTTTTATCTCGCATCATTAAAAAAGAATGAATCAGTTATCTGGTTGGGACAGATTTGCAGAAATTGAGATTTATTTCGTCTTTTGGAAGTTTCTGGAGAGAGTAAGAATATTCGAAAGATTTGTAAAAGAGGACGGATAACAATATGCTAGTTCTGCATTTGGAAGATATTAAAAATTGAATCAGGATAATTTATTAACCGTTCGTTCTGATCGGGTTGTATACATTTACTATTATAATTGACAGTAAAAGGAAACAAATTAAGATAATAAGATATGTTTAAATTAATTTACTTCAAAATATCTAATAATTAATGGAGAAATACATAATTATTTTTATTATTCGAAATGTTGAGTTAATCATAACTCAAGTTTATTAGCGGGCACTAATTAATTTGTAAAAGGGCAAATGTTCTGGTAACAATATTTACTAAAAAGAACATTTCTGAATAAAAAATTACTTCTTCTTCAATGGTGCAACAGCCCCATAAGGGGCCAAGGCCGTCTGTCGGTAGTGACAGATTCCGAAACAATAGATGTTTTCTTATTTAAAGGGTAAGGTTGTCAGGCGTAAGACCAAAGCAATACAGTCATATTAGATCTAAACCTACGATTTAAAGGTATTTCTAAACAACGGCAAACATCTATGTCACCGCCCGTATTCGAATCCGAATTCTGTGGTATCGAGCGCCAGAGCGGTAGACCCTCGATCATTCATGCCCATAAAATTGCCCGAGTTCTTTTTAATAAAAATACGCTTGTTGAAATGCACAGTAAGAATTCTTAAGTATGATGAATAGTGCACATTCATGCTGAATAGATATGTAATTTTCAGTTTGATTCGATATTGTCAGCATTAAATAAGCATAATCTTTGTGATTAAGAATACTAATTACTTTTATATTTCTTTTTAGATCATATTTCAAAGGAAAGTATAAAATCAGTCATCTATTTACAAGTAATGCAAGAGCGGAAAATAATTATAGAAAATCAATTCCACTTTAGAACTATTCTTCATATCCCAGTACATCACATAATGCGATCCCTATTTGGAAAGCATTTTTAGGGTCACCCGACGACCAAAGGGTCCAAACGATTCCGCAAGAAGACCTCACCTATTCGAATTATCATCGTTTGTTCCGCATCATTAACATATCCTTCCACCCTTGTCCTTCCTCCGCGACCTTCATCCCCTTCAGGAGACGGAATTAAGGCAATTGGAAGGTCGCCAGGACACAAAGTTTTGCAAAAAGTTCTTTTTCGTTCTATTTCTTTCTTTTGGAACCTTTTTTGGCAAAGGGTTCCGATATCGGCGCGGGTTACTTATCGTGTTACCCGGGGATCGTTACGAACCGATTGGAATCGTTTGGGGGAGTTTTCGCGCTCTTTTTATTAATGGTCCTTCCAGCAGTGCTTGGGCACAGAATTGCATAAGAACTTCTTCCGGCTTGTCCTGTTTCATCTCGCATCATTAGAAAAGAATGAATCAGTTATCTGGTTGGGATAGGTTGCAGAAATTGAGATTTATTTTGTCTTTTGGAAGTTTCTGGAAAGAGTAAGAATATTTTAAAGATTCGTAAAGAGGATGGATAACAGTATGTTAGTTCTGAATTTGGATGGTATTAAAAATTGACTCATAATCATTCATCCGCTGTTGGTGCTATTCATATTGTATAGATTTGCTGTTATATTTGGCAATAATAGGAGAAAAATTAAGATGATAATTCACATAAATGAATTTACTTCAAAATATCTGTCAAATATTAGTTAAATAAGAAATTATTTCTATTACTCAAAAGTTTAAGTTAATCTTAACCCAAATTTATTAGCAAACGATAATTAACTTTGTAAAAGGACAAATGTTCGGCAACAATATTTACTAATTAAAACATTCCAGAATGTAAAATTACTTCTTCTTCTTCAATGGTGCGATGGCCCAAATGTGGGCCAAGGCCGTAAGCCTACTGACAGATTCCGAAACAATAGGGTTTTTTTATTTAAAGGGTAGGCTGTCAGCCCTACGACCAAAGCTCCACAGTCATATTAGACCTGACCCTAATATTTAAAGGGGATTCCAAATCTTTACAAATATCCATGAAACTGCTAGGACTCGAACCTGAAACCTGTGGCTCCTAGCTCCAGTCACTCGGTCATTCAGGCCCATAAGATTGCCCTAGTACTTTTTAATGAAAATGCGCTTATAGAAATGCACAGCTGGAATTCTTAAGTATGGTGTATAGTGCGCATGCGTGGTACAGATATGTAATTTTCCTTTTGACTCTATAGGCATAGGGATATGCTACATAGGCATATTCTAGATTAAGAATATCAATTACATTTATATTGCTTTTCAGATGATGTTCCAAAGGAAAGTATAAAATCAGTAATCTACTTATAAGTATTGCAAGAGTGGAAAATAATGATAGAAAATCAATTCCACTTTAGAACTATCCTTCATCTCCCAGTACATCTCGTAATGTGATCCCTATTTGGAAAGCATTTTTGGGGTCACCCGACCTCCAAAGGGTCCAAACGATTCCGCAAGAAGACCTCACCTATTCGAATCATCATCGTTTGTTCCGCATCATTAACATATCCTGGAATCCTTCCACCCCTGTCCTTCCTCCGTGACCTTCATCCCCTTCAGGAGACGGAATTAAGGCAATTGGAAGGTCGCCAGGACAAAGTTTTGCAAAAAGTTCCTTTTCGTTCTATTTCTTTCTTTTGGAACCTTTTTGGCAAAGGGTTCCGGTATCGGCGCGAGGTTATTTATCGTGTTACTGGGGGATCGTTACGACCGATTGGAATCGTTTGGGGAAGTTTTCGCGCTCTTTTTATTAATGGTCCTTCCAGCAGTGTTGGGCACAGAATTTGCATGAAACTTCTTCCGGCTTGTTCCTATTTCATCTCGCATCATTAAAAAAGAATGAATCAGTTATCTGGTTGGGATAGATTTGCAGAAATTGAGATTTATTTTGTCTTTTGGAAGTTTGTGGAGACAGTAAGAATATTCGAAGGATTTGTAAAAGAGGACGGATAACAATATGCTAGGTCTGCATTTGGAAGATATTAAAAATTGAATTAGAATAATTTATTAACCGTTCGTTCTGATCGTGCTTTATGTATTTACTATTATATTTGGCAGAAAAAGAAAAATTTACACATGTTTAAATTAATTTACTTCAAAATATCTTACAACTAAGGGCTGAATATAAAATTATTGAATTATTGAATATTATCATCATAATTCATGTTAATTTGGGAGAGCTAATTAACAAGTAAAAGGACAAATGTTCTGTGGACAATATTTACTAAATTCCAAATCCGTGAATATAAAATTGCATCTTGAAGAAGAAGATGCAATTTTATATTCACGGATATGGAATTTAGCTGCATGGTTGGCCAAGGTCGTATGCTTAGTGGCATATTCCAAAACATGAGATATTTTCTTTTTTACGGGGAGGGCGTCAGCCTTACGTTCGATGCTTTATAGTCATGTTAGAACATGTCCTGCGTTTTAAAATGGATTCCGAACCATTATAACATGACACCGTTGAGATTCGAACCCGAAACCTGTGGCACCAAGCGCCAAAGCAGCAGTCACTAAGTCATCAGACCCCTATAAAATTACTTCCTCTATAAGAAATTTTAATATTATAATTGATGACCGCAACACTGACATATAAAAGGACAAATGCTTAGCAACTTACTTTACTGAATACAACACACCGTCTTTACTATTACTTGTTTATTGTTGTGTAGTTATATTGAGTGCCCATCGTGTACATGGAAACAATTGACAAATACAAGATAATTCAATGTAATATATATATATATATATATATGTATATATATTACATAAATACTGCTCTACTGCGCTGTAAATTGTATATTGTGCAAAAATATCTATTCTCCACATTGAGTTTTCTTGTAGTATATATATATATATATATATTGAGGAAAGGAACTAAATTTTTTTCCCACCTCAACTCCTCCCCCGTACCTAGGGTAATGTAGTCCTTTACCAATAATAGAGGCTAAAGTGAAACATCAGTGGTCCTCATGATATAGACCCCCTACCAGCTCACTGACGAGTAAAGCTTGCATAAAGCCTTCCGGAAGGATCTTTATGTGTAATTAATTGCTCGTATTTGCGTGTGATATGGGAGAAAATCTGAAAATTCTTCCATCAAGCAATCTGACTACCGGTGCGAGACGGTTACACATACATTGTCACAATCTCCATAGAGTCTGTTGTTTTCTGGCTGATTCGAACATCAGGCTAGTCAATAGCAACTATACTGCATTTTTAATCCCTTGCAAATGCGTTGAACACACTCTGTGTTAAGTTCGTAGGTATGATATAATTTTTGGTGCACTTGCTTTTATGGCAATCAGTACAGTTCTTTGTTTCTGGAAATTCATGGCCAACGGTGACGCGCTCTAGCTATTAAAAAGGATGTTTAAGATTCGACTTCCCATCTGTGGTAAAGCATAAACTGTGGCATCAGTTATTTGGGAAAAATAATGACATAATTATGACACAGACAGTTAACACTTTCGATAACATGCCGAAAGTCAGACGGTGTGGTGGAATTTCTTGCAAGTAAGTTCGATAGGCGAAGTGAAAGTCCCTTGCAAATTCAGCTCTGAAGAAATTATGCTCTTGCTTTTTTCCCAATTTTGACCCATAACGTTGCTGCTTCGTTGTAGATTAGCCAATGTACAACGGTATTAAACGGTAGTTTTGTAGATTAGCAAATGTACTCCGGGTTTAAATAGTAGTAATTCAGAATAGATATACTTTAATAGTAAATGCCTCAATGAAAAGAATGAAAACAATGATCAGATTATGTGGCAGCCAATATGTACTTTGAGATTAAATGATAGTATTGCAGATTGGCCAATTTGAATTGGCCAGATTGGCCTTGTTCAATGTTCTTTGATATTAAAGGGTAGTATTATAGAATAAATGTACTTTGATAGTAAATGTATCAACAGGAAGAATGATTACTTTGAGATTAAATGGTAGTATTGTATATTTGTCAATGCACTTCGGGATTAAATAGCAGTAATGTAGAAGAGATGTACTTAAATAGTAAATGTAACAACAAAAAAATGAAAAGAAGAATTACATTGAGAAGTATCCATTATAATTTGAAATTAAATGGTAGTATTGTAGATTAGACAATGTACTTCGGAATTAAATAGTAGTAATGTAGAATATATCTACTCTAAATGTAAATGTATTAACAAGTATAATGTAAAGAATGATTGCATAGTGGAGTAGCCAAAGACATTAAAATTAAATGGCAGTATTGTAATTTAGTCAATGTATTTCGGGATTAAATGATAGCAATGTAGAATGGAGGCATTTTGGAAGATGTATGGTAGATGGTAGATGTATCGATAAGAATGAAAATATTACGTTGCAGATTAGCCAATGTACTCTGAGATTAAATAGTAGTTGTAGATTAGCCAATGAATTTTGAGATTAAATAGTAGTATTGTAGATTAGACAATGTACTTTGAGATTAAATAGCAGTATTGGAGATTAGCCAATGGATTTTGAGTTTAAATGGTAGTATTGTAGATTAGTCAATGTACTTTGAGATTAAATGGTAATATTGTGGATTATACAATGTACTTTGAGATTAAATATTAGTATTATAGATTAGCCAATTGAGATTAAATGATAGTATTGTAGAATAGATGTACTTTAAATTTAAATGTACAAGAATAATGAAAAGAATGACTACTTGTGGAGTAATTAAATTAAATGATAGTATTATATAATAGACGTACTTTGTGATTAAATGATAGTATTATAGTATAGATGTACTATAAATTTAAATGTACAAGAATAGTGAAAAGAACGATTACATTGTGGGTTAGTTAAGATACTTAAAATACTATCATTTAATTTAAGTATCTTAACTAACCCACAAGGTAATCATTCTTTTCATTATTCTTGTACATTTAGTTATTACATTTCATTATTCTTGTACATTTAGTTATTACATTTCATTATTCTTGTACATTTAGTTATTACATTTCATTATTCTTGTACATTTAGTTGTTACATTTCATTATTCGTGTACGTTTAGTTATTACATTTCCTCATTCTTGTACATTGTTCTTGTAGTATTGTAGATTAGATAATGTACTTAAACATTAAATAGCAGTATTGGGGAATAGCCAACAAGAGTAATTGGATCAACATCGGCATTGAAAAAAAACCTTTTTGGTTTCTTAATGTTATAATTTAATAAATAAATACGGCAAGGGGGCTAAGTATTATAGGAAACTTCATTAAACAAAAGTTTTCCATTCGGCCATTGACCAATATTTCTGGGGTACTCTCATAAATATCTGAGAGCGGCCTCGCAGTGGCTCCCATATTAATGGGCATCGCATTCTTCCTGTTCTGAGAAAAAGGAATGCGCACGTACTGGAATCTCATAATGAGCCGGAATAGTTGTTCGAAGCGGCTTGTTTGATGTTCCAGAAATCAATTCCAGGGGAATAAAAGTGCTCTGGAATTCCATCTCACCCCCTTGCATTGGTCCACAGATAAGGAAAAGCAGAGTAATAAAAGTAAATTATTTTTAACGGTGTTGTTGATTCATAACTCACTACGAAATAGTTAAGTTCTCTATATTTAATCAAGATTTTACACAAATAATTCTTTATTAATACCTTATTATTATAGCTTTAAAAAAAAAAAAAAAAAAACGAATGTTTTTAAAAGGTAATCTCTGAAAATATGAATTTGATTGAAGAATATGTCAGACGAGCTAAACGCACGTTCTTCAGACTATGTTTTTAAATCATGAAAATGTGGCTAAATATGTTTTATAAAAATATATTCTGAAGATTAGGCTTTTAACTCATGAATATATTCTGAAGAATATGTTTTTAGCTCATGAATATATTGTTAAAATATATTATAAAAATATATTCAGAAGAATATGTTTTTAATTCATGAATATACGACAGAAAATATATTATAAAAATATGTTTTGAAGATTATGCTTTTAGCTCATGAATATATCTTTAAAAATATGTTATAAAAATACATTTAGAAAATATGTTTTTGCTCCTGCACATATACTGAAGAATATGTTTTAGCTCATGAATGTACGACTGAAAATATATTATAAAAATATGTTTTGAAGATTTGTTTTTAGCTCATGAATATATGGTTAAAAAAATATTATAAAAATATATATTGGGAATTATATGTTTTTAGCTCATAAATATATGATTAAAAATATATTATATTTATTCTGAAGAATAATTTTTCTATTTCATGAATATATGGCTAAAAATATATTATAAAAATTTATTCTAAATAATATGTTTTTAGTTCATGAATACATGGCTAAAATATATCATAAAAATATATACTGATGAATATGTTTTTAACTCTTGAATAAATAGCTGAAATATATTATAAAATTATATTTTGAAGTATATGTTTTTAGCTGAGGAATATATGGTTAAAATATATTATAAACATATATTATGAAGAATATGTTTTATCTCATAAATATATGGCTAAAAATGCATTATAAAAATATATTTTGAAGAATATGTTCTTAGCTCATGAATACTATACATGACTAAAAATAAGTAATAAAAATATATTCTGAATAATATGTTTTTAGCTCATGAATATATAGCTAAAAACCTTTTGGTTTTTGAATCTTTGAAGTTAAGAATCTCTTTGGTTTGATTGATGTAAAACTGTTCATAAATATGCTCATAAATATTCTGATTCCCTGAAAGTTCATTTATAGAAAACGAAGGGAAATATTTATTGAAAAGATAAACTTTATGAGTATCACAATATTATAATCAAATGTATTCCATTGTGAACTATAGTTTAACTAATATCTTATAAATTAACCAGATGTCAGAACTTACTAAAACAATTTCTGTTTGGTGTATTGTTTTGCAGTGCACTTCTTCATGATCGCTAAAATCAATTTTTTTTTCAATACGTGAAAGTTGTAATAAGTTTTTAACAGTAAATAAGTGTAATATAATAAGAGTAGTATAATAAATTTAATTGCCACATAAAACTTGTTACTTGATGTGTCAAAATTCTTATAAAATATTTATAAAAGGACACAATTTAAAAGTCCCAATGGGAAATACTTTAATACTACCTGGAGGGAATTTTATGCCTTACACTCCAATGCAAGACATGCAATGCAATGCATTTAAGGGCAATATGAATTGCCCCTAAATGTCCTCCCGAAGACATTGTACATCCTTTATAACCTGTCTATTACTGTTTTGGCATACATAAGAGGACCACAGCTGTTCAATAAGGAAGATGCTTAATGAACTGAAAAAACTCAGTTAGAAATTCAAAAATGAACCTTAACAATACTTTTCGTGATTACACTAGATCTGGATACTATGAATCTATAAACGAGAAATTCTCACCTTTAGAAATCGCACAAGATGAACGTGAAGCCTACATTATATGACACAAAAAAATTGGAACAAAAAGCAAACCCCAAGCCCGTCGGTTATACGCACAAGTTTCATAGAGTGGATGAAACTAGAATCTATTAGAAGGGTTTTCAGTGTCTCGGAGAGAAATATTGAAAACAGCTGCAGATAAGAATACCATATTTTCTATTTCTTACTCTGCGGTATCTTACAAAGAGTTAGAAGTACATGAATACACGGTACATAACAGAAATACCATTTTGTTGGAAGTAAAGAGCAAGAAAAAAAGTTTTGCATAGATCTGTCTTAGAGGAAAATAAATCCCACCAATGCATTGTTGTACAGAGGTACAGTGTACTGTTATTCATGACATACATCCATAACACACGAAGTCCATCAAGGTATTTTGAAGAAAATGACAATTACAAGATTACAAGTACTCGCCCATGTCTTCCATTGCAGAAAACGAAATGGCAGAAACGAGGAAAGTCAATAGAAAGAGTGTTTCCACTCTTTCTATTGACTTAATGAGTATAAGCGTTTTTGATCAACAGTCAGGCTACCTGTTTATAGGAAAATAACTTTGTGATCAAATAATATACAATATACAGTATTTTAAGTACAATGGTATTTTGGTATATGTTTGTTTTGGGATAAGACAACTTGATAAATGTGTGCTTTGAAATAAGTCCCATTTGATATACGTTCATTTTGGAAAAGTCCAATTTAGTCCGCTTTGCAATGATACAACTAGAGGAACGTTCTGTTTGAACGGGAAAACTTTTATTTGTACCTTTTCGGTGAAAATTTTACCCATTGCACTCAAATGCAAGACATTTGCCCTAAATGTCTTCCCGGTAGACCTTGTACTTCTTTTATCCATTGTCAATTACTGTTGTGACATATATAAGAGGAACACCCTTGTTCAGCTAAGATTATTGGCTTGTGGGCTTTTGAACTGAAAAAGTTCAGTTGGAAATTCAAAAATAAATTTGAAACAAACTTTTTGGAAATAAACTACACTGGATCTGGATACTATAAATCTATAAATGAGAAATTCTCACCTTTAGAAATCACATAAGATGAATATGAAGCCTACATTATATACCACAAAAGAATTGGAACAAACAATAAAGAGCAAGGTTGTTGGTTATATGTACAAGTTTCATAGAGTGGAAAAAAAAGTAGAATCTATTAGAAGGTTTTTCTGTTTTGTACAGAAATATTGAAAACAGCTGCAGATAAGAACAATATAATTTCTATTTCTTACACTGAGAAAGAGTTAGAAGTACATGAATATACGGTACATGACAGAAATACCATTTTGTTGGTGGAAGTAAAGAACAAAAAAAAGTTCTGCATCGATCTATGTTGGAGGAAAATAAATCCCACCAGTGCATTGTGGTACAGAGGCAGCACTCTCGTTAAAACGAAGAAATCTCGATTTCTCGCTCTCCCTGGTAACTTCCGGCGAGCGGTGGTACACTTCCGCTTTCCCGGCACGTTCGAATCTTTCCAAAAATTACTTTTTTTTTCATGGAAGGGCCGCAGCTGCGGTTTCCTACGGAAAAGCAGTTCCGCAGATTCAGGATTGGCGGTTTTCTGGTGGAAGTGGTTGTTTTCTGCGGGAAACTTCCTCTTGGTTTATATAAAAGGAGAGTTTTGAAATGAGATGCGGAGTTTGAATTTTTGAGTTTCCTATTTGTTATTTTTTTGTGAAGAGGTATTTAATAAAATGGATGTGAGTTGTGAATTATTTGTTATGAGGTTTTGAGGATTTAGCAAGTTATCGGTTTATTATTAACTAAAGCAATCACTGGAAAAATATTTCTGAAAATAAAAGTACCCACTTCAAAGGAATTTTATACATAATGTTGTAGCCTGTGTATAAAAAGTAACACAACTATCTCTACCTGTTAAACGATAATAACTTTGTGATCGAATAATATAAATAATACATTTTTTTAAGTAAAGTAGTGTCTTAGTATACGTCCTCTTTGAAATAAGTCCAACTTGATATACATTCGTTTTGGAATAAGACAACTTGATATGCGTCTGCTTTGAAATAAATCCATCTTAATATACAACAGCTCTGGAATAAGTCCAATTTGATGAAACAAAGTCCAACTTGATATACATTCGCTTTGAAATATCCAACTTGACATAAGTCCATTTTATAATAATCCCAATTTGATATACTTTCACTTTATAATAAGTTCAATTTGATATAAGTTCACTTTGAAATGAATTTAACTTAGTATATGTACGCTTTGAAATATATCAACTTGATTAACCTTCTGTTTGGCTGGTGAACTGTTGTTTTTTATTATTTGTTGGAATACGACTTCCATGCTTCAAAATATTTGCCAAATATATGGCTATCAAAAAGTTTCCTACCCCCAACAATGCCTAAATAAACTGTCACAGCATTGTCTGGAATAACGAGTTTCATATTTCTGAAACATCCTTAGAACAAAGGACAGAATTTTAGTAAACATCAAATCTGGTGATCCTTAATTAGCTCCAGTCAGGAAAAAGACAACCTTTTTTGTGATTGACCAATATGCAGTATTATAAGTACAGTGGTATCTTGGTATACGCTCTCTTTGGAATAAATCCAATTTGATATACGTCCGTTTTGGAATAAGTACAACTTGATATACGTCTGCTTTGAAATATATCCAATTTGATGCGCGTCCACTTAAGAATAACTCCAATTTGATATACTTTCACTTTAGAATAAATTCAACTTAATATACATCTGCTTTGGAATAAGTTAACTTAAGTTCTGTTTGGACGCAGAACTTTTGTTTAGTACTTTTTTGCTGGAACACGACTTTCATGCATCAAAACCTTCGCCAAATGATGGATGTCAAAAAGTTTCAGCTTAGTACCACCCCTAACAATGCCTACATTATATGGTATACGACGTCTTTGGAATAAGTTCAACTTGATATGCGTTCCCTTTGGTGTACGTCCAACTTAGTATACGACTGCTTTGGAATAAATCACCTTGATGAAAGTTCTGTTTGAACGGATGAACTTCTCTTTAGTACTTTTTTGTCGGAATATGACTTCCATACTTCAAATTCTTTACCAAATGGATGGATATCAAAAAGTTTCAACAGAGTACCAACTCCAACAATGCCTAAACAAATTTCATAGCATTGTCTGGAATAACAAGTGTCATATTTTTTAATCATCCTTAGAACAAGAGACATGTTTTCAGTAGATATCAAACATGGTGATACTTAACTAGATCCAGTCAAGGAAGGGAGGAAACTAAATTGGTAAATTTTAATTCATCCACATATTTTATCTAACTCCTTTTTATTGATATATTTTAGTACTAAGTAATTTTTATAAGCAATGTAATAATATTATTTTTGCATCGGAACAGATTAAGCATATTCTCATTATTTCTTATGGAAAAATTTGTTTAAAGAACGCTTTGCTTGGCATTATTTCTAGGATCTGGAACATATTAAGGAATTATAGTGAGGTACCTCGGTAATTTTATTCACTAAAACATCACCGAAAAAAATCGCTAAATCTAGGAACTCACTTTGAATGAGTTTTAAATATTCCACATTTCCTTGTACCATACTTTTGTCAATGAATATTGTACCACACTTGTTACCATACCATGACCATACCGTCATTGTACTATACTTTTGTCAAGAGTTATTGGGATCTATAAGAATTTCTAAAAAACGCATTCGGACTCTTCATTAAATTGTGGAAGTTTAGTTAAGGTGATTATGGAAAAATCTTCTTGTTTTAAATACCACATGGTCTCATGCAGACCATAAGCTCATGTACAAGCCAAATTTATTGATTTGTTTACAGGTGAAAACTGTGACTTTGTATTAAGGAGAAACGAAAACAGATTTTAAAATTTATATATTAGATAAATAAGAAAATTTTTTCGGTCGTAGAAAGAAGGATTAAGGGGTGTTGGAATTCTATAAGAATTCCTCATTAAAATGTAATCGAGCTCTTTCATTAAATTGAGGGATTTAAGTACAGTTTGATTTGTCGCTCTACGGCCATTTTGTGCCACTTTAGTCTAATTAAAGTGGTACTTACAGTTTAACGTGGATTCCGAACCACTGATAAACATCCATGTCACCTCCAGAATTCGAATCTGAAGCCTGTGATACCAAAGACCAGAGCTCTCCACCAGGCCATAAGAAGATTAGGAGAAATCTTCATGTTTTAAAGTACACTATGGTCTTGGTAGTCCATAGCTTATGTACATTTGTTATAAATTGGTTGATTGATTGATATTGATTGATTGAATTATTGATTGTTTGAGATTTGTAATTTGTTGATTTGTTTCCGGATTGAAAAGTATTACTTCGTATTAAGGGCAAACAAAACCAGATTTCAGGATATATATAGTAGATAAATAAACCACCTACAAAGATCACATCAAAGCTAAAATGTAATTGTTTTAATATTTGGATCAAAGAAGTTTTTCTATGAAATAAAATTGCTATAATTCAAACCCCTCAAATCAATTATCAGATTGATGAAGAGGAAAGTTTTTGGTACAGAGAACTCAATTCGATAGTTACAGTTTTAGATAAAAAAAAATGTTATACTGTGAAACAATTCGCAAGAAAGCTTTGAGACGGAAGCTTGAAATTGAACAGATAACGACAGACGCACAGAAGGAAAAAAAAAAAAAAAAAATTCGAAAGGAAGTTAAAAATTGAAGAACAGTTTCTCGAAAATGTAGGAAAAAAAACGAAAATTTTTCATCTCATTAAAAGTAGATAAATCACGGAAGAACGTGGGATAAAAACTCTAAAAATAAAAACTCTCGAGTTAAAAAGACAATGGCCGGTTCATTTTATAAAAGTGCTTTTGACATTTAAAAATGATGTCCCGATTTTTACGAAGATAAATTTTGAAAAGATATCCGTCTAGTTATAAAATTTCTTAATTGTTACCAATTGCTTTAGTTATGAAAGAGTTTTTAGTCCACACTTAGGTTTGAAGACACAGTCATGGGTTTTACGTAATTGACGGAGCTTTACGGTCGAGTGACTAGCACTCTGGTGCTCTATTCCACAGGTTTCGGGTTCGAGTCCCAGCGGTGCTATGGATGTTTGTAGTGGTTTGGAATCCCCTTTAAATCGTAGGTGTCGATTTAATATGGCTGTACAGCGTTGGGCGTACTGCTGACTATACTATCCTACAAAACAAAAAAAGAAAACGTCTTCTGTCTCGAAATTTGTCAAAAAGCAGACGGCCTTGGCCCACAATGGGGCTGTTACTCCAATAATGATGATGTATAAACTTAATAGGACCTGATGTCCGAGGGACTAGAGCTCTGTGCAACAAGTTTCGGATTCAAATCTTGGCTGGGCCATGGATGTTTATAGTGGCTTTTAATCCAGTCAAAACTGTAAGTACAGGTCCAATAAGATTACTACAACTACACCACATCACTGTTCCTAGAGTTGAGTTGCCCCTTTACAGTTTGGGAATGATGCGGATTAGAAATCTGACAGAGTCTGTGATGCTCTACGGTCATATGAGACCGGGACCTACGGTTTAAAGTGGATTCCGAACCACTACAAACATCCACGACACTGCCAGGACTCGAAATCAAACATGTGGCATTGGGACTTTGTATTGAGAACAAACAATAACAGATTATAAAATTTATATATTAGATAACTAGACCCCAACAAAGATCACATCAAAGATAAAATGTAATTGCTGTAATATTTGGATCAAAGACGTTTTTCTTTGAAATAAAATTGCTATAATTCAAACCCCTCAAATCAATTATCAGATTGATGAAGAGGAAAGTTTTGGTACAGGGAACGTAATTCGATAGTTACAGTTTTAGATAAAAAATTTGCAGTAGAGTGAAACAATTCACAAGAAAACTTTGAGACGGAAACTTGAAAAACGGAACGAGTACGGATAACGACGGATGCATAGAAAAAAAATCGAAAGGAAGTTAAAAATTGAAGAACAGTTTCTCAAAAATATAGAAGAAAAAAAAAACGAAAAATTTTAATCTCATTAAAAGTAGATAAATCACGGAAGAACGTGGGATAAAAACTCTAAAAATAAAAACTCTCTCGAGTTAAAAAGACAATGGCCGGTTCATTTTATAAAAGTGCTTTTGACATTTAAAAATGATGTTCCAGTTTTTGCGAAGATAAATTTTGAAAATATATCCGTCTCGTTTTAAAATTTCTTAATTGTTACGAATTGCTTTAGTTACGAAAGAATTTTTTGTTCAAATATAGGTTTGAAGACACACTTAAAGATTTTGAGTATTTCTTCCAATGAATAATGTCTTTAATGCTGAGATTTAAAAATGGCTGTATAATCTTATGGATCTGATGGCCGAGTGACCAGCGCTCTGGCTCTAGGTACATCAGTTTTGGGTTCGTATCCCTGTGGAGCCATGAATGTTTGTAGGGCTTCAGAATCCCCTTTACACCGTAGGTCCAGTCTAATATGACTGTAGAGCGCTGACGCCCCTACCGTTTGAAAAAAAAACATCTGCTGTCTCGAAATCTGCCAGTAGGCAGACGGCCTTGGCCCACAATGAGGCTGTTACATCCAATGATGATGATGTATAATCTTAATAGGAACTAATGGTCGAGGGACTAGTGCTTGGCTCAATAAGTTTCAGGTTCGAGTCCTGGCTGGGCCATGGATGTTTGTAGTGGCTCGGAATCCCCTCTAAACCGTAGGTCCCGGTTTAATATGACTACTACTACGCCACACTACATCACTGTGTCTAGTGCTGAGTTGTCCCTTTAAAGTTTGGGAATGATGTGGGTGAGAAGTCTGATTGGTCTCTGTGACGCTCCACAGTTATATGAGACCAGAACCTATGGCTTCATTTAGATTCCGAACCACTACAAACATCCACGGCAGTGCCAGTATTCGAACCTGAATCCTGTGTTACCAACGGCCAGAGCAATAACCAATTGACCATCACGTCGCACGAAATATTAGATTAAGGAGTGTTGGGATCTATAAAAATCCCCATTAAAAATACATTCGAATTCTTTTATTAAACTGAGGGAGTTAAGGTACGGAGAATACAGGAATATCTTATACGGTATACGGTACACTACGACACTAATGGGAAGTTGGTGGTAGGCCATAGCTTATGTACGTGCTAAATGTGTTGATTTGTTTTCAGATTAAAAACTGTGAGTTTGTATTAAGGGGAAACAAAAAAAAATTTTTAACTTTAAATAAACCCCAAACACATCAAAGGTAAAATGTAATTACTCTAATATTTCGATCAAAGAAGTTTTTCTTTGATATAAAATTGCTATAATACAAACCCTCAAATCAATTATCAGATTTAAGGAAAGGAAAGTTTTTAGTACAGAGAACGTAATTCGATAGTTACAATTTTAGAGAAAAAAATTGCAGTACAGTGAAACAATTCGCAAGAAAGCTTTGAGACGGGTACAGATACGATGCATGTACAGGAAGAAAAAAAATTAAAAAAAAAAATCGAAAGGAAGTTAAAAACTGAAGAACAATTTCGTCCGGCGAAGTGCAAAAAATCGAAAATTTTGGCATCTCATTAAAAGTCGTTAAATCTTCTGCAGGAATATTGGGATAAAAATACTAAAAATAAAAACGTCCGAATTAAAAAAGACAATGTGCAGGTTCATTTTATAAAAGACCTGACATTTAAAAATGATGTCCTCGTTTTTACAAAAATAAATTTTGAAAATATATCCGTCTCGTTTTAAAATTCTTTAATTGTTACGAGTTACTTTAGTTGTGAAACATAGGTTTGATGACATAGACAAGGATTTGAAGTATTTCATCCAGAAAATAGCGCATTTAATGCTCCTATTTATAAATACTTATATATATATATAATCTTAGGCACATGATGCCAAGTGACCAGGGCTCTGGAGCTCGGTGCCACAGGTTTCGGGTTTGAGTCCCAGGGGTAAAATGGATGTCTGTGAGTGGTTCGAAATCCCTGTTAAACCATAGGTCCCAGTCTAATATGACTGTAGAGCGCTTTGCGCGGGGCTGACATCCCTATACCGTAAAAAGTAAACATCTCCTGTCTCGAAATCTGTCTGTAATCAGACTGCCATTAGCCCACAATGGGGCTGTTGCGCCAATGATGCTCCTTTACAATTTGGGAATGATGTGGGTGAGAAGTCTGATTGGCTCTGTGGCTATCTACGGTTATAGTAGTCCGGGACCTACGGCTAATAGTAGATTCCGAGTCACTACAAACATCCATGGCACCACCTTGATTCGAACCAGAAACCTGTGATATCGAGAACCCAAGACACTCGGCCTTTCATCGGGCTAACAACTTTACCCAGTAAAAAGCAACATCTCCTTTCTGAAAATCTGCCAGTTTTTACAACAAAGCCGCCAGCGGATTGAATCTGACTCCTAATGCTTACCAACGACACACGTTGCCACCGATCCATGAGTCGGGCAAGTAATTTTGTAGTTTATACGAATGGAGTAGTACTTTAATATCCAGAATCCGAATAAGAATGTTATTGTTGTAGGTAAAACAGGCCTAGTGGAAGCTAATGCTCTATTATTTAGAATATAGGATTTTATTAAATATGCTGAATGCAGGAAATTTGACAATCTTTGCTCCCCACCCTCAAAGTACAAGCAAAATACAATTCCTTTTTTCTCAAATAAAATTAAAAAAAAGGGTAAAAAGTTTAATAAGATTAAGGAAATGGAACAAAACATCATATACATATATATATATATATATATATTTCATATGGAAGTATATATATATATATATATATATATATATATATATTTCATATGGAAGTATAATGCTTTAACAATATTGCATTTTTATCTTTAAATGCAATTTTCTGAAAACTAATTTTCTATGTACCTTTTCTATAATACTATTGCAAGCATAGTTTTAATATTTTACCAAAAAATGTTGTAAGTGCAGTAGATTATACTTCAATAAGCTTTAAACAATACTTGCGTAACTATTTGTTTTATATTATATTTAGTTAAAAAAAACGGTTTTACATTTCCTCTCGTTGAATTTAAAAAAAAAAAAGTTCAATTTAATAATTTCTCAAAAGCTAATTTCCGTATAATATAGAATTCCCATTTAATGTACAAAAAATAAAAATAATGGTTTTAAAGATAATACTTTTTTGAAAATGTACATCAAAAATTACTGTTATATTATTGTCAGTATAGAAGGTACCTAATCCTCTAAGCCTTTTTTTCTTTTAAAATTACTTTTTATCAAGTATGTCTGACTAGTTTTCTTAATAAATGGTTTGCACTTATTCCATGTACACCGCTGAGCTGCATATTTACATTTCCTCTGAATAGTTGGTAGAAGAGTACGCATATAATAATGTTTCATTGCTCTGTTTTATTTTAAAGTAATCTTCAAAGTAATATCTATTCTGTAAAGTTCTTTTTAATAAATAGTCAGTAATTTATATTATTATTCACATATATCAAATATTTCTTTTACATCACAGACCTAACGTCCCATTTAGAACACTAATTTGAAAGGAGAACGTTATTGTATCTTAGAATTGCTTTTATAATTAATTGCCTCGTATTTGTCCGTACAATAGCAGAAGATGTTCCGGAAACCCTCTCAAAATAGCGACTGTCTATGTCTGATGGTTTTCATACGATGTAACTTGCGTTCCAGTAGGAAGATTCAGAAGAGAGTTATCTAGAGTTGGAGAGATACAGTCAACAGTCCAGGAAACAGAGAAGAAACCTGACCATTTTTCAGGCAGCGGACGGTATACATAACTCTTATTAGAACTTGTTTAACAGGATTTAAATATATTAAGTGTGTTTGCTCATATATATAATATGTACAATTGTGCATTGCTATCTTTTTAAAAGATGAAAAATATTAATGCAGCTAAACATTTCATTCAACCATTTTAAAAATAAAGGTGATTTTTCACCAGCAGAGCAATTATTTTTACTCACCCAAGATGACTACCCCCTACCTATAATCTTTACTCCCATCAACCAAAAATTACTTTTATAAATCCTTACATTGCTCTAAAAGGGATTATCCACGTTTGTACGTCCCCAGTTAAAAGTTTATTCGATTATTTGAGAGAAGCAGAACAAAATCAAAGATAAACTCCCTACCTATAATCTTTACACCCATCAACCAAAAATTACTTTTATAAATCCCTGCATTGCTCTAAAAGGGATTATCCAGTTTATAATGTGCCACGAGGGAGTGGTAGAAAATAACCAAGAAGGTACCTCAAGGGAGTGAGAAGAGTGAGCAAGCAAGAAGCTTTGGAGAGTGAGTCAGGGAGCACAGATGTAGAGAGATCACGAGGACCAAAAGACCAGGAAGATCTAAAGGATCAAGGGAGATTGGAGAACTGAGATCAAGACGATCAGAGCGATTTCAGTGTTGGAGTTCAAGAAAGCATGCTGTGTTTAGGATTGTTTGTCTTAATGTTTAAATCACTGTAAATACTCATCAATAAATGCGTTCATTCATATAACTTGTAACAATAATAAAAGTGTAAACTTGTAACAACAATGAAAGTGTCCACAATAAATGTGTTTATTCATAAAATCTTTTCCTTCAAGTCGAAGTCCGCAGAAGACACGTAGATATCCGTGCTGTGTTACAGAAAAATTAACAGTAAGTCTGCAGTTATTAAAATAATTGAACCAGAATTCGTTGCTTTAAAACAAGAAACGTGAACTTGATGAAATAACACTATGTTTGTGTTATTTCATCAACTATTCTGCTGTTGAATTCTTACTATGTTTCGAGGAGGACTTTCGGCGGGATTGATTTTCGTATATATAGTGAGACTCAGAGACCAAGAGGAAAGACGTTGCTTTTCTTACGTTTAAATTTGTACTTTATTGGTTAAATGTACTATTATTCTCGGCAATTATGTTTAAGTCACCTGCTTAGTAATCATAGTTATACCGGAAATGACCCCTCGGGAATAGGAAGTTTAAAATACAAAACAATATCTATCAATCCAAGAGTGAAGATTAGGTACAGAGTCAGCGTTGGAGAGATAGAGTCAACAGCCCAGTGAAGTAGTCCAGGCACCATAGAGAGTTTTTCATGCAGCAAAGAAAGTATATAACTCTTAATAGTACTTAATAATAGGATTTTTGTAGATACATTCCGTGTGTTTGTTCATATATATAATATGCACGATTGTGTCAAATGATTAAGCTGCCATAATATTTATATCTTTTAAAAAATTATAAATATTACCTTCAACTAAACGTTTGATTCAGTCATTTTAAAAGAAAAGATGATTTTTCACCTGCAGAACAATTATTTTTACTCCGCCAAGACAACTAATTCTTACAAAAGTAGACCAAAAGTATTTTCATAAACCCCTACATTGTTATAAAAGGGATTATCCACGTTTGTACCTCCCTGGTGTTCGTGAGAGAAGAAAAAATCAACAAGAACGTGCCACGAAGGAGAGGAAAAAAACAACCAGAAGGTACCTCAAGGGAGTGAGGAAGACGATTGGCGAGATTTCAGTGTTGACGTTCAAGACAGAATGCTGGGTTTCGGATTATTTTTTAATGTTTAAATCACTGTAAATACTCATCAATAAATGTGTTCGTTCTTATAAGTTTTTATATGAAGTTTTTTTATTAAAGTTTTCATTCAAGTCTAAGTCCACAGAAGACATTTTGATATCAGTACTAAACGTTAACCGGATGTCTATAGCTATTATAATAATTAAACCAGAACTCTTTGACTTAAAACAAGAAACTAATAAACTACATTATTTGAATAGAATTATAAATATGTTTTGAAGGATTGATTAGAAGATTAGAAAGGAATAGACTAAACCATAAATTTTCCAGAATCAACGTCAGAAACATTAAGAGATATATTTATTGTTCTATAATTTTGTCATTCACTATTTTATAATACTGCCATTCACTATTTTATAATACTGTCCTTCACTATTTTATAAAACTGTCATTCCTCATTTAAGCACTAATTTTTTGTGATTATATATTTAAAAACTACTTCAGAATGATTAAATGTCTTTAAATTACCTGTTTTGTACGCATAGAAAATCAACAAACATAGATTATTCTATTTACCTGAAAGAGAAAAAAAATTCAGTTAGTCAAATTGCTTTCAATAAAATGTAAGAAATTAAGTATACATTATAAATTTCTTATATTAGCGTTGAATTACACAATGCTTTGAATAAAATTCAATGGCAATTTCAAAGTTATAAACAACCTGAATTTTAAAAGCTTCTTATGTATTAAAAAATTTAAATCAGGATTTTAAACATTTATTGTATTTTATTAATAGAAATTTTTAAAAATATTTTATTAAACAAATACAGATAATGATAAATGTAGATAATGTTGCAGATATAGATAATGTTGCTGATACAGATAAAAAATGCAGATGGATCAATACATTTCAGCATTTCTTTAATTGTTTGCCAAATACGAATATAAATTATTTTGAAGTCGATAGTAAAATTCAGCTAGGAAAATAGGGTTACTTTAAGATTTTTTTCGATTAAGATGTTTATAGGTAATTTGTCCAATTTCTGGGGTGTTTAGTACTTTTTTTTTCCAATGCAGCTGGCAAACAGACATGGACGTCTTGGATGCCTTAAGGCAAGCGCTGCACAGACGTTACTCACTTTGCATTACCCAGGGGGCGCGTGTAACTTGAAGATAAGACACGGACGTGGAGTCACAATGCCCCCGCAACGCCCTACGATCCTATTAGACCGGGACCTACGGTTTAAAGTGGATTCCGAACCACTACTCACATCCATGGCACCGCCGGGACTCGAACCCGAAACCTGTGGCACCGGGTGCCAGAGCGCTAGCCACTCGGCCATTCAGGCCTCGTGTTTAGTACTTTACAGATAAGTAAAAAATATACATATTTCTTTCAATAAAGAAAACAAATGTTAATGTTGTTGAAAAAGGTTAAATTCACCGATAAGAAAAGCAACGAATGGAGAATTAACACTATATAGAATTATCTTAACTCTTTGCACTCAAGGACTCCATGCATTAGCCCATCAAAATTTCATATATTAAGCTCGATGGCTCCGCTACGGAGACAATGCTAATAACATTATAAATAACACGTTTCTTTTAATACTTTTATCAAACTTACATGTGAATATGATCTTTTCTCTAAAATCGCTTCGAGTTGCTGGTAATACGAATGAAAAAAAAAAAAAACTTCGAGTGCAAAGGGTTTATAATATTACAAAATAAAATAAAATAAAATAAATTTATTTTAAGTTTCTCATGACATGCATTATTTTCACTCAATATTCATATATTAATCAAATTCTTGTTAACTAATAAGTATCGATGCTTTAAGTAAACGTTTCGATGCTTTTATACAATGTTTCGATGTTTTACTTGAACGTTTCGATGCTTTTATGCAATATTTCGATGTTTTACTTGAGCGTTTCGATGCTTTTATACAATGTTTCAACGTTTTACTTGAACGTTTCAATACTTTAGGTGAACATTTCTCAGTTTTTGATTATTAAACTTAAGAAACTTATAACTTTTGACCATCACTTTCGGGGCCAATGTTTGGTTGTTTCACAATTTAGAATATATAGAGGACAAATGGTGGAATTGCTAATTTATTATTATTATTATTATTTATTTATTTAAGTGGTTTGGTAATTTATCGAGCTCATCCCTGACATAAGCAATGGATGACTTTTGCTATGCTGGCTTACTGAATTTTGAACTAAATTCAAAGTTAAAAATCACGGACTATTAGGCCACGTCAAAAATTAATGCACATAATAAAAATTTTAATGATGTAACGCGTGGTTTCCTATGAGAATTGTTTTAGTTTCAGTCTGAACTGTCGCGAGACCAATATAGCAAAAACTTTTCTCTGAATGTCTGGAAAAAGTGAGGTGATCTATGGTTTTTTCAAAAATTTAAAAATTTGTTAGTTGTAGGTTAGGTTTTGTTTTACAGCCTTTACTTTGTAATCATTGTTTTGCGCTGCATAAAATAAATAATATTATGTAGTTGAACTTCAGTCTTCTTCTTAAAAGAACTGAATCTTAATGTAATACTTAGCACTCCTATTGAAGTAGTGACTTAATGGCCAATTGGCGAGAGCTCTGGCCTTTGATACCACAGGCTTCAGTTCCAATCTTTCCGAATCCACGTTAAACTGTAGGTCCCGGTCAAATTTGCCTAAAGTGTGAAAAAACTAAACCAAATTCGACGTAGAGTGACAAACTAACCAGATTCCACTGCATATACAATGTATAAAAATCTATTTAATCCTAATATTGCTATTTGGTATTTGAATGGTAACGCGTACATTCGATCCAGGAGAACTCAAGTTCGAATCCGCTTGTTGTGTACATAGCAGTCACGATTAACAACATGCGGAATCTTCTGCCAACGACTATCAGAATTCATGGTGGATTCTTTACCGAGTTTTCTATCATCAAGACACAAATGAGGGGCAGGTTCTATAAAATTTTCAAACAAGATATCAGATTGCATGGCATGAATCAGCCTTCCTCATCGTCCAGTGGTAACACATGCTGCTAACATGCAGAAAGATTGCTGAATCCACCATTGCATTACTGCCTTCAGAAATGAAAGTATTTCCAGGTGATTTTGATATCGTGCGTCTTGTATTAATAATCGGACTTCATGTAAACATGAATTCTACGCTACGGATGATGGTCAGGCTTCATGGTAGGAGTTTTTACGATTTTTTCCGACATAACATAATACCGATGATATTCAGTCTACATGGTATGAGTTTTTCCAGATTTTCTCTATTGCCTGTCGGTGACATGGATGTGAGTGGTTCGGAATCCACGTTAAACTGTAGATCCAGGTCTAATTAGTGCAAAGTGTGCAAAAAATGACCATAGAGAGACAAACCAAACCAATCCTGTTGAAGTAAGTGAAATTTTAATCTTCTGTCGATGTGATTGAGCTAGATTGAGCTATCCAAGGAACATTTGGGTGTTATAATGCAATACATTCATTAAGTTTTTTTTTTTCAAACTCATTGAATTTTTGAAATATAATTATTGTGAAATCCCCCCGCTCCTCCCTAAATTATATGGGGTACAAGCCTTACTTATCTGTACGAAACTGACAACAAATGAAAAATAAATTGCAATTTAGGCAATGAAAAAGTAGCAGCCACTTTCATTTACCAACCGAGTAAAAAAAAAAACAGGAGAGAATTTCTGGAAACCCATTCTCTTCCTTTTCCATTTTCCTCATAAAACCGGGACCGTTGGAATCATTCGCTCGTAAAACACCTCTTCCTCTGGCAAAGTCAATAGAGGATCTCTTTTATTGAAATGAAGCCTCAAACTGGTGACGAGGGGGAGGGGGAGGGGTGAAGAGATTGTCAGGGGGTGGAGGATTAGGTTTACAGCAGGGGATGGCGTTCTTGGAATGAGAGAGCGTTCTGCATCTTCCCCGTGCGATTGCCTGTGTGCTGAGTTTGTGGTGTCTATTTCTCATTGAAATTTCTGTACAAAGAGATATTTCCTTCTATTTGGCTTATGATTTGTGCGAGATGGGGAATTTTAAAGCTTCACTTTCAGTTTCTGAAATAAATTTTTATGAAATTGAAACGCGAGGGCATTCCATTAAGAAAAGATTTCTGAAGGAATATTTCTCATACTCCGTAAAAATATGGATATTTGAATGTCGTTTTGAACATGATGTGTTTTCTATAATTAAGGGGCCATTCCTGTTTAATGTAAATAAGTTTCAGAAGTATATTTTTATGAAATTGAAACGCAAAGGGTATTCCATTAAGGAAAGATTTCCGAAGGAATATTTTTCATATTCCAGTAAAAATATGGATACTTGAATGTCATTTTAAGCATGATGTGTTTTCTATGATTGAGGGACCATTCCTGTTTAATGTAAATAAGTTTCAGAAATATATTTTTATGAAATTGAAACGCAAAGGGTATTTATTCCATTAAGGAAAGATTTCTGAAGGAATATTTCTCATATTCCTTAAAAATATGGATATTTGAATGTCATTTTAAGCATGATGTGTTTTCTATGATTGAGAGGCAATTTCTGTTTAATGCTCATAAAATTAAATAATCATGTTTTTTTAATGTATATTAGAGAGCTTTTATGTCATTTATCGTAGCCAATATACCTTATTGGTCGCTTTTTAATGGAGGGCGGGGGGGGCTAGTGTTACTTCGCGTCCGTAGCTTATCGTCATGCTACACGCACCTCCTGGGTAGTGCTAAGTGAGTAACATTGGTGCAGCACTTGCCTTAAGGCATAAAAGATAATTTTCTAAGTGTTTGCCAGCTGCATTACAAAAAAAAAAAACTTTTTGATGATAATACTTAGATTAATCAATGTTCATTCATCGGATGATTGTAAGTAAGATGTTTCAAGGGCATTTTCAAAAGTAAGTGTCCATTTTATTCGTATCGTACTAGGATAAAAACAATAACCTTGCAGTCTGACGGCCAATCTATCCGCAATCTGCCACTATTTTACGATCCCTATCGAATTTCTTGAAAGGACTACTTAATGATAATTGTAGTTTTTTTAGATAATGATAATTGATTATGGCACTTTCAAAAGTATCCGCTTTATTCGTATCGTAGTAGGAAAAAAATAAAGAAAAAATATAGAATAATAATTTTTAAAATGTGATAGAGAAACTTTAATAACAGAGAAAATGGAAAATAAATAATAAATGGAAAAACGCGTTAAAATAAATAGAGCAAAATAAAGAATAAAAAATATAGAAATGTGAAATAAGTAATAGAGAAAATGTGAAAATAGAGAAAATTAAATAATAATAGAAAAATTTGATAATCATAGAAGATAACAAATAAAGAAAATATGAAGTAATCAATGAAAAATGTTATTGATATAGCAAAATAAAGAATACTAAATAGAGAAATTGTGAAATAAATAATAGTGAAAATATAATAATGAGAAAATGGAAAGGGAACACTTGAAAATAAATGCAGAAAAATAATGAAATATGATAAATAGAGAAAGAATAATAACAAATAGAGAAAATTGTAAATAAATTACAAATAGAAATTTTTTTTAAGTAAATAGAGCAAAATTAAAAAAAGATAAAACGTGAAATAAATAGAGAAAATGTAATAATAAGAAAATGTGAAATATAGAGTAAAAATATATTTAAAATGGAAATAATGTTGATAGGCAAATAATAAAGTTAAAAATAAAGGCAGAAAATAATAGATAATATTCAATGGCCTCACAATGCTACAAAACTCAATTTAAACAAAATTTTCCCATTTAACTACTTATTCATAAAATTACAAAACGATTCCCATCTCCATTATATTAAATTTGAATTATTTAAACACTTATAAAAATTATTAAAATAGCAAAGGAATCTTTTCAAATATTTCATTTAAAACTGAAAAGGACAAAAAATCCTGCTAACATTCCTAGCAATACAAGGAAAAAAATGAATGCATTTGCTATTCTTCTGGCGTTCAATTTCCTCGAATTCCACGATACGAAACTTTGCATTCGCCGTAACGAGTCGTTCTCTTTGTTACCAGCTTGTGATCCATCATAATCTGTCAAAGGAATCTCCATTACAAGTGCGATTCAAAAGTTGTGTCACTTTGGCCTTTGTTTGGATAATTGTGTCACAAGTGTTCGAATTGATTTCGAAAGATGGTTTGTTGTTTCGATTTTTATTCTGGTTGTAATTGAAGCGATAACAAGTAATATAAAAATAAATTTTTTTAAAGTCAATTCCTACTTTTTTTTTTTCGCTATATTGCAGAAAAGTCCTTTATAAATAATTTTCCTTCATTTTTTTTAAGTTTATCTGGCGCCATCTATGGGTAGATGCATCAACTTAAATCTAAAAAAACCTAAAATTAAATAATTAAATTTAATTACTGAATTAATATTTGAAAAAACTGTATTTACATCCAGTGTCATCCACCATAAGTTGAAAAAAATGTATTTGAACTTGAGTGGATGAATAAAAAGTATTTTATGAACGATTGAAAATTTGAACAAGATATATATAGGAGAGTGTGAGCTAATGGAAGGAATTGAAGAAACGGTGTGGTTAGGATGAGAAAGAATTGCTTTGTTTAATTTGGTAGATATACAAATTCTAATCATAACGAGAAATAGGAACAGGACATAAAGAAGCACGAAAATATTGGGGTTTTTTAATAAACGCTGGAAGGATTAAATGAGTTATTTTTAAAATGAAACTAAAGTAGTAAAATTACAAAGAGAAATTTTCTATCCAGGATTATTTGACTTAATAATACTGGACAGAAATTTAATTTTTTGATTGTAAATGAATTAGAATAGTTATTTTTCAAGGAATAATTTGCTTTGATTTCAAATTTGCATAACCGTTTTTTAATATAAAAAATTAAATACTTCATACTGTAGTCAGTGATTAGTTTTATTTAACTTATTAATTTACGAGCATGTATTATTCTAAATCAAAATGCAATATTTAACGATTATCTACGGTATTTCGTTACATGAACATCACTTTTTAGCGTCCAGTACCAGTTAGAAAGCATATTTGGAGTCCATTAGAAGCACAAATAGAAGCAAGAAACATTGTTTTTAAAAACGCTTACTAAATGAGGAAGATTTAACTACAAGAAACCTGGACCACTTTTATCCATCGTCTTAATAACATTTTTCATTAATCTGAGTTTTACGTGCAAGTCAGGAATATATACGTGTTCAGGATTTATAAGTGGTTCAGAAGTAACTTTTTTTGTACAGGTATCAGATTTCTTTTAGTTGATTGCTTCTTGACAAAAATAATTTTTGCTATAGCACTCGCATAGAAAGCAATAAATGTAGTTATCTTTGTAGGTTTGGTTTGATTTGTCACTTTACTGTCATTTTTTGCACACTTTGAGCTAATTAAACCTGGACCTACATTTTAACGTGGATTCCGAACCGCTCACAAACACCCATGCCAAGATTTTAACCTGAAGCCTGGAATATCAAAGGCCAGAGCGCTAGCCAATTGGTCTCTGTCCACTATCCTTCTAGGAGACCTCACTAAAGTTCTATAACTATCAAATCGCTGTTTTTATTCCAAGAATACTGGTGGTATTGTTTTTTCGATAGCAAAATCGTCATGTTGCCATGCGTATCTTTTATATAGGCTGCATTGGCAAGAGAAATCTAATGTTTCTCATTTCGAATATGGAGAAACATGGCTTTTAAACTGAGTTTAGAAGAATCCACATGCAATCTACATTCCTTAGGATCACGATGATATCCCAATTCCGTCAACAATGATTCAACATCAGTACAATACCCTAAATTCCCTTCTACGGAGAACAAGCGTTCGAGATCTAGTTTCCGTCGATGATACGAAGAAATTGTTGCTCCTTTCTGAAGAAAATTTTAACCTTTTAATCTACGCACCAACAATTCTGCTTGATTCTTTGACAAGCTTAGATGACGAACCAGATCACCGAGTTAAGACTTAGTGATTCTATGAGATTCTGTAAGTGTTCCACCAAAACCGGTGTCTTCAATATGGTCTTATTCTGGACTTAATTGTAAATCTTCATCAACAGAGTTTGATAAATTTCCAACTTTCATGTTGGGCTGAGATGAACAGGTCTGATAGCAAAAGGAGGGTTGGGATATTTTATGGTCTTGCTTGTTATTCCAGAAATTTTTGTAATACAGAAATAACAGGTCCTTAAGTTCCTTAAAGTGGAATGATCCTTAAGTTCCCTCCATACTATTGGAATTGCAAATGGTATGAGCCGTAATTATCCATAAAATCAATCACTAATAAATGTTATACAAAACGTACAGCCAAAAATGAGGGGCCGAACATTTGTCCTGATAACCGATTTGAAACCCAACATAAAATTAATGTGGCTTTTGTATCAAGGAATATATATTATTCCAAGGGGATACGCGATATATATTATGTATTATTCCACGAATATTATGTAATATATTCATACTATAATAGATATATTAGATAATATTCGTTCTTTTTAACTTCAAAGTCAGTTCACACACATAACCAAAATTGTTTGGATCTTTTTCACAATTTCGCTGCATGTTCGTAAAAAATAAAGTGAACGCAAAGTAAAGACGAGTAGTTCACTATAAATTAATACAAACACCTTTCTAACTCGACATGATGTCAAAACTAAACGGAAGAGACACGTAAACGATACTCCAAGATTATCAAAGTCGCAAGACTTGTTTTGACAGGTCTGACGTGTATTTGATATCTTTATTGGAATCTATGTAATAATACATTGTTGACGACCCGACCACCTCCTTTTAATAAGACAGCAAGAAAAGGGAGTTATATCACAGACACTTTGCTGTCTGTGAAATATATATATATTTAATATATGTAAAATTACAAAAAAATCTGAGTATGTTCGCAACTTTTGTGGTTACACATACAACATTTGTGGTTCGACTTTAGCGTAACAAACTACATAAGAAATAGCACCAGTTATCCATTTAACAAAGTTACTGTCGTTCAGTTTAACATAAAAAAAATATTTGGATAATCGTGTCAAAAGTGTTTAAATTTATTTCGAAAGATGGACACAATTATTCTGATGTAGTTGTAATATTAAAAATAAAAATTAATATTTTCGCTTAATTTGGTAGTTTTAAAATTCAGATCAAAACCAGAAATAGAAACATGACAAATAGAAGAACGAATTTTTTAAAAAGAAAGCTAGAAGGACTAAAATATCATATTTGTATCAAAATACAAAAGTGTAGTGCTGTGGGCACGGATTACACGTTCGGGGCCAGATTGAACAGCTCAACCTGGGCTCCTGTTGAGAAATATTTAGTTTATAGTTCTCATGCCTAGAAGAAATATATTTAACACTTCCCGGCCCATTAATGGGCCTACACACTCTCACCACGAGAGGCAGTATATTTCGCGCAACCTGCGCGTAGCCGAGTTTCGGGTTTTCGGCTTAGAAGTGGGGTCCTACCCCGAATCTATAAATGCCTATCTTTAAAACGTGTTAAAAAGTGTATATATGTAATTGAGTGTGTGTAGTGTTTGTTGTGTATATTGTTGTGTGTGCAGTGTTTGTTGTGTATATTGTTGTGTGTGCAGTGTTTGTTGTGTATATTGTTTGTGTGTGTGTGTGTGTGTGTGTTTAGTGCTATATATACTTTTATTTGTGGGCTATATTCTTCCATATTTAAATTGGGATAAAAGCAAAACTAAATAACTAATCGATGCAGTTTTTTTACTAAATTAAAGACGGGAGTCAAAAAACAATATAGGTTGTCTAATTTTCTATTATTAGTAATAGTAGTATTGCAAAGAGCTAGTTTTCCTATGAGAAGAATGGCAAATGTTTTGTCATTGAATGCGTTGACAAAACAGAAGAATGTGCTATAAACATCTATTGACAAAATTCACAAAAACTTAGTTACCAACCCTGAATTAAAAAAAAAAAAAAAAATTAATGTGACCAAAAAGTAAGACCAATTTTCGATTTAAAAGGTTCTATGAAATTTCAATTTTTTTTTTTCTTTGTTAGGTTGCTGGCACTGTCCCTGACATATGTGTGGAATTTGACGTCAAAACATTCATTAGTGTTTGAGTTGCGCTTGGCTTTGTGAGACGCTAAAACTGATTCCGGCGATTTTTGAAATATCTGAATTAATTGAGCAAAGAACTTGAATTCAATTTTATTTGTGGAAATGTATAGAATGTTTCAGAAGGCATGCGATGAGCATTCCTAAATCGGAAATAAATGTTTAGAAGTGGTATAAAGAGTCCAAAGAAGGCAGAAAAAGCGTTGCAGACGAAGAGCTCTCCGGTCGATCCTCAACCTCAACCGACGAAGCTCACGTCCAAACAATTAAAGATTTTTGTTTGCAAACCGTCGATTTACAATTAAAGACCTTGCTGATGATGTTGAAATTTCCAAAGGATCGGTCAATTCCATTTTGGGCGTCAAACGCGTCAAATCTCGATTGGTACCGAAAACACTGAATGCGCCAGCTCACACTCCATTGATTCTTCGTAACTTTTTCGCCAAAAATGAAACCCATATCGTTCCACAACCACCGTATCCCCTCGTGCGACTTCTGGCAATTCCCTAAACTCAAAAGACCACTCCGAGCACACCATTTTAAATCGATTGAAGAGATTCAACGTGAATCGGCTTGCGCTTTGAAGGCCTTCTTTGCCGACGTCTTTTTAGCATGCATTGAGAAAAAAAGTTGGCTTAAGTGCATTGTGTCCGGAGGGAATTACTTTGAAGGCGATGAAATAAATTTGGAAGAAAAAATAAAGAATTTTTGAAAAAAAAAAATTGGTCTTACTTTTTGGGCACAGTAGTATATTCTTCCATTTTTAAATTGGGATAAAAGCAAAACTAAATGACTAATCGATGCAATTTTTTTTTAATAATTAAAGGCGGATTGTGATTTGGTTTGTCGTTCTACTGTCCTCTTGTGCACACGACGGCTAAACGGACCGGGACATACAGTTTAACGTGGATTCCGAACCTTCGCAAACATCCATGCAACGCCAGTAAATTAAAGGCGAAAAAACAATATAGGTTTTTTAATCTTTTATTATTAGTTATAGTAGTATTGAAACGCGCAGGTTTTCCTATGGTTTGGTTTAGTTTGCCACTCTACGGTCATCTTGTGCACACTTTAGGTTAAACAGACCGGGACCTACAGTTTAAAGTGGATTACGAACCACTACAAACCGCCGGGTCTCGAACCCGAAACCTGTGGTACTGAGCACCAGAGTGCTAGCCATTCGGCCATTCAGGTCCCCAGGTTTTCCTATGAGAAGAACCCTTGACTCAAATCACACTTTGAATCAATGCTTTGAATACTTTGACAAAACAATAGAATGTGTTAACACCATGTATTGAACAAAATGAACACTACACACAAAATAAACACTTAGTTGCTAACCCGATATTTAAAAAAAAAACGTTATGTGTGTATTGTAGAATAACGGTGGTAAAAATAAGTGCTGCAATTAACAAGAAAGCTGTCTTCCAAGTGATACTCTGTAACAGCTTTCTCTTTCAGTTGTCTACAGCATATTTCATATCGAGAGAGAATAATGGAAACGGAATGATTCGGTCCGTGCATCATTAACTGGAGAGAGAGAGCTGTTTGTCCTTCTGACCATTAACAGGACACGAATATCCTCCCCGCTATAAGAGGACAAAAAATGGTTTCTTTTTCGTCCTAGAGGATGTCATAAATCAATGTGATGACCGCGCCGTGTCTTGAATAGTGATTCAGAAGGAAAGTTTGCCATGAATCATGATGATTTTGGATTGCTTTTTTTTTGTTTATGGAATGAACAGCTGCTTGCTTATGTGATAAACACTTGTGAAGTACAGATGCCATCCTGGTGTTTTTGAAAAGATTGCGATTGAAAAATGTTTTGTTTTTATTATCTCTCGTAATTTTTTAATTCATGCAAATTATTATTTGTAGCATTTTTTTCTCACTGAAAGAGTTTTGGCATTTCATTCCCAGGAGAGAGAAATGTATGTTATTTGACAGCTATATAATAACAACCCATCCCTCTACAGACAAGCAGTATTGGGGATATTGCATGCAATTAGTATTTTGTACTAAAGAGAACAACCTGTCACTCAAATCTGATAGCAGATATTCGGTTCATGTATAATGAGACTCATGAAATTAGCGATTGTCTGTGCGACCTTCATAGGTCTAAACAACTACAGATTGAATATGAACTACACCATGAGTTGTTTCCATCGTGATGAGGGATAGACTACGAGCTGAGAAATGTCTACTTCAATGAGAAGTGAAGGAAGCTGACCCTCACTCTTGAGGGATTTTCTTAAAGAGAATTTTTTTGAGAAGAAAGGAGAGAGTTCTGCGAAGAGTCGACCAGAAGTGTTGTTTCTCTTTTTTTCTCTGAAATGACAGAACAGGCCAGAGTTTCCGCCACTTTTTCAAAGTGAATCCCTTTGTGAATCACGCCGTGGGATAATTAAGGTCTGCCGCAGACCAAGCAATTAGATTCGACGTAGACGCGAGAACTGTGAAAATCTCCGACCTTGGAGTGAACTGTACTTGTGATTAAATTTATAATTTTCATTTTCATTTTTTTGTGTAATAATCCAAAGTTTGGTATATATATGTATATATATATATATATACTGCTTGTAATTAAAATTTCAAGTGCTACCTGAAAATGACTCGTCTTCTTGAATCCATTATAGGTGAAATATAGGCCGAGAAGTTAGAATAGTAATCCTTATATATTAATATTTACTCCCTACGGGACGAACTGTTTTTTCCACCATTAAAATTTTTTGAAAGCCAAGCAAAACACGTGACTTAATATTAACATGTCGTTAGTCAACACTGCATTCCCATTGTGTCATTGCAATTTTGAGCGGAAACCCATAAAGTTGTTTTTCGGGAGTTCGCACGTTCCTCCAAAATCTAATGAAAGAGCATTCCAGCTTACAAATTTACTGTATCTAATATAATAATGGCTTCGGATTTTGTATTGTTTGGCCAGAAATTGAACGCGCTTGACACCAATTGACACTAATCTAAAAATAGGAGAGGTAACTTAAAGAGGTTTACTTAACTGTCAATACATTTTTTTTACAGAACACTTTATCGCTAAATTACAATCTATCAAATTTTCATTAAATCTTTTACGTCATTTCAGTAACAAAATGTCTTAAAATCTTTTAATAAACAAAAATTTTTAATTGGAATAATATGTATATCAAATTTAATAAAATAAATATATGCATGCAGTATATAAGATTTCTTTTTGCTTCCGAATTTTGAAATTAGTTTGAAAAATGTATGGCAACTCATCATCATTTCATCAATAGCGTCCCATATTAACACATCCACATTTTATTAACTATTATTTTTTATAAATGAATTGAAATCCTGCTCAACAAAACTAACAGCTTCCGTTCCTAAACTTATTCGCTCTACCAAAGGCAGTGCCCTCACACAGAATGGAGATAAGTAATATCAGAAGGCAGTCAGTTTGAGGGGTGGGCGCGAAGCACGAGATAGGACAAACAGTGGCGTGAGTGGCCTGCGTGATAGCATCCCCGCCTGTCAGAAAGGTGGCCGGCAGATGCATTAATGAGCAGGCTATCGTTCTTTTCCTGCCCATCGCGAGGGGATGTCTCTTGCTCATGGGTCACGCACCATGGGCAATTGTTTACCTTACAGACAGTTTTCGAGGGCTATGAGAAGTGATGCCTCATCCGAGTTGAATGCAATTTATAGAATGTTTGCTAAAAGACTGATTTAAATTTTAGTTTAAATATTACAGGAATCGCACTGTCTCTTAGAGTTGATTTTGAAATGTATACTTAAAATATTAAATATTTTGAAATAAAGTTATACCTTTGTATTGGAATAAACGCATTAAAAAATGTAATGTTATAATTGAAATCTGTGCATTACTTAATTTTTCTTTCTTTGTTTTGATTCTCTTTTTGAATCTGTAAGTATTTTTTATAAAATTCAATAACATTTGTGATTTTTTTATGAAGATTGTTAGATTGTGGAAGTGCAATGGTGACCCCCCCCGTCTTTATAAATAACCCTATACATAGAAAATATTTCCACAAGTTTGCTCTCATCAATTCACAACAAAGATAAATAATAAAAATCGCCAAATGGCGTCAAATACGTATGTAAGAAACAATTATTCATTTCCGTGGTATTTTTAATTAGTTCATCCATTTTAAAAATATATTAAGATAAAAAATATATTTTAAAGATTCCAAATTTTTTTTTTCAATAGTTACCAAACGATATAACGCCCAAGAAAAGGCACCGCCACTCTAAGCTCATCAAATACCCACCAGAATTACGTCTCGGTATTCATCCCTTTTTATCCTTGCTGTGAAAAACGATGTCTCTTAATTCAAGCAAAAAAATCATAATTTTTTTTTGGCACGATATTTGGCGATTTTTTTATAACTTATAATAAAAATCGCCAAATATCTTGCCAAATGACGTCTAATAGGTAAGCAAGATATAATAATTCCTTTTCGTGTGATATTTAATTAGTTAATTCAATTTTAAAAATATATTAAGATAAAACATATTTTAAGTAATCCAAAACTTTTTTTTCAATAATTACTAAACGATATAACGTCAAGAAAAAGCACTGTTACTTCTAAGCTCATCAAATACCCAACAGAATTACTTCACGGCATTCATCCCTTTTTATTCTGGCGGTGAAAAACAACTCGAGTCGTCTCTTAATTCAAGCAAAAAAATCATAATTTTTTTTTTTTTAGCACGATATTTGGCGATTTGTTTTAGAACTTATAATAAAAAATCGCCAAATGGCGTCTAATAGGTTTTCAAGATATAAAAAATCCTTTTCATGGGATTTTTAATTTGTTAATCCATTTTTAAAACATTTTCTGAGATAAATAACATATATTAGTGATCCCCAAACTTTTTCAGTAGCTACCAAACGTTATAGCGTCAAGAAAAGGCACTGCTACTCTAAGTTCATCAAATACCCAACAGAATTACGTCACGGCATTCATCCCTTTTTATTCTTGGGGTGAAAAACGACTCGATTCGTCTCTTAAACGAGTCACAAAAAAAATCCATTCAAAAAATAATTCGAGTAACAAAAAAAAAAAAAAAAATCATATTGATTTTTTTGGCGATTTTTTTTATAACTTATAATAAAAAATCGCCAAATAGCATCTAATAGGTATGCAAGATATACAAATCCCTTTTCGTGGGATTTTTAATTAGTTAATCTATTTTTAAAGTATATTAAGATAAAAATATCTTTTAAAGATTTCGAAACTTTTTTCAATAGCTACCAAACGATATAACGTCAAGAGAAAGCACTGCTGCTTCTAAGCTCATCAAAAACCCAACAGAATTACGTCACGACGTTCATCCCTTTTTATTCCGAGGGTGAAAAACGACTCGAGTCGTCTCTTAATTCAAGCGAACGGCGGCCGAAACAAAGCAAGAATAGGAAATAAAATAAGACAACTAGGTTTGGGGATTAAGGACAATGGATATAAAGCGGCCACTGCGCCTTATAAATGTTATTTCTTGTGTGAAGAAAGCGATTCAACGTTTATTTTGCGGGAAAATACTGAAATATTGAGGGGGTTATTTGTTGGCTTTTTGGCTCCCAGGAATTGGACGTCAGTTCTTTTTTTTTTATTTTGAAAACTATGAATGATTTATGACCAACTTGGTATTTTATGGAATTTTTTCTCCCTGTTAGGTCAAATATTTTTAGTCTGAAATCACGATAAAACTAAATATAATATTTTTATTTGCAAACAAAAAAAATCATAAATAAATAGAATACAATAAAAACTGAAATCTTTTCACGAATTGCAATTTCATCATGTGTGAACATTGGACGAATGCATATGGGAGTATACCAATGTTCAATAATGAGAAAACTATGAAACAACTAGCTGAACCCGGCATACGTTATCTTGCCAAAAGAAAATGCATTGCAGTAAAATACTAATCGCGAATATATTCTCCATGTTCCAATATATGTGCAAACTCATTTTCATGGATATCGTTTGAAAGATATGTAAGAAAGATATATTTTCGCATATAAGGTGAAATAATGCAGCATCCTCTAATGGCAAGTGACACTAAAGTGTATAGCGCGGACCTATTTTCTATATTCGAATACATATTATTAACAATTTTAATAACGATTGGCTGAACGGTGTAGAAGTCGATATACTGGAGCACCAACTGGTGGCGACATACAACAAATGGGATACCATAAAAACATTCTCCATGTTTTGTCAAACACACACACACAATTTCATCAAAATCGGTCCTGCTGTTTAGGAGGAGTTCATTGACCCACATACAGAACCTGATTGCAGCGCCACCTACCGTAAATCTAAACGATCCAAGGGACCATTCAAATACACACAAAACCCTCTTCCAAATTGGTGAAGTCGTTTAGGAGGAGTTCAGTGGCAAATACATGTACAGAAGATTGTACAGTACATGTACAGCTTGTTTATTGCGATTTTTTGTCTTATGGTTTTCGCCAAGTTAACTCTTAAACTAACAAAATTGCCTCAAATATACAGAAATCGAGTATATGTGTCTTCCAAGATGAGCCAAACCCAACAAACGATATTCGCATTAAAGAGACTTCGAAACAAATAGTCACTTTTTCTTTTAGGCATAAATTGATACGTGACTACATTACCACTAGAGAATCGTAGTACTTTTCATTCTGAATGATATATAAGTATTTGTTTGCCAGGATTCTTTGGTTTGGTTTTATTTGTCTCTCTACCATCATTTTGTGCACACTTTGGGCTAGTTAGACCGATGCCTACAGTTTAACGTGGACTCCGAATAACTAACATTCATCCTTTCAACAGTCAGGATTTGAACCTGAAGCCTATGGTATCAAAGGCAAAATTTTTTGGTGAAATGTGAAAAATAACCGACATTTCGTGCTCTCTCACAAAGGCTCAAGCGGCCTGATTGCCAGTTAACCAGCGCTCAGGCCTTTGGTACCACAGACTTCAGGTATCGAATCATAGGGCTGGCATGGGTGTTTGTGAGTGGTTCGGAATTCACGTTAAATTGCATGTCCCGGTCAAATTCGCCTAAAATGGGCAAAAAATTAATGTACAGCGATAAACTAAAGCACACATCTCCTCAAGCATCTCAAAATTTGCCTTTTCAAAACATCAAATTGATGGGTAATCCGACGTAAATCCGAGGTAATCCACGATATCTGACATCCAATGATTTTTTTTTGTTAAAGCACAACAATTTTCGACGCCAGAAGAAGCTATTCATGTGATTAAAATGCATGTTTCAGAGATTCCTTAAACTGAATGTACAATAAAAAGTGCAATAAAAATTTTTCAAACGCTTGCAAAAGTGTACTGATCACAGCGAGGAATGCTTTGCAAAACTATTGGTACATAAGCAATAGTAAAGCAAATAGGTAATAAAAGGTGTATAAACCAATAGTAAAACCAATATGTAATGATAGGTACATAAACCAATAAAAACCCAATAGATAATAATAGATATATAAAACAATAGGTAATAATAGTATATAAACCAATAGGAAATAATAGGTATATAAACCAATTTTAATGAAGAGAATTGGTCTTCAGTTATTATTCCGTATACATTCACAATTTTAGTACAAATACACTTTTCCATTTGTTAAAAGTGCATTACTAAATTAAGACATTATATACGTTTGGATTGCATGGTAAAATGAATATTATTATAATTTATCACATTTTTTTTTTAAGAAAGTGACAACTAGCTTGAATTAAAGATTGAATTAGATTAAAAATATTAATATTAAAGAAATACACCACAAATGTTCTTTTAATTCTCAACAATTCTGCGAAATATTTCTGCTAAACCTTAAAAAAGATGCATGGACTCATATTAAACAATCCCTGCCCTGGGGAAACCAAATCCAGAAAGTCATATTCAATGCGATGGCGTAAGATGACAAAACTATCTTTGCATGAAGTCAATATGCAACATATCTGGGTCCAGGAAAAGGTGAAATGATGAGAGCAGGGGGTGGGGCAACCACCCGGAACTGGCTCTCACGGGTGCATTAGCGTGAGTGCCGTATTAAGAGCGGCTCACGGGAGCGGCGATGGAAGGCCCAGAACAAACATGGGGGTGGAGAGATGATATCGAAAATCCATTCCGGCCATCTGATCTATTCCCAGATGGGGTGATCAGTTCCCGAACCCCCTGCATCTCCACCCTGCAGAATCTATTAATCTAACGCCTGTTAGAGCCTCGCATGCCATCGTTTCGCTGTTTACTGGAAAGCTCTGGTCAGTGATGGTCGGTTAGGATCTTATGGTACCAATTTTTTTATGGTGATCAGAAATATAAAGTTGTTGTTGCGAAGGATGGCTTTTTAATTAATCGAAAGCCATAGTTGAAACGTACGTGTCTAGTAGGCAAGAGGTTTAGTTTGTTGCTCTACAATCATGACATCTTAAATAAAAGAAGGTATATTTGTAGGCCCACAAACAAGGGTTTGGTTTGGTTTGGTCTGTCACTCTACGGTCATCTTGTGCAAACTTCAGGCTAAACAGACCGGGACCTACAGTATAAATTGGATTACGAATCACCAACAAACACCCATGGCACCGTCGGGACTCGAACCCGAAACCTGGGGTACCGAGCGCCAGAGCCCACAAACAGGGGAACTTGTGGTAAACCACCAATTTGAAGAAAGTTTGAATGTAATAGAAAAAGCTGCATGGAAATCTGTGAAAAAAGTAGTTGCTGAATTTCTTGGCAATAGCAGTTTAATTTCGTTTGTGGCTCAGCGATCTTTTTTTGCACACTTATTAGTCTGACTCCCAGAGCTGTACAGCCATTTTAAACTGAGACCTACGGTTTAAATTGCATTACGAACCATTACAAGCATCTATGGCATCTCCAGGATTCGAATCCGAAATCTGTGGCACAGAACGCCAGAGCGAAAGAGTACCTGTTTATGTGTGGTAATTTTGTATGTAGTTCTACTGTCAGTTTTTGCATACTTTAGGCTGATTAGGCCGGACCCACAGTTTAACGTGGATTCCGAACCACTAACAAACGTCACCGCCATGAGCAGGCAAGGGGGTCAGATTGAAACCTCTAGCAGCTTAACGCGAGGAGATTCAGTGACGAATGTGGCAATATGTGCAAAGCGTCTCGTATCTATAGGTAGGCTGCCTCGTGAGACTTTTCAGGGTTTTCATCCATACCAGAAGTAAATGTGGTAAAGTTACTCTTAAAAGACTGCGGCCTGATGGCCAATTGGTTAGTACTCTGGTCTTTGGTACCACAGGCTTCAGGTTCAAATCCACAGGGGGTCATGGATATTTGCGAGTGATTCGGAATCCACTTTAAACTGTAGGTCCATGTCTAATTGACCCAAAGTGTGCGTAGAGCGACAAACCAAACCCAAAAGATCTTTCAGTAGACAATTTATAAAGTAATTATGAACAATGTACGTTTAAAAAGAATCATTAAAGATCTTGATTTTTAATGCTTGATAATATTCTTTTAAATCCTGATCTTGCATACTAAGGATAATTGGACTTATATTTAATATTTGTATTCTTCTTTTATAAATATCAATAGCCAAAATGAAAAGTTATTTTACTAGGATAATCATTAGAAATCTTGATTTGTAATGCTTGATAATATTCTTTTAAATCTTGATTTTGCCACCTAAGGATAATTGGACATATATTTAATTATAAAAGAAGAATATACATATTAAATATATGTCCAATTATCCTTAGGTGGCAAAATCAAGATTTAAAAGATTGTATTCTCTTTTTATAATTAAATAATTCCAAGTCCAATTATCCTTATGATGCAAGATTTAAACGAATATTGTTAACCATCAAAATTCAAGATTTCTAATGACTATTCTAGTAAAATAACTTTTTCTTTTGACTATTAATAGAATTATAAATTCCATCATAGTCATATTTATAGTCTTTAAGGATAATTGAACTCATATAATATTTGCAGTCTCCTTTTATAAATTCTATAAATAGTCAAAAAGTTATTCTACTTGGATTATGAAAGATTATGGTCTCACTCAAGACTTCAATATAGTAGAATTTCACACAACAAAATTATTAAAAAGCTTGACATACAGCAAAGATGACACGAAACTTCAAGAAAGCATTTAGAAATTTCTATTATCTTTCGCCAGAAAAACCAAGACTATTTTTCAAAAACCTCCAGTGAGGAAATTGCAAAAGCCTTTTTACGACCATCTTTTTTATTGTTCCTCTCAGAAAGTATACGAATTTTTTTTGTCTTTTTAATATTTTTACGCAAAACTTATAAGGCCGCGCGCAAGTTTACGACTCACATGTTGGCTCAAAATGCATTACGAATCCTGGCTAATCTACAATGCGGCTTTTTCTGTTGTCTCTCTGGAGAAAATACTTTTAACACTTTTTTTTTCTTCCATAAAACAAATAAGACATGTAAGCCCTCACACAAATATAAATATATATATATAAAATAGGAAGTATAAAGTGCAGAAATAAAACTCTTCCAACCGTTATTTTGAAATAACGTTTGATGTAATTCGCATCCGAAGATATCCAAGAAAGTCAAGACGGCAAGCAAGATAAAATGACAAAAAAAATAAAAGCCAAATGGAAAGAAGAAAAAAAATGTGGATATCTCCGTATGTCTTATAAAAACATTTAATCAGGGACAATGTCTCTATTGTGGAGGGTCTTTTCATTCCCTTTGTTTAGAGACTGGAAGGGTGGTAAGAAATGGGAAGAGGCTATAGTATTAGTTCCTGAGTAATAAAATCACGTGACACAGTTTCTTTTGTGCTTGGGGTGGGGTGGTGGGGGTTGAGGAATTTGCATGCAGATGGGATGGGAAGTAATCAATTCCCGTTAGGCTTAGCTTGCAGAAGAATTTGTTCTCCTGTTTCTTTTATGCGGACATTTTTTTTTCTTTTTTTTCTTTTTCTTTTTCTACTTCTTCCTCTTTTCCTTCTCATTTGTTTTCAATCTTATTCGAAGAAAAAAAAAAAAAAGAAAAGCTTTTTTTTTTCATTTCGTTTTTCTTCTGTGCTATAAGAATTAAGGCTCTAAGGTAGTAGTGGAGAAGTTATGGGTTGGGGGAAAATATATTTGGATTTTCATTTCGTTCCTCATTGTTTTTAGGGTAAAAAAGGATTTTTTTTCTTTTAAATATTTTTTTTTTTTTTTTTTTTTTTAGAATCTAAGAAAGTGAGGAGTTTATCGTGTCGAAGAAATGAAATATATAAAGATTTTTATTTTTTTATTATTCAATGGTAAGGGATCGGGAATGAATAGCTTTGAATTTTTCATTAAAAGTGTTTTTTTGCCTTCAATTATGTTATCCCTGCTCAGAGAATAAAAAAAATTTGGACTTCCCACTTGAAAGAATGAAATGGCACATTAAGTAATAAAAATGTTGTTAAAAGAAGTTCATCACAAAATGTATCGCTTTCTGATGAACTTACAGAAAGAAAAGTATCAAGGAAGTCTTATGGCAGTCATTATAGTAAAAATCTTAATGAAATAAGAAAAAAAAGTATCAAGAAAGTCGTACGACAGATATTATTAAACACCTTGACACAGAGCAAAGATGACGCCAAAATCCAAGACAGCATTTAGGAAATTTCTATTATCTTTTTCCAGAAAAACCAGACTATTTAAAAAAAAACTCCAGTGAGAAAATTGCAAAAGCCTTTTACGACCATCTTTTTTATTGTTCCTCTCACAAAGTATACGAATTTTTTTTGTCTTTTTAATATTTTTACGCAAAACTTATAAGGCCGCACGCAAGTTTACGACTCACATGTTGGCTCAAAATGCATTACGAATCCTGGCTAATCTACAATGCGGGTTTTTCTGTTGTCTCTCTGGAGAAAATACTTTTAACACTTTTTTTTTCTTCCCAAAAACAAATAAGACATATAAGCCCTCACACAAATATATATTTATATATAAAATAGGAAGTATAAAGTGCAGAAATAAAACTCCTCCAACCGTTATTTTGAAATAAAGTTTGATGTAATTCGCATCCGAAGATATCCAAGAAAGTCAAGACGGCAAGCAAGATAAAATGACAAAAAAAAAAAAAAAAAGCCAAAAGATAAGAAGAAAAAAAAAATGTGGATATCTCCGTATGTCTTATAAAAACATTTAATCAGGGACAATGTCTCTATTGTGGAGGGTCTTTTCATTCCCTTTGTTTAGAGACTGGAAGGGTGGTAAGAAATGGGAAGAGGCTATAGTATTAGTTCCTGAGTAATAAAATCACGTGACACAGTTGCTTTTTGTGCCTGGGGTGGGGGTGGTGGGGGTGGAGGAATTTGCATGCAGATGGGATGGGAAGTAATCAATTCCCGTTAGGCTTAGCTTGCAGAAGAATTTGTTCTCCTGTTTCTTTTATGCGGACATTTTTTTTTTTTTTTTTTTTCTTTTGCTTTTTCTACTTCTTCCTCTTTTCCTTCTCATTTGTTTTCAATCTTATTCGAAGAAAAAAGAGAAAAAAGAGAAAAGAAAAAAGCGGTTTGATTTTTTCTTTTCGTTTTTCTTCTTCTGTGCTATAAGAATTAAGGCTCTAAGGTAGTAGTGGGAGAAGTTATGGGAAGGGAGAAAATATATTTGGATTTTCATTTCGTTCCTCATTGTTTTTAGGGAGAGGAAAAAAAGAATTTTTTTCTTTTAAATATTTTTTTTTGAGAATCTAAGAAAGTGAGGAGTTTATCGTGTCGAAGAAATGAAATATATAAAGATTTCTATTTTTTTATTATTTGATGGTAAGGGATAGGGAATGAATAGCTTTAAATTTTTCATTAAAAGGTTGCTTTTTTTGCCATTTTTTTCACTTCAATTATATTATTCCTTCTGAAAAAGAAGGAATAAAAAAGGTTTGGATTTCCCACTTAAAAGAACGACATGGCACATTAGGTGATAAAAATTTTGTTAAAAGAAGAAGTTGATCAGAAAATGTATCGCTTTCTGATGAACTTACAGAAAAAAAAAGTATCAAGGAAGTCTTTTGGCAGATATTATAGTACAAAAGTTAATGCTACCAAACGTTTAGAGTTAAAAATAAAAAAAAAGTGCATAAAAGAAGTTCCTGGACAGTATCCTATCCCTCTTGACACTTTTAGGAGAACTATACAGGTCGAAATTAATTCATCGTATGTTAGTGAATTATTATCTAACACCGAAGGGAAAGTCTAGGTGACTGGTAAAAACTGAGTGGACTTATTTAATATTTTCCCCTTTTTTCACTTCAATTATGTTATCCCTTCTCAAAGAAAAAAAAAGGTTTGATTTTCCCACTTAAAAGAACAAAATGACACATTAAGTGATTAAAAATGTTGTTCAAAGAAGAAGTTCTTCGGAAAATGTATCGCTTTCTGATGAACTTTAAGAAAAAAAAAGTATCAAGAAAATCTTATGGCAGATATTATAGTACAAATTTTAATGCTACAGCACGTTTAGTGTTCCAAAACAAAACAAATGTGAACAGAAGTTCCTGGACAGTTTTTTGACTGTTTTAGACTGTTGACTGTTGTAGAAGAAATATATGAGACAAAATTAAGTCATCGTATATTAGTGCATTATTAACTAACACCAAAGGAAAAGTCTGGGATTGCAGGCAAAAATTGAGTGGAAAAACTCGCAAAGAGGCCATTGCCAATTTTAGATTAAGAACTTGACAAGACTGCCTGGTAGAACATCAGGTAAAAATAAAGATTATGAACTCTGGTAGATGTGTTTCATGTAAGATAGAAAAAAAATGAACAAGGACCATCTACTTGTTTGCTCGGGAATGGATTCTTAACTTACAACATAATGGAGAATTTTCAGTAAAAGGAATTTTCTATTGCAATTTTTTTCACTTCAATTATGGTATCCCTTGCCAACTGAAAAAAAAAAGGTTTGAATTTCCCGCTTAAAATAATGAAATGGCACATTAAGTGATAAGAATGTTGTTAATGGAGGAAGTCCATCAGAAAATGTATCGTTTATTTAAGTCAGAATGAAGCACAAGAAAATCAGGGAAATTTCATGGATAGACATTATAGTACAAATTTTAACGCTCCAGGACGTTTAGTGTTACAAAACAAAACAAAGGTGAGTTGAAGAAGTGTTCCTATCCCTCTTTAACTATTTTAGGAGAACTGTATAGGTCAAAATTAAGCCATTGTATATCAATGAATTACTATGTAATACCAAAGGAAAAGTCTGGGATGACTGGTAAAATGTTAGTGGAAAAACTTGCAAAGAGGCCGCTGCTAATTTTAAATTAAGAACTGGATAAGACTGCCTTGCCGAACATCTGCCCAAAATAAGGATTGTGAACTCTGATATATGTGTTTTATGTAAGACGGAGAAAATGAATAAGGCCCATCTACTGGTTAGCTCTGGATTGAACTCTAACTTATACAACAGAATTGTGATTTGTGTACTCTTTATTGGAGGTCCAGAGAAAGCATGTCCTGATCCCGCGGACTTTTACTAGGGTGCTTCTAGCTTTTTAAGAGTTTTTATCCTTAGGACATTTAACTTGATTTTAAGGCTTTTTGGCCATTTTAATTAAGAACGCCTGCTCTTTTCCCTTTGTAATTTTGATTTGCTTATACGTTTTTTTATTTCTATGATAAGTGGCCAAATGTGCATGGATTGAGTTCCAATAAAGCCACAGGTGACAACAATAGCAAAACATAGGTCATATGACTGGAAATTAACAGGCATAATATAAACTAAATTAAGACTGGAATATTATCAGCTTCCGATAAATTTTTTACATAAACTAGAAACGATAATATAACAATTATATAAAAAATTCAAATTGATCATTTAGATAGTGCTAAATAAATCAACTAAAATAAGCAAACGAAAACCAAGAAGTTCAGTGGAAAATTTATATCATTCCTAACTCTGATAAGTCTATCTCTGAGTTTGAGTTAAGTTCATCAGAAATCTTGATGAACTTAAAAAAAATGAATCTTTCGATTCATTTCAGCGAATTGGCGGGACACTTAATTGATTTAGACTATCCTCTTGGAATTCACCTTAGTTATTTTGATTTCTAATTGGCCTAAATATTTAATCACATAACATTAATGGAAATATTTGAGACAAGTTCATCAGAAGTTCTAATCTTTCGATTCATTTCAGCGATTTGGCGACACACTTGCGAATTGATTTAGCATTTACCATATCCCAACTATACTCTTAGAATTCACGATAGTTATTTTGATTTTCAATTAGCTTCAATTTTTAATCACATAACAATTAAGGGAAATATTTAAGTTCATCAGAAGTTCTATACTTTCGATTCATTTCAGCAATTTGGTGGAGCATTTGCGAATTGATTCAGCTTTTATAATATCACAACAATCCTCTTGGTATTCAGTTTAGTGATTTTGATTTCTAATTAGCATAAGTTGTTTAATCACATAACTGTTAAGGGAAATCAGAAGTTCTAATCTTTCGATTCATTTCAGAGATTGTGACACTTTCGAATTGATTTAGCATTTATCATATCGTGAGTACCCTCTTGGAATTAACCTTAGTGATTTTTAATCAGCCTTAAGTTTTAACCATATAACAATTAAAAGAATTATTTTGGTTAATATCATCGGAAGTTCGAATCTTTCGATTTATTTCAGCGATTTAGAGCAAAACTAACGAATTGATTCAGCTTTCATCGTATTCATTTGAATAAGAAGAATAACAAAAACAAGAATTCCCCGTGATTTTGATTTCTAATTATCCTGCAATTTAATCACATAACAATTAAGGGAAACATTTCAGTTAAGTTCATCAGAAGTTCTAAGCTTTCGATTCATTTCAGCGATTTGGTGTGGCATTTGCGAATTTATTTAGCATTTACCATATCACAGCTATCCTCTTCGAATTCACCTTAGTGATTTTTATTTCTAATTAGCCTAAAATTTTAACCACTAGCCACTGTTTTACCAGTTAGAAATTAAAAAAATATGTTTGGTTAAATTCATCCAACGTTCTAATCTTTTGATTTCTTTAAGCGATTTGGAGGAACACTTGCCAATTAATTTAGACTTCATCATATAACAACTATCCCCTTAGAATACACTTTAATGATTTTGATTTCTAATTAACAATTTTGGAGGATTTTTCAGCTATTTAGCTTTCATGATATCACAACAGTCCTCTTGAAATTTACCTTAGTGATTTTTATTTCTAATTAGCCTAAATTTTTAATCACATAACAATTAAGGGAAATATTTGAGTTATGTTCATCAGAAGTTCTATTCAGAGAATTGGCGGCACACTTGCGAATTGATTTCGACTTCATCATATCACAAATATCCTCTCGGAATTCACCTTAATGTTTGACAAATTAACGGATTTTACATCATTTCAAGCTGGAAATGCTGCCAACTGGCCACTGGACTGCCGCCAGGAAATAATTAAGGTCAGCTTCTGAAGCTTGTTTCAACCGGGGTTCAGCCCAATCAGTCAAAGAGTCACCTCCACTTGGACCTGCAGTTGATGTCTCTGTCACCTCACTTGGGGGGTGAACGGGAGGGCCACCCACTCTGGAAGGCAGCCAAGGCGAGGCATTAGCTAAATGGATTTGGCGTCGACAGAGCAACGAAACTGTATTTGTCGCCAAGGAAGTTGACGAAGACAAATAATTGGCGTAATCACCTTCTTTTGTACAAAGCTCTGATTTCAGTTTCATTGCTGGTTCTGCAGCAGTTGGGACATATTTCGTAAGTGAACATGTCTGTTGGGGGGAAGGGGTGGAGATTTACTGGGGGGTGCATCTGGAAATGGTAAAGTGTTTAATGGCACGTTCAGGAGTTTAGGAGAGTTGGACGTATGGCAGACGCGGATGTTAGATGAAAAGAAAATAAGTGTTATGTTTTCCATTATTTCAGATATTTTCTTGCAATCTCTCCAGTTGACATTCCGTTCAACATTTTATTATTATTTTTTTTCAGAATGGCTGGAAACTAATTGTTCTAACAGTTACAGTTACAAAGTAAAATGAAATGATTTACCGTGTTTCTTAAAATGTAAAGAGTTTTTTTTTCCTTTTAAAAGAAAAGATTTTGTTGCTGTTTTTCTGAGTGTTAAGAGTTTCTGCTGATGTAGCTCATAAATTTTATATTTTCGCTTTATTTATATAATGTCTTGAAGAATTAAATACTTTTTGTTTTAATGCATAAAATTTTAGCTGTCTTCTGATTCAAAGATTATATTTATTGCTCCCCATTAAAATTTTTTATTAAATAATAAACTGCCAAAAATGCAAATTTATTAGGTTTCTTTATAAAAGTTTTATTTTAATACGCAAATTTTTTTAATATGCACGTATTCTTAGAGTGGCCTGTCTAAGAAATAAGTTAAGAATACAACTCTATAACATTTCTTCTAATGCAGATGGCAAACACTTAGACACTTGGTCTTGGATGCCTTAAGGCAAGCGCTGCACAGACGTACTCACTTTGCATTACCCAGGGGGAGCGTGTAACTTGAAGATAAGCCCCGGACGCGGAGTCACAATGCCCCCGCAACGCTCTACGATCCTATTCGACCGGGACCTACGGTTTTAAGTGGATTCCGAACCACTACAACATCCATGGCACCGCCGGGACTCGAACCCGAAACCTGTGGTACCGAGCGCCAGAGCGCTAGATACTCGGCCATTCAGGCCCCAACTCTATAACAACGATGCATTATTTCGGTTTTTTAAAATTAATATTTTGCGACAATCAATTCATTTATCAATGCTGTAGTGATTTTTTTGCATTCTAAGGATATTCTTTTTCTTATCTTAAATATGTCAGGCGTTGGTTTAATGTATATGATACGTTGTGATGAGTTAATATATTTTCTGGATGAGTTCATATGGCTGCTATTAGTGAGATTATATGATATGATATGATGAGTAAACAGGGTTCTGTTGGAGAGAATATATGATATGATGAGTTAATAGGGTTGCCGTTCGTGAGATAATAGAGAGTTTTTGCATACCGTACGTTAGTTGCCGTAGGACGTCCGGTAGCTTTTTCTCCCTAGTGCGCATGCTCATAGGAAACATAATTGCCCTATGATAGAGAGGTTTTGCATAGCGGAAGCCACCCGCTTTCACTTTTCCCGCTATTTGGGGCATGATACCACTGCGCATGCGCTCATCAGAAACGGTCATTTAACGGAAGCTTAAAATGAGTTTTTGCATAGCGTCCGCTTTCACTTTTCCGTTAAATTAAAACAGCGCCAAAACAAAATCTGGAATACGAGGAGCTGAGTGATGATATAGAAGTGCAAATACCCAGTTCTCGATAAGAAAGATTTAACAAATGTAGATTTTAATCGTTTTTGTCAGAGAACATTTATTTTTTTTTATTTATTATATATTTTTAATACAAAAAAATTGCAAAATGTATTACATATATGCTTATGCTCCACTTGATAATTGCTATTAATCTTTATGTGACAATCAGGCAGCACGAAATGGTAAAAGAAATGAAGTATAAAAACATGCAAAGAATAAAAAAAAAATGTAAAAAAAAGAACGTTTCTATTTGCAGCTGCTTTGTTATGACTAGCATTGTGGTTTTTGTTTCAATTTAAACATCTGCTTTTCTCTCCATCTAAAACATCTATTCATTTCGAATAAAGATAGTGCGGAAATAAAAGGTTGATTAAAGTTAATTATTCCCTGAAAATATATACTAAAAAAAATATATTTTACCTTTAGACGTAAGTAATAATTTAAATAATGTAATTTTAAATAATGCAATTAAATGTTTATACATGTTTACTTAATTACTAAAATTCTAATAAGTGCTTATTTTAAATTTTGAAAAAATTCTCTGCCATGTTTATGCTAATGAAAAATATATTATGCAGATATTTTCAAATTAACTATCTGTTTTTTAGATATTTCAGTTATTTTTCTTTCCTATTTTTGTAATTTAAAAGGCTATTTCAAATTGATAACCTGTACCTGTAATTTGTACTTGTTAAAATGCTGCATGATTTTAGATTCAGATATATATTTAGTAATGTTATATGTTTGTTTAAATTATTAAAAGTATTGCAATTGTAATTGTTTTTAAATACATTTTTTTAATTAAAATATAATATTAAAATAAAATTGTGTTTCTGTTTTTATGAAACAAGACTATTATATACAGATGTTTAGTGGTTTCATTGGTAGTAAGCTTTTACAAGATAATTGTACAAAATCTAAACTACATCATTAACAAAAGTGAATTAAAAATTCATTCTTTCTAAATTTCTTATAAAGCATTTGCTCATTGAAGATTATACATATAACAATTAAAAAAAAACAGTAATAATAAATGTAAATTTAAAATTTTACTTAAAAATTGGTGAACATAATTTGTTTTGATGATTAGAAACAAATGTGCTATGAATGAACACGACTAATTTTAATGTTACTTTATTTTTCATATGTCTAGTTTTAAGAATATATATTATAAATTTATATTAATTTAAAACAAACAAAGTAATTTTTTATTTAAAAGTATATTAAAAAGCTATTTGCTATAAATAATTTGTTTTAATTGTTAAAATTCTGATATTAAAATATTTTTTAATTTTATAACTCTTTTATTTTTATGCTAATTAAAAGTACTATAGAAATATTTTCCATTTATGAACCTGCTTCTGTTGGTAGTTTAGTTTTCTATTCCTGTTTTGAATTTCATATCATTATTTAAGAAATAATTTGTAAATTCAAAATAATTTCAATTATATTTATTACTATGAAAAAATTAGCATTTTTAATAGTATAATATTAAAAAAAAGGGTGCGCAGAAGATCTACCTCCCCGTGGTGCACCTGGTAACACTTTTTAGTGGCTAAAAGATCTGCAACTTGGCATTATTGTTAGATTAATGAACTCTGTTTCAGCATGTTTTGTTGTATTATTTGTTGTTGTTGTATTATTTATTGTTGTTGTATGTTGCATATATTTTTTTTCGTTATTCTTTTTTTGCTGTAACTGTTCATAATCTGCCATTGGAAATAAAAAAATATTTAAAAAAAATAAAATAAACTATATATAAAATATATCCATTTTGTGCCCTCCTGTTTTAACTTGATTATATTAGTATGGATTTATTTTTCTGAATAGAAATTTTTATATTTTGAATTGAGTTTTATAATAAATTGAAAATATACACAGATAAACTAATGTACTATTAAATAAGTGCTAAATAAATTTGCTTGTTTATTTTGAAAATTATTCTTTATTTAAGAAAACAACATATAACAAGAAATATGCTTTTATTCATTTTCATCCTTAATATTAGTTACTTTTTTAAAGATTTGATTTAATTTTATATTTGTTTGTCTTTTTTGGATTACAATTTTCTGTTTCATTTCTTATAATTTTTCTCTTTTTATGGGGACTTTTTGTAATGGTATAAGAGTTAATAATTTTTAACTTCTTTAAAAATCTTTCTGCTATCTGCAAATTAAAAGTTAAGTAGTAATATATAACTGAATCATTACAATTTTCTTTTTTTTCTTGCATGCTTCATGTGAAATTATTAATTTATTTTATACACCTTTATAATAAATTGCAAGAGTAAATAAATTTACTATATTGTTTCTTAATAAATTTATTTGCTTTGTTAGAACATTTTTCTTTATTTAAGAAAATGGCATATTGTAGGAATAAATTTTAACATTTTCATCATAATTATGTAAAGATTTTCAAAAATTTTACAAATCTGTTTTTTAAAGTATGTCATGAATTAAAAAATAAAATTAAAATTAATTACATTTAAAATTAATTCAGGTTTCTTAAATCTCTTTCATAGTTGTTATACATTACAAGAAATGTTCATCTAAAAAATATTGCTTCATATATTCTGAAATATTTAAATACAAGAAACTTGCACAAAATTATATGTAAATAATAAGTAATTTAATCAAAATTTTAAAAAGTTGTACATAAATAAATCTATAAAATACATACATCTTTTTAATTAGTAATGAAATTGTTCACTAAAGACATGTCAATACAAAACAAATAGCATTCTAGTTGCTAATAAACAAATACTTTTTTTGGCAAATGATTTTTTGGTGGTACATTAGCTTATTAGTCAACTCAATCTACCATCTATGTCATGAAAATGAATATGTAAACAGTGATTATATCATTTAATGTTCCATTCTGAAATTGTTATTCTCGAAGGCCTGTCAAGGAAATGTAATTTATAAAACAATCAAGTTGTGAAAAAATATTTTCTAGTTGTCATTATCTTTATTATTAAAAATGGAGGAGTGGGTGAATTCTCACACTCCTGTAAATTGAAAAAAATATTTTATACATCTTAAAATTTAATATACATGAATAATATAAATGATCTTGAATTTGGAATATTATTCAGGTGGGGGGTATTCTTCTCTGGAAATTAATCTTAATGTTAAATAGATCAATATACAATAAAAAAATTAAAAACTATTCGTAATATAATTCGAATAAAACTGATGAATGGATAAGGAGTTAAACGTATTAGGAAACGGGATTAACAGAAATTAAACACTTAATTAAAATAAATGAAATTATTTTTTAGATTAGTCTACGATCTTGTACTAGAAGAAATGTGTTTAGGTGTAATTAAAAAAACATTTTTATTTATCAGCGGAATCATCAACGAGAAAGAGCAACAAAGACACATATACGATCTTCTACGAATCACGAAAGTAAGTTTCCAGTTTATTTTTTATATTAAAAATATTCTATAATGTAGTTTAATATATAAATAATAGTATATTTTATTATATTTAATGCTAATTAATTCTAAAATTCCATGATAATCTATTAAAGCTTAATCGATTTTCATTCATATAACATAAGTTTTGCCTATAATGATGTTTGAGTATCTATCTAACTACAAAATATATTTAAACATATGAGTGAAAATTGATTAAGTTTAAACAGATTATCATGAGGATTTTAGAATTAATCAGCATTAAATATAGTTATGTTAAGAAATTAAAACTACATTATAGAATATTTTTAATATAACAAATAAACTGGAAAACTTACTTTCGTGATTCGTAGATCGTAATGTGTGTTCGTTGCATCATCGTTGATGAGTCAGCTGATTAGTAAAAAAAAGTATTTTTATTTAAGATTAATTGCTCGTACATTTCACATTTTTTTCTTTGTACAAGATCCTAGACTAATCTAAAAAATATTTTAATTTATTTAAATGAAGTCTATAGCGTTTAATTTCTGCTTTCCGTGTTTCACAGTTAGTCAACTCCTCATCTATTCATCAGTTGTCAGCCATCTTTGTTTATTAGAAATGCTTTCAACTACTTTCAAATCGCATGCGCAGTAGTGAAATATTACAGATAAGCATGCGCAAGAGTACAATGTTTCCTAATAGGGTTGCTGTTGGTGAGATAATATATTATGATGAGTTAATAGGGTTGTTGTTGGAGAGATTATATGATATGAGGAATTAATAGGGTTGCTGTTGGTGGGATAATATATTATGATGAGTTAATAGGGATGTTGTTGGTGAGATTATATATGTTATGATGAGTTAATAGGGTTGTGGTTGGTGAGATAATATATTATGATGAGTTAATAGGGTTGTTGTTGGAGAGATTATATGATATGAGAATTAATAGGGTTGCTGTTGGTGGATAATATATTATGATGAGTTAATAGGGATGTTGTTGGGAGAGATATATATGATATGATGAGTTAATAGGGTTGTGGTTGGTGAGATAATATATTATGATGAGTTAATAGGGTTGTTGTTGGAGAGATTATATGATATGAGGAGTTAATAGGGTTGCTGTTGGTGAGATAATATATTATGATGAGTTAATAGGGTTGTTGTTGGAGAGATTATATGATATGAGGAGTTAATAGGGTTGGGATTGGTGAGATAATATATTATGATGAGTTAATAGGGTTGTTGTTGGAGAGATTATATGATATGAGGAGTTAATAGGGTTGCTGTTGGTGAGATAATATATTATGATGAGTTAATAGGGATGTTGTTGGTGAGATTATATATGTTATGATGAGTTAATAGGTTGTGGTTGGTGAGATAATATATTATGATGAGTTAATAGGGTTGTTGTTGGAGAGATTATATGATATGAGGAGTTAATAGGGTTGCTGTTGGTGAGATTATATATTATGAGGAGTTAATAGGGTTGTTGTTGGAGAGATTATATGATATGATGAGTTAATAGGGTTGCTGTTGGTGAGATAATATATTATGATGAGTTAATAGGGTTGTTGTTGGAGAGATTATATGATATGATGAGTTAATAGGGTTGCCGTTGGTGAGATAATATATTATGAAGAGTTAATAGGGTTGTTGTTGGAGAGATTATATGATATGATGAGTTAATAGGGTTGCTGTTGGTGAGATAATATATTATGATTAGTTAATAGGGTTGTTGTTGGAGAGATTATATGATGAGTTAATAGGGTTGCTGTTGGTGAGATAATATATATGATGAGTTAATAGGGTTGTTGTTGGTGAGATTATATGATATATTATGATGAGTTAGTTAATAGGGTTGTTGTTGGAGAGATTATATGATATGATGAGTTAATAGGGTTGCTGTTGGTGAGATAATATATTATGATGAGTTAGTAGGGTTGTTGTTGGAGAGATTATATGATATGATGAGTTAATAGGGTTGCTGTTGGTGAGATAATATATTATGATGAGTTAGTAGGGTTGTTGTTGGAGAGATTATATGATATGATGAGTTAATAGGGTTGCTGTTGGTGAGATAATATATTATGAAGAGTTAATAGGGTTGTTGTTGGAGAGATTATATGATATGATGAGTTAATAGGGTTGCTGTTGGTGAGATATATATATTATGATGAGTTAATAGGGTTGTTGTTGGTGAGATTATATATGTTATAATGAGTTAATGGGGTTGGTGGGGGTGAAATCATATATTATTATAAGTTAATATTGTTACTATTGGTGTGATTTACTCGGAGGAAGGAATTTTTTACTTGAAAATGATATAATGTTAACCGGTAATCCCGGATTTTAAGATTGTTTAGAAATACTACGAATATAGATAAAAAGGAATTTAGCTTTTTTTTTTTTAATTATTTCACATGTTTTCTTGCAAATTCGAATTTTTTTTTTTTTTTTTTTTTTTTTTTTTCTGATCAAAATGGGTGGAACTGATTTGTTTTTCCCCTATGAAGAACTCATAAAATAAATAAGATTTAGCCAAGATAAAAATAGCTCTTTTTTATGAAAATAATTGTAATATGTTTTTTAATTATAAATATTTCGATCAATATTGTCTGGTAATCGTAACTACATTTCTTTTCTTTTTAATCATAGAGCAAAGTATTCTGGTTTGATAAATGAAATATATTTATATAAAAATAGATTTTTGATACATACATAAAATATTTATTTTGAATCTAAAATAGTAGATGAATAAAATTAATTTTCCATCAGAAAAATGAAAATGAATAATTTAAAAATAATTTAAATTAAAATAATTTGAAAACTTTTCAGCTTTTAAAATATTTAATTAAATTTAGTTTTAAAATAGAATTCAATTTTTTATATATTTTAATTAAATATATTTTCTATACAATTTTATGCATTAACACTTTTTTGAATATTATATTTTTATCAAAATAGTAACCGCAAAACGTGTAAAAATTGCGATTACTATTTTTCATAATATATTTTAACAAAGTTTTAATGACTACAATTGTAAAGAAGCAGTATTTAATTAAAATATATAAAAAATTGAGTTCGGTTTTAAATTAAAATTGGTTATTGGTGTTAAGAATTCTATAGCTTGAATTTTGAATTTATTTATATACTACTGCGTCCAAAATGTAACACCAATTTTCAATTCAAAATTGCCGGGACTTACGGAATTTCAATATTCAATAGTGCTTGGGTTATGCTTGGCTTTGTGAGACGCTAATACTGATTCCGGCGATTTTTGAAAAGTCTGAATGAATTGAGCAAAGAACTCGAATTACATTTTGTTTCAGCAAGCGAATAGAATGTTGCAGAAGGCATTCGCTGAGCATTCCTAAATCGGAAAGAAATGTTTAGAAGTGATATAAATAGTTCAAAGAAGCCAGAGAACGCGTTGAAAACGAAGAACGCTTCTGGTCGACCATCCACCTCAACCGACGAAGTTCACGTCCAAAAAATTGAATATTTGGTGCTTGCAAACCGCCGATGTATAATTAGAAACCTTGCTGATGATGTTGGAATTTCAAAAGGATCGTCAATTCTATTTTGGGCCTCAAATCTCGATGGGTACCGAAAACACTGAATGCGCCAGCTCACATTGCATTGATTCGTTGTGACTCTTTCGCCAAAACTGTAACCTATATCGTTCCACTGCTACCGTATTCACACCGTGCGATTTCTGGATATTCCCTAAACACAAAAGACCACTCCGGGGATACCGTTTTGAGTCGATTGAAGACATTTAACTTGATTAACTTGACCGCGTGATTTGAAGGTCATTCCTGCCGATGACTTCTTAGCATGCATTGAGGATTGGAAAAAAAGTTGGCATAAGTGCATTGTGTCCGGAGGGGATTGCTTTGAAGGCGATGAAACAGATTTAGAATAATAAATAAATGTTTTTTGAAAAAAAATAATTAATTGGTCTTACATGTGAGGCACAGTAGTAGCGTATACTTTTTAAAAAATGTTTCTTTTATGATTAAATCAATAAGATTTATCACCTAAAAATAAATATACAGAAAAGTATGAAACAATAAACTATTTCATTCATAAAAAAATTAAATTAATTAACGTTTTTAATATCATCTTTAAACATTATTTATGAATGTTTAAATAAAATAAACCTTTTCTGTGGAAAACATATTAAATTTAAACTCATTTCTAAGACAAGCATTTTAAAAGCACAAGAAACATTCACTTACAAAAACCTTTGTTCCCTTTGTTAAAAGTCGACTGTTCCGATTTTTTCCCCAGCCTTAAATTTTTTTTCAATCGATACACGTAAGGTACCACCACTAACCTTATCTGTATTCGGTTTTCCCTACAGAATCAAAAATCCCCAATCACTCGCGGGTATTCCTTCTTTTGTGCACAAGAATCGAGGTCTTGGGAGTCTGTTTTGTTAGGGACATTTTTCTCCCTTTTTCCCTGCAAAGACCAAATATTTGTTTTGAGGTAATTTAATTTGGCCTTGGACGCGAACAGCTCTTTCTGGAAAGAGTAAGATACAAGGAAGAAAATGTTGCTGAGTTAATTTATTCCGGTATTATCATTAGTACTGTCTTATTTACGCTGCTGCGTCTTCTAATAGTTGACGCGTAAATCTGCTTTATTTACGAAAGAAACTGGGTTTGTTTTGGTAAATATGAAAATAATAAATGTTCTCTGTGTTGGTGTGAGTTATATTTTATTAAAAAGAAATGAAAATGTTTCTAACAAAAGAAGTTCAGAAATCTAATTGTATAGAGAGAGTATCTTAATGTTTTTCAAAAGATATTATTATTTCATTTACTTTTGCTCAATATAAAATGTATTAATTTAACTTATTTTAGCCATTAATTATCTAAGAGCTTGTAAATAAATAAAAAATATGAATTAAAATATATTAATTAAATATTAATTTTTCCTCAAATCTATTATAATTTTTTAATACATAATTTTGTATGCATAATATACCTACGGTTTAAAGTGGATTCCGAACAACTACAAATACCCATGGCACTGCAAGGTCTCAAACCCGAAACCTGTGGCACAGAGTGCATAATAATACATTACAAATGTATGATACATAAGTATGTTATTCTTTCTCAACGTATTTTTATTAAATATAGGTATATGTATACATAAAATTTATATAGTATATTATTTTTTATAAATCATCATCAATGGCGTAACAGCCCTATGATGGGCCAAAGCCGTCTGACTACTGGCAGATTTAGAGACAAGAGCTGTTTTCATTTTACGGGGTAGGGTTGCCAGAAAGACGTCCAACGTTCTACACTCATATTAGACAGGACCTAAGGCTTAAAGTGGATTCTGAACCACTACGAACATCCATGGCACTGTCAAGGCTCGAACCTCGACCGAAATCTGTGGCACCGAATGCCATAGCCTTAGTCACTCGGCCACCATATTTTTATAATGAAAAAAATAATAGGATATTTTGACAATATTAATATATAATATAAAGAATAGGCTAAATATAAGTTATTCTTTAAAGAAATATGAAAATATTTAGTCTTTGCCGATTTTTGATGAATGAGATAAAATGTGATATATGTTAGGAATAAATTAATTTCCAATGTCTTTTTCCCTGCAAAGACCAAATATTTGTTTTGGAGTGATTTAATTTGGCCTTGGTCGCGAACAGCTCTTTTTGGAAAGAGTATGATACAAGGAAGAAAATGTTGCTAAGTTCATTTTTTCCGGTATTATCCTTAGTACTGTCTTATTTACGCTGCCGTCTTCTAATAGTTGAAGCGTAAATCTGTTTTATTTACGAAAGAGACTGGGTTTGTTTTGGTAAATATGAAAATAATAAATGTTCTCTGTGTTGGTGTGAATTATATTTTATTAAAAAAAAGGAAATAAGTTTTTTAACGAAAGAATTTCAAAAACCATATTGTTTTAGAGAGAATTTCTTCTTGATTTTCAAAAGATGTTTTAATTTCATTTACTTTTGCTCAATACTGATTTTTGTTTGATATAAAATGAACTCATATATCTTATTTCTCAATTAATGAATTAAGATCTAATACAGAAATAATACATACGAATTAAAATAAATTATATCAATTGATTATGAAGTATATTATTTAATTTTACCCCAAATGTAGGATGATTTTTTTAATAAATAAGGGAATTATACATTTGTAATGTATTATTCTCTTTCTACTTAATTATTGCATGGAAATTCATATATATATATATATATATATATATATATATTATGTAAAAGTCATTATTAAAAAGATATATATATCTTTTTAATAATGACTTTTACATAATGTTTTCAAAGAGTAATCTGTGTTAAAAAAATCACCCTGAAGAAAATCTGTGATCTCATTGTTAATTATGAATTTTCGTGGAACACGTAAACCAATCTAATGAGTAATAATGACTTTTACATAGCCTGTACAGAATGCAATCTGAGTTAAAAAAAATCCCCCTCAAGAAAATCTGGTATTTCATTGTTAATCGTGAACTTTCACTGATCATTTAAAAGCATAAACATGCATGCAACAATACTAATCACCCGTCTGTGGCTGAACGTGGTATGCTAAAGGTCCACTGATGTTCCACCCTCACCTATGTGATGGAGGTTAAGCAAATCTAGGTATATGGATAAAGTGTCGATAAAAGAATAATGTTTTGTCCTGTCTTCATCTGCCTGTCAGTGGGCTGTCTGTGGTATACATGAGGCCCACCGATGTTCCACCTCTCCTAAGTGATGGAGGCTATGCAATTCTAGGTACAGGGTTAAAGTGTGGAGAAAGGAAAAATGTATTGTCCTCCTCTAATCACCCTTCTGTGGCTGTCCGTGGTATGCTAAAGGTCCACCGATGCTCCACCCTCACCTAAGTGATGGAGGCTATGCAACTCTAGGAACGGAGATGAGATGTGGAAAAATAAAAAGTTTTGTCCTCTCTTTATCACCCGTCGGTGGGCTGTTCGTGATAAACGTACGAGGAGCATGAGCCCACTGATGTTAAACAAAAATCCAACACCTGATACTTGAAGTAAATAGGAACAAAAGATGAATTTTAATGTAAAACTGGTCTCCACTACAGTGATTGACCATTATACGTAGGTAATTAGGAAACATTGTAGCTGCTGAATATGTTAAACAAATTAAAACACAGAATAATTAAAGCAGAAAATAATGGAAAAATCAATCCATCATTATGTTGATAACAGTTATTATGTTAAACAGAATTATCTCTTCCTATTTAAAATACTTCTTTTTATAAAGAATAAAGCTATCTAATATCTCCAAAAGAGCTGCCTCGAAATTAATGACTTCATTAACTCAGACTTAGCTAATCAATTATTTCAAGTAAATTTTTTTATTAAAAAAACGCTGGGATAATTGACAACGCATTCTTCAAATTAACTTGGATTTTCCAGTTTCCATGCCATAGGAGAGTGTTTCGTTAAATGCCTGCTAATTTAAAAAGGGCTTAAATGTAATGGAATATTAAACAAAGAAACAATATGATAGAGTTTCAATTTATTTTTCTTTCAGAAGTTATAATTACGCTGGCAATCAGGACAAAAACACTTCTTGAATGGTGAATTAATTATAAATTGAATCTCTCATAAATTTCAGTAGCTTTTCTGTTGTTGGCGAAATGAATTGTCTTTATTATGAAATTTAACAAGAAGATTTAAGGAAAGATCTCATTTTGTTTCTCACACTTTATTAATAATAATTTCCACTTTTATTAATAAATATTTAGTCCAAATTTTTCAAATTGATTAATGAGAATTTTTTACTTAGGAAATATTGGATAGTAATTAATGTAAGGATGTAATATATTTCAAAAAAAGCTTTTCTTATTTTTTAATTTAAGTAAAGTAAATAAATTTGGGGTCACGATGGCCGAGTGAATAGCTGTCTAGAGCTCAGTACCACAGGTTTCGGGATCGAATCATAGCGGTTCGAAATCCACCTCAAACGTAGGTCCCAATCTAATATGACTGTAGAGGCTACGTAGGGCTAGAAAGCCTACCGTGTAAAAGGAAAAAAAAACATCTTATGTTTCGGAATCTGGCAAAAGGCATTTTGCCACCATGGGACTGTCATGCCATTCAAAAATATTTTGTTTAGTTTGTGGCTGTACACACATTTTGTGCACACTTTGAGCTAATTAGACCTGGATCTACATTTTAACGTGGATTCCGATCCACTCACAAACATCCATGCCACAGTCAGAATTCTAATCTGAAGCCTGCGATACCAAAGGCCAGAGCTCCAGCCAATTGGCCTCAGGCCGCCATTCAAAAAGAAGGTAAATTTGGATTACATTTATAAGGATTGAATAATTAAAATAACTGATTTCCACGTCATATTAGTGAATTATTTTCATATAGAATTAAATTTAAATGTTCAATTTTTAAAATATATTTGAACTACTTTTTAATTATTAGTAAATTATATGTTTAAAATCTAATCCGTTCAAAACATAAAGCTTATGTTTCAATATTTTTTATACTATAAATATTCTGCGAAACGTTTTTTTTTTATCACATATCCTGCAATAATAGATAAAAATTAAAATTTAATTACCAAATAAAAGACAAATAAGATTAACAGAAATTGGAAATATCAAAAATCTTATGATAGGTGTGGTAGCATTGGTAACGAGCTAAATTCAAAGTCTGCTGAGTTAGTAGATACTGTAATTTCCCACCTATAACCCGTAGCATCGTATCCAACTCTAGTTCTTGACCCGAAAATATAACAAATCCTATATAATTAACAGCTCCGTATAAACCATAGGTATATCTTTCGGCCCTAAAATATAAGAGATCCTGCATAATTTGCGTTTACGTATAATTAATAGGTATAATTTTCAATCAGAAAAAAACTATCTCTTATAATTCGCATGGGTGTATAATCCGCAATAGTAAAATAAAAAGATACTGTATAATTCGCATCGGTGTATAATCCGCAATAGTAAAATAAAAAAGATACTGTGTAATTCGCATCGGTGTATAATCCGCAATAGTAAAATAAAAAAATATACTGTAAAATTCGCATAGGTGTATAATCCACAATAGTAAAATAAAAGAGATACTGTATAATTCGCATCGATGTATAATCCACAACAGTAAAATAAAAAAAGATACTGTATAATTCGCATTGGTGTATAATCCACAATAGTAAAATAAAAAAGATACTGTATAATTCGCATCGGTATATAATCCACAATAGTAAAATAAAAAAGATACTGTATAATTCGCATCGGTGCATATTCCGCAATAGTAAAATAAAAAAGGTAGTGTATAATTCGCAGCGGTGTATAATCCACAGGTATAGTTTTCATATAATCCACAGGTATTATAAAAAATCATATAATACGTCTCGGCTTATAATCCGCAGGCGTATTTTTCAACCAGAAAATATAAGCGATCCCGTATAATTCTTATTGATATATAACATACCTGTATATAATGGTATATAATCCAAAGGCATAATTTTCAGGGGGTCTAATGACTGAATGATTAGCTCTGTTGCGCTCGATCGGGTTCGAGTGCCAGTGGTGTCATGGAGGCTTATAGTGGTTCGGAATCCACTTTAAACTGTAGATTCCGGTCTAATATGGCTGTAAGGATTTGGACATAGTGCTGACAACCCTACCCAGTAAAAAAGAAAACGTCTCGAAATCTGCCAGTAGGCAGACGGCCTTGGCCCACCATGGGGCTGTTGCGCCAATGATGACGATATAATTTTCGACCCGAAAAGGATTTCACATAATATGTATCAACATATTATCCACCATATTCCTGCTTATTCTTAGACGATCCATTTACCAATATATTGTTTATAACTCTAAAACTAACAAAACATTTTGCAGTTTCAAAGAGCGGTTTGATGCTACAATTATAGTGAAAAAATATATTTAAAAAATTTATAATGGAAATCGTAATGATTACATACATTTAAGCATTACGATAAACAAAACTAGTTGTATTTCCAGGCCCCTTACCGACACCATAATTAGTATAAATGGTAAATTGTACTTCAAAATAATAGAAGGTTATTAAATTGTTCGAAATAGTAGTTAACTTTAAAGAAATTGAAAAGGATATCATTAATTTACAGCCAAGTTAAAAAATTGCTATCTGACTTTACTATTTTTAGATTTGTGTTCAATTTATTACAAATGTAATTGCTGCAATTTTAATTATAAGTTAAAGTAGCTGAACTTAAGATTAAGTATTTTAGTAAACCATGAAATTCATTTCTTTAATCTCAGTATAAAAGTTTACGTCTGACAAAAGCTTATCACTGGCATTTTTTCCTCAAAATTCGATGCTCTCACCAACCACAAAGTGATATTAACCAAATTTAAAAAAAAAAAAAAAATTAAATTTTTTTTAAATTCCGATCTTAACTTTTGACATATCACGTTTTCTCTCGTGATCTCTTAAATCCTGCTTAATTACGGCCCCGGAAAACACCGGCGAAACGCAAAACCGGCGTCCGAAAAAGCCAATTTGAAAATAATTAGTAATAATTAAAGTGGGGGCACTTTATTTTCACTTCCTTTCCCTAAAAAATCCCCACGCGAATGATAAAAGAGGGAAAACAGATATTTTAATCCATGTTCGTTCGAGGGAAGAAATTGAAAGCGTCTTGGTGCAGCACAAACATAATTTAGAACTGTAATCCGGGCGTGATTATTACGCTGCTCCATAATGAACTCGCGGTGCCCTTGGATAATTGGGGCGCTCTAATTGGGGCTCGGAGTAGAGGGATTTTCCGGACGCTCGGTTTCAAATCCTTTCCACTGACGGCTCCATTGGTTTCAAACTCCGTTTCGGACTTTTCACATTTGGCTCGCTATCAGACCTGACGGCAGATCATATTACTTAAAAGTAATATATGTACTTCATGTGGATAAAAGAAATTAACTAGTACTCTTAATAAGGAATTTAAGGATTTGAGACAGGTAAAAGAGTAGAAAAATGGTTTCAGCTTATGTTTTTTTTTTATTTAATGTAAAGAAGGATTTTTTTTTTTTTTTTTTTTTAGTATTGGTGAGTCTTATGATTCACTGATGTATGCCATGAAAAACTCACCGATTTATGATACAAAGAGGTTATTATCTTCTCGGCGAACTTTTAATAGTTTTGTAGTCTGTATGGAAGACAGCTCTTACAAATTCACAACAGACTTGCTGCCTGATGGCCAATTGGCTAGTATTCTGGCCTTTGGTACCACAGGTTTCAAGTTCAGCGGCCTGATGCCGAGTGGCCGGCGTTCTGGCGCTCGGTACCAAAGGTTAGAATCCCGGAGTAAGAATGTTTGTAGTGGTTCGGAATACACTTTAAACCATACGTCCCGGTCTCGTACGACCGTAGAGCGTGACAGAGCCCAATTGGACTTCTTCTCACCTACATCATTCATGTAAAGGGGCAACTCAACTCTAGGCATAGTGACGTTGTGTGATGCAGTAGTAGTATTATTAGTAGTACTGGACTTCATGTTCGAATCCTGTAAGTGGCATGGATCGTTAGTGTTTTGGTATCCACGATAAACTGTAGGTTCCTGTCTAATTATTCTAAAGTGCGCACAAAATGACCACAGAACGACAAACGACTACAGAAGATTACACCTGACAGAAGCTTATCACTAGCAAATAAAACATCTCTTCTCTAGATTCGATGTTCACGCCAACCACAAAATGATAATAACCAAATTAAAACAAAAATTAAATTTTTTTAATTACAACCTTTCCTTTTGACTTCTCCCTTTTTCTTTCCCGTGATCTCCTATATCCCGTTTAATTACTGCCGCGGAAAACACCGGCGAAACGCAAAACTGACGTCCCGAAAAAGCCAATTTGAAAATAATTAGTCCTTCCACTTTATTTTCACTTCCTTTCCCTAAAAATCCCCACGCGAATGATAAAAGAGGGAAAACAGATATTTTAATCCCCGTTCGTTTGGGGGGAAGAAATTGAAAGCGTCTTGGTGCTGCGCAAACATAATTTAAAACTGTAATCGGGGCGTAATTATTACGCTACTCCTTAATGAACAGGCGGCGCCCCTGGATAATTAGATCGCTCTAATTGGGGCCCGGAGAGGAGGGATCTTCCGTGAGCTCGGTTTCAAATCCCTTCCACTGACGGCTCCATTGGTTTCAGGCTCCGTTTCGGATTTTTCACGTTTGCCTCGCTATCAGACCTGACGGCAGATCATATTACATCAAGGTCATTTACATACTTCATGTGGATAAACGAAATTAAATAGTGTCCCTAATAATGAGTTTAAAGTTTTGAGAAAGTTAAAGCAGTAAAAAAAAAAATTTATCCAACATTTATTTTTTGGTTATTTTTGTTTAATGTAAAGGTTTATTATTATTATTTTTTTTTTGCACATTGTTGAGTCTTATGATCACTGATGTACAACCATGATATGAGCAACTAGCAACTGGCAACTGGCGTACCGTTTACGGAGTATCAACAGGGGGAAATACCCCTTAAACCTCCTCATCTTAATTCATAAATATACTTGGAATTTTAAATGGCTGCTTAATTATTGTTAGTAAAAAATAAAAGATAAATGTTTCTAAATTCAAATTAAGTAGGTACTCAAAAAAAAAGAAAAAAATACTATTTATAAAAAAGTAAGATAAAAAATAAAAGAAATTAAAAGTTAAGTTTTAAATTCAGTACAATTAGGGACCAGTTGTCGATGCCTTGTACTGTTGCAAAAACGTAAACAAACCCTCCAACCCTTTGTTTACTAATCACTGATTGGAAATTATGCATGAACGGTGAGAGCCAATAGGAGCATCTGAAAGGTAAAAGGTTATACATGGTGCAAAATACAAAAAATCCCCACACAAAAAAAAAGGCCGATCACAGAACCGTGATTCTTTTTAATTTTCTTTTTATAATTTTTATTTGGTTTTCAAACTTTTATACTTTTTGTTTGATTTTCGATTTTATAATTTTTATTTTTTGATATGAGCAAACCACCGATGAGAGATAGAAAGGGGATATTTTTTTTTCAGAACTTTTACGATTTTGTTGGCTGTATTTAAGATAACCCTTGAAAACTCCAAACAGACATGCGGCCTGATGGCCAAATGACTAGCACTCTGGCCTTTGGTACTACAGGTTTCGGGTTCGAATCACAGCGGTTGCTTTGTAGTTTATAGTGATTCGAAAACCACTTTAAGCCGTACGTCCCATTCTCATACTACCGTATAGCGTCACAGAGCAAATTCAAATTAGCTTCTTCTCACCCACATCATCAGCAAACTGTAAAGGGGCAGCTCAGCTCTAGGCACACTGATTGGGGTGTTGTGAAGTAGTAGTAGTAGTGGAGGTTAGAAATCCACGTTAAACTGTATGTTCCGATCTAATTAGCCAAAAGCGTGCACAAAATGGCCGTAGAGCGACAAACCAAACCTTCAAAAAACATACTGACTATCGCTACATTGCTTGTCGCAACCGCCATCGAGTCTCTTCATTTCTGAAAGCACTGATACTACAGCGGATTCAAATATCACTCCTCATTTTTAAATTTGTCTTAAAATTATTACAAACGTAATTGCTGCAAAATTAATTATAAGTTAAAGTCGCCGAACTTACTATAGAGTTTTAGTGGACCATGAAATTCATTTCATTAATATCAGTATAAGACATTACACCTGACAGAAGTTTTTTCACTTGTTTATAAAACTTTTCCCCCTCTAAATTCGATGCTCACGCCAACCACAAAGTGATAATAACCAAATTAAAAAATATATATATTAATTTTTTTTTAATTCCAACCTTTCCTTTTGACATCTCCCGTTTCCTCCCGTGATCTGTTAAATCCCGTTTAATTACGGCCCCGGAAAACACCGGCGAAACGCAAAAAGCCCACAAAAAGGCAATTTGAAAATAATTAGTCCCCCCGCTTAACTTTTCCCTTCCTTTCCCTAAAAAATCCCCACGCGAATGATAAAAGAGGGAAAACAGATATTTTAATCCCCGTTCGTTTGGGGGAAGAAATTGAAAGCGTCTCGGTGCTGCGCAAACATAATTTAAAACTGTAATCGGGGCGTGATTATTACGCTTCTCCTTAATGAACAGGCGGCGCCCTTGGATAATTAGGGCGCTTTAATTGGGGCCCAGAGTGGATGGATTTTCCGTGCGCTCGGTTTCAAATGCTTCCCACTGACGGCTCCATTGGTTTCATGCTCAGTTTCGGACTTTTCACATTTGGCTCGCTATCAGACCTGACGGCAGCTTATATTACATCAAGGTAATCTATGTACTTCATGTGGATAAACGAAATTAACTAGTGTCCATAAGAATGAGTTTAAATTTTTGATTTGAGATAGCTAAAGTAGTAAAAAAAAAGCTCCAACTTGTATGATAACTTATATTATGGTTTTTTATTTAATATAAAGATTTATTAAAAAAGATTTTTTTTTCAATATTTGCGGGTCTTATGATTCACTACTACTATTACACCACACTACATCACTGTGCCTAGAGCTGAGTTGCCCCTTTACAGTTTAAGAATGATGTGGGTGAGAATTTTGACTGGGCTCTGTGACGCTCTACAGTCATATTAGACCGGGATCTACAGCTTAAAGTGGATTCTGAGCCCCTCGAAACATCCTTAGTACCACCGGGACTCGAACCCAAAATCTCTGGTACCGGGAACTAGAGCGTTACCCACTCGACCATCAGGTGATGATTGTGATTCACTAACGTTTGCCATAAACAACCCAGTAGGTTTGGTTTGTCGCTTTACTGTCATTTTGTGCACACTTTAGGCTGAACCAAACCAAACTCCCAACAGACATCTTGGCTATAGATACGAGAGGCTTTACACTGATTGTCACAGTCGCCATTGAGTCTCTTCATTTCTGAAAGCGCTGATACAACAGAGGATTCAAATCGATTTCCTCATTTTTAAATTCCCCTTCAATTTATTACAAACGTAATTGCTGCAATTTTAATTATAAGTTAAAGTCGCCGAACATAATATAGAATGTTAGTGGACCATGAAATTCATTTCATTAATCTGACTACAGAAGATTACACCTGACTGAAGTTTATCACAAGCTTACGAAACGTCTATAATAACCAAATGAGAAAAGAAATAACCAAATGAGAAAAGAAATAACCAAATAACCAAATTTAAAGAGTGCTAGCCACATGGTCATCAGGCCTTATTTACGATTCTCTAACGTATGCCATGAGTACATATGCCATTGTTTTGTCGCCCTAAGCTCCTTTTGTGCCAAACCTATCTCCCAACAGACATCTTGGCTATAGATGCGAGATGCTTTACACTCACTGTTACAGTCGCTATCGAGTCTCTTCGTTTCTGAAAGAATTGATACAACTGATTCAAATCTCACTCCACATTTTTAAATTTGCTTTCAATTTTTTACAAATGTAATTTGCTGCAATTTTAAGTAAAATTTAAAGTCGCTGAACTTAAGATTAAGTATTTTAGTGAACGATGAAATTCATTTCTTTAATCTCCGTATAAAACATTACACCTGACAGAAGCTTAACAGTAATATTTTCCCTACAAATTCTGTGCTCCCGCCAACCACAAAATGACAATAACCAAATTAAAAAAATAATAATAATAATAATTTTTTTCTTTAATTACAACCTTTCCTTTTGACATCTCCTGTTTTCTCTACCGCGATTTCTTAAATCCCATTTAATTACGGTCCCGGAAAACACCGGCGAAAAGCAAAACTTGCGTCCGAAAAAAGCCAATTTGAAAATAATTAGTCCCCCCACTTTATTTTCCCTTCCACTTTCCGTAAAAAATCCCCACGCGGATGATGAAAGAGGGAAAACTGATATTTTAATCCCCATTCGTTTGAAGGAAGAAATTGAAAGCGTCTCGGTGCTGCGCAAACATAATTTAAAACTGTAATCGGGGCATGATTATTACGCTTCTCCTTAATGAACAGGCGGCGCCCTTGGATAATTAGGGCGCTTTAATTGGGGCCCAGAGTGGATGCATTTTCCGGGCGCTCGGTTTCAAGTCCCTTCCACTGACGGCTCCATTGGTTTCATGCTCCGTGTCGGACTTTTCACATTTGACTCGCTATCAGACCTGACGGCAGATCATATTACATCAAGGGAATCTATGTACTCCATGTCGATAAACGAAATTAACTAGTGCCCTTGATAATGAATTTAAGGTTTTGAGACAGGTAAAGTAGTAAAAAATAGTTACTCAAACATATATGATAACTTATTTTATGGTTTTTTATTTAATATAAAGATTGATTTTAAATATTGTTTAATATTGGTGAATCAATATTTTTAATCATTTATTTTTTAATATTGGTTCACTACTACTACTTTTACATAAAACCACATCACTGTGCCTAGAGCTGAGTTGCTAGTTTAAAGTTTGGGAATGATGTGGGTGAGAAGTTTGATTAGGCTCTGTAACGCTCTACTGTCGTACGAGACAGAGACCTACAGCTTAAAGTGGATTCCGAATCACTATAAACATCCACGGCACCGCCGGGACTCGAGTCCGAAACCTGTGGTACGGACCGCTAGAGCGCTAGCCACATGTCCATCAGGCCTTCCTTATGGTTCACTAACGTATGCAATGAACAACCCACAGATATTTTGTTTTATTCGATCTACGGCCATTTTGTGCACACATTAGGCCGAACTAAACGAAACCCCCAACAGACATTTTGGCTATAGATGCGAGATGCTTTACACTCATTGTCACATTCGCCATCGAGTCTCCTCATTACACCTGACAGAATCTTATCTCTAGTTTATAGAACATCTTCCCTCAGATTCGATGTTCACGCCAACTACAAAGTGATAATAACCAAATAATAACCACTTTAAAAAATGGCAAAGAATATCAATTTACAGCCTAGCTAAGTAATTGCTTTGTGATTTTACCATTTTTAAAAGTGCCTTCACTTTATTACAAATGTAATTCCTGCAATTTTAATTAAAAGTTAAAGTCCCAGAACTTAAGATAGAATTTTAGTCGACCGTGTAATTCATTTCTTTAATCTCAGTATAAAACATTACATCTGATAGAAGCTTATCACTAACATTTTTTCCTCCAAATTCTATGCTCCCGCCAACTACAAAATGATAATAACCAAATTAAAATAATAATAATAATAATTTTTTTTTTTTAGTTCGCACGTTTCCTTTTGATATCTTCCGTTTTCTCCCGTGATCTCTTAAATCCCGTTTAATTATGGCCCCGGAAAACACCAGCGAAACGCAAAACTGGCGTCCGAAAAAGCCAATTTGAAAATAATTAGTCTCTCACTTTATTTTCCCTTCCTTTTCCAAAAAAATCCCCACGCGAATGATAAAAGAGGGAAAACAGATTTTAATCCCCATTCGTTTGAGGGAAGAAATTGAAAGCGTCTTGGTACTGCGCAAACATAATTTAAAACTGTAATCGGGGCGTGCTTATTACGCTGCTCCGTAATGAACAACTGGCGCGCTTGGATAATTAGGGCGCTTTAATTGGGTCCCGGAGTTGAGGGATTTTCAGTGCTCTCGGTTTCAAATCCCTTCCACTGACGGCTCCATTGTTTTCATACTCTCTTTCGGACTTTTCACATTTGGCTCGCTATCAGACCTGACGGCAGCTCATATTACATCAAAGTAATCTGTATAGTTAACTTATTGATATATATATACTTGTGGAAACGAAATTAACTACTCGAATAATGAATTTAATGTTTTGAGACAGGTAAAGTTGTAATAAAAAATTGCTGCAACTTGTATAATAACTTATTTTTTTATTTAATATAAAGATTAATAAAAAAAAAATTTAATTATTGGCGAGTCTTATGATTCACTACTACTACTACACCACACTACATCACTGTGCCTAGGGCTGAGTTGCCCCTTTAGAGTTTGAGAATGATGCGAGTGGGAATTCTGACTAGGTTCTGACGATCTACGGTCATATGAGACCGGGCTCTATAGCTTAAAATGGATTCCGAACTCTTACAAACATCCATGGCACCGCCGGGAATCGAATCCGAAATATGTGGTACCGGGCACCAGAACGTTACCCACACGGCTATAAGGCCTTCCGTTTGATTCACTAACGTATGCGATGAACAACCCACAGATAGGTTGGGAATGTCGCTCTACGGTAATTTTGTGCCAACTTTAGACTAAACCAAACAAAACCTCCAACAGACATCTCGGCTTTATATACGAGATGCTTTACATTCATTGTCACAGTCGCCGTCGACTCTCCTCATTTCTGAAAACACTGATACAACAGATGATTCAAATCTCACTCCTCATTTTTAAATTCCCCTTCAACTTATTACAAATGTAATTGCTGCAATTTTAATTATAAGTTAAAGTCGCCGAACATAGTACAGAATGTTAGTGGACCATAAAATTCATTTCATTAATCTGACTACAGAAGATTACACCTGACTGAAGTTTATCACAAGCTTATAAAACATCTATAATAACCAAATGATAAAAGAAATAACCAAATAACCAAATTTAAAAAGAAAAAATTAAATTTTTTTTTTAATTCCAACCTTTCCTTTTGACATCTCCCGTTTTCTCCCGTGATCTGTTAAATCCCATTTAATTATGGACCCGGAAAACACCGGAGAAACGCAAAACGTCCACAAAAAGCCAATTTGAAAATAATTAGTCCTCCCCACTTATTTTTCCCTTTCTTTCCCTAAAAACTCCCCACGCGAATGATAAAAGAGGGAAAACAGATATTTTAATCCCCATACGTTCGAGGGAAGAAATTGAAAGCGTCTTGGGGCTGCGCAAACAAAATTTAAAACTGTAATCGGGGCGTAATTGTTACGCTACTCCTTAATGAACAGGCGGCGCCCTTGGATAATTGGGGCGCTCTAAATGGGGCACGGAGTAGAGAGATCTTCCGTGCGCTCGGTTTCAAATCCTTTCCACTGACGGCTCCATTGGTTTCATGCTCCGTTTCGAACTTTTCACATTTCGCTCGCTATCAGACCTGACGGCAGCTCATGTTATATCAAGGGAATCTATGCACTTCATGTGGATAAACGAAATTAACTAATGCCCTTAATAATGAATTTAAGGGTTTGAATTAGGTATGAGTAAAAAAAAAAAAACTTCAATATGTAGGGTAACTTATTTTATAATTTTTTATTTAATATATTTGATTTATTTTAAATATTTTTTAATATTGGGGAGTCAATATTTTTATTCATTTTTTTTTAATATTGATAATACTGGTTCACTAATACTACTATGCAAAAACACATCACTGTGCCTAGAGCTGAGTTGCCCTTTTACAGCTTGTGAATGATGTGGGAGGAAGTTTGATTGGGCTCTGTGACGCTCTACGGTCATATGAGACCGAAACTTGCGGCTTAAAGTGGCTTCCGAATCACTACAATCATCCATGGCACCGCCGGGACTCGAGCCCGAAACCTATGGTACCGAGCGACAGAGCGCTAGCCACACGGCCATCAAGACCCCTTGTGATTCACTAACGTTTGCCATAAACAACCACAGATAGGTTTGGTTAGTCGCTCTACGGTCATTAACTAAATTAGACTAAACTAAACAAAACCCCTCAACAAACATTTTGTCTATAGATGCGAGATTCTTTACACTCATTGTCACAGTCGCCATCGAGTCTCTTCATTTTTGAAAGCACTCATACTACACCGGATTCAAATCTCACTCCTTATATTTAAATTTGCCTTCAATTTATTAAAATGTTTTTTTTTATGCAGCTGAAAAAAACTAATTCAGTTGTCTTGGATACCTAAAGGCAAGCACTGCACCGACATTACTCACTTCGCACTACCCAGAAGGTGCGTATACGATAGATAGTTTACGGACGCGAGTCACCCCGAAACGCTCTACGATCCTATTAGACCGGTACCTACGGTTTAAATTGGATTCCGAATCCCTACAAACATCCATGGCACCGAGCGCCACATTCGGCCATCAAGCTCCATTTATTACAAATGTAATTCCTGCAATTTTAATTATAAGTTAAAGCCGCCGAACCTAATATAGAATTTTAGTGGACCATGCAATTTTCTTAAATCTCACTACAGAAGATTACAACTGACAGAAGCTTATCACTAGCTTATAAAACATCTCTCCTCTAGATTCGATGCTCACACCCACCATAAAGTGATAATAACCAAATTAAAAATTAAATGATTTTTTTCAATTCCAACCTTTCCTTTTGACATCTCCCGTTTTTTCCCGTGATCTCTTAAATCCCATTTAATTACGGCCAAGGAAAACACTGGCGAAACGCAAAACTGGCGTCCGAAAAAGCCAATTTGAAAATAATTAGTCCCCCCCCACTTTATATTTTCTTCTTTTCCCTAAAAAAATCCCCACGCGGATGATAAAAGAGGGAAAACAGATTTTAATCCTCATTCGTTGGAGGGAAGAAATTGAAAGCGTCTTGCTGCTGCGCAAACATAATTTAGAACTGTAATCCGGGCGTGATTATTACGCTGCTCCTTAATGAACAGGCGGCGCCCTTGGATAATTAGGGCGCTTTAATTGGGGCATGCAGTAGAGGGATTTTCCGTGCGCTCTGTTTCAAATCCCTTCCACTGACGGCTCCATTGGTTTCATGCTCCCTTTCGGACTTTTCACATTTGGCTGGCTATCAGACCCGACGGCAGATCATGTTACATTAAGGTAATCTGTATACCTCATGTGAATAAACGAAATTAAATAGTGTCCCTAATAATGAGTTTAATGTTTTGAATTAGGTATGAATAAAAGTGTAAAAAAGAAATTGCAACAAAATGTATGGTAACTTATTTTATGGTTTTTTTTTTTTATTTAATGTAAAGATTTATTTAAAAAATATTTTATTTAGCATTGTTGAATCAGGGGCTTGATCGCCAAGCGGCTAGTGCTCTGGCGTTCAGTACCACAGGTTTTGGGTTCGAGTCCTGGTGGTGCCATGGATGTTTGTAGCGGTTCGGAATCCACTTTATACCGTAGGTCCCGGTCTAATTTTATCGTAGAGGTTTTGTGGGCATTGTTACTGCGCTTCCGTAGTTTATCTTCAAGTTACAAGAGCCCCCTGAGATAGTGCTAACTGAGTAACGGCGGTGCAGCCCTTATAGTATGAAAGATCACGGTCTAAGTATTCGCCAGCTGCATTAATAAAATCACATATGAGTCTTATGATTCATTAACTTTTGCCATGAACAACCCAGATATAGGTTTGATTTTCCACCTTCATTTTGAGCACACTTTGGGCTAATTAGATCGGGACCTACAGTTTAACGCGGATTCCAAACCCATTCACGCCACTACCAGGATTCAAATGTGAAGCCTGGGTACCTAAGCCTGTTTAAAGGGGATTCCGAACCACTACAAGCATCCATAGCACTGCCAGAATAGAAACCTACAGAGCGCCAGATATTTGGTCATCAGTTTCATAATAATATATAATAAAATTAATAATTTAAGTTAAATAATCCATCCAAGTTAAATAATTGCTATCTGATTTTATCAGTTTTAAATTTGCCTTCAATTCAATACAAATGTTTTTTTTTCTAGTGCAGCTGGCAAACACTTAGACACTTGTCTTTGATGTCTTAAGGCAAGCGCTGCACCGACGTTACACACTTAGCACTACCCAGGAGGTGCGTGTAGCTTGAAGATAGGCTTCGGACGCGGGTCACACCACCGCTGCAACGCTTTACGATCGTATTAGACAGGGAACTACGGTTTAAATTGGAGTCCGAATTATTACAAACATCCATAGGACCGAGCGCCAGTCACTCAGCAGTCAGGCAGCATTTATTACAAATGTAATTCATGCAATTTTAATTATAAATTAAAGTAGCAGGATTTAAGATACAATTTCACTGAAATTCATTTCTTAAATCTACCTACAAAAGATTACACCTGACAGAAACTTATCACTAGCTTATAAAACATGTCTCCTCTTGATTCGATGCTCACGCCAACCACAAAGTGATAATAACCAAATTAAAAGAAACAATTTTTTTTCTTTAATCCAACCTTTAATTTTGACAACTCCCGTTTTCTTCCGCGATCTCTTAAATCCCATTTAATTACGGTACCGGAAAACACCGTCGAAACGCAAAACTGGCGTCCGAAAAAGCCAATTTGAAAATAATTAGCCCCCTCCCCCGACACTTTATTTTTCCCTTCCTTTCCATAAAAAAATCCCTACGCGAATGATGAAAGAGGGAAAACAGATTTTAATCTCCATTCGTTTGAGGGAAGAAATTGAAAGCGTCTTGCTGCTGCGCAAACATAATTTAAAACTGTAATCCGGGCGTGATTATTACGCTGTCCCGTAACGAACAGGCGGCGCCCTTGGATAATTAGTGCGCTTTAATTAGGGCCCGGAGTAGAGGGATTTTCCGGGCGATCAGTTTCAAATCCCTTCCACTGACGGCTCCATTGGTTTCATGCTCCCTTTCGGACTTTTCACATTTGGCTCGCTATCAGACCTGACGGCAGCTCATATTACATCAAGGTAATCTGTATACTTCATGTGGACAGACAAACCTAACTATTGACCCTAATAATGAATTTAAAGTCTAGAGACAAGTAAAATAGTAAAAAAAAAAAAAAAAAAATAACGACAACATATATTTTTTTCTTGTGTAATGCAAAGATTCAAAAAAAAAATATTTTTTAACATTAGTGAGTCTTATAAATCACTGATGTATGTTATAAGCAACCCACCGATGAGAGATAGAAATGTATATATTCTTCCAAGAGACCATTTAAAGGTTTTGTAGACTGTATGGTAGACAACCCTTGAAAACGCGCGGTCCTAGCTCTCTGGCCTTTGATATCACAGGCTTCAGGTTCAGCGGCCTGATGGCCCAATGGCTGCACTCTGTTGCTCCGTAGCACAATTTTTCGTGTTTGAATCCCGGCAGTACTATGGATGTTTGTAGTCGTTCAGAATCTACTTTAAGCCGTAGGTCCCGGTCTCATATGACCGTAGAACGTGAGCCCAGTCAGACATCTCTCTCACTCACATCATTATAAAACTGTAAAGAGGCAACTCAGCTCTAAACATAATGACGTAGTAAAGGAGTGAAAAACATTGCTGAAAATTTTATGATAACTTATTGTTTTATTTAACATTGGTGAATCTTATGACTCACTAACGTATGACGTGAATAACCCATTGATAAGTTTTGTTTACCGACTGTCATTTTGTGCACACTTTAGGCTAACTAGATAGGGACCTACAGTTTAACGTGTATTCAGAAACATTAATAAAACATCCAATCCACTTCCAGGATTTGAATCTGAAGTCTGCGATACCAAAAGCTAGAAGGCTAGATAATTGGCCATCAGGCCGCTTTCTGTAATTTGAGTGGTATAAAGGAAATCAAGTCTTTATTTTGGGCTTTGGGTTCCACTTATGTACTGCAGAGACAGCCAATCAACGGGTCATGAGGCATTGTCTTCATGTCCGACAATGTCTTCATGGCGTTTCGAGCCAAAGCAAAATTAGTAGACACCAAGTAATAATCAAGAATTAGAGTGTTCAAATATAAATCTACAAGCAAACATCAAATAGACACTGTAGACTCAAAGATATAATTAGGAAATAGAGTTCAGACACCAAATAAGTTGTTCAGACACAAAGCCATAAGCCACGCTAAACAGACATTGCAGAATTAACACGAGCTAAGAAATATAGTATTCAAACAAAAATCAACAAGCAAGAATCAAATACATACTACGGAATAATCAGACATCAAATATCAATCCAGAATTTGAGTCTTCAGATAGTACAGGATAATGAAGAGGGGGTAAGACACCAAGTAATAATCAAACAATAAAGTACTGGGATAACAATGAAATAGGTGTTCAAATACAAAGCAGCAAATAAGCATCAAACAAACACAGCAGAATTATCTGATACCAACTACTAATAAAAAAAGGGAGTGCTCAAACACAAATTATCAAGCAGACACAGCAGAATCATGAGACTGAGCATAAATACGAAGCAAGTAGAATAATCACACAACATCGACCAACTAATAATCAAGAAATGGAGGGCTCAACACAAAGCATCAAGCAGGCATAGAAGACTCATTAGATACTAAGCCTAAATAAGAAGCAAGCAAAATAATCACACAACATAATCAGACAACATCAATCATCTAATAATCAAGAAAGGAAGTGCTCAGACACAAAACATCAAGCAGATACAGCAGAATCATCAGACAGAAAAATAAATTTTCTTAAATAAGGAGCAAACAGAATAATCAGGCAACATCTGTCAACTAATAATCAAGAAAAGAAGTGCTTAGACACAAAACGGCCAACAGACACAGCATAATCATCAGATTCTAAGTCTTAATAAAAAGCAAGTAGAATAATAACATATAGTAAGACAGCTTCGACCATCTATTAATCAAGAAAGGTCGGGCTCAGACACCAATCAGTCAATCGGACCAGCATAATCATCAGACACTGAGAAACAAGCAGAATAATCTCATAACATAATGAGACCACAACGGCCAACTAATAATCAAGAAAGGCATGCTCAGATGCAAAGCATCAATCAAACCAGCATAATCTTCAGACACTAAATAAAAAGCAAGTAGAACAATCGCACAACATATTCAGACAACAACGACCATTTATAATCAAGAAAGGAAGTGCTCAGACATAAAACATCAAGCAGACAGACACAGCAGAATCTTCAGACAACTAAGCCTAAATAAGAAGCAGACAGAATCATCAGACACAAAGTATCTTCATCCCACAAAAACATAAACGTAAATGACGAGACGAAATCTCATCTTGTGACTTGCAAAACAAATGCGGGTTTCATCAGCGGCCTCCGAAGAGAGACGGCCCTACGTGACTTGGCTGCGGGGCGCCCCAAATGGGGCGCATTCCGACACAGCCCTGCTCTCATTGGATATGCATGGCGTCACCTTGTCATGTCCGCGTCGTTTCGGCTAAAACCTGATTGAATTCCTTTTTCTAGCATTAAGATATGCAGCGTAATGCGGGGACTATATTTCTGGAGTGAGTCTACTCGAATCGAGTGAAGTGAAATGGTTAAGTATGGGAGGTGGAGGAATGGGAATTGCCATTAATATGGCGGCAGAATACATGAGATAAAAATCGTGTTAAAAGCCTCAAATCGGGTAGTTTGGCGTAATAAAAGTGCCATACATAAATCTGGAGTTGAAATTTTCACTCAAATTAATTTAGCTTGGCTGTCGCATTAACTAGAACTCAACAATGCAGCAAGAAATGCTACATTTTTCAAATTTACATATTTATTATTACTATCATTATCATTATCATTATTATTATTATTTATTTTAATACATTACATTGACTTTATTCGTATAGAGAACTACTTTTGTTCTGGCTAAAATTGTCAGAAATCAGACATGTACTAAAAATTATCGCATTATAAAAAATTACTTAGTGCTTTTTAAAAAAGAATCTTGCATTTAAAATTATATAATTTTAAATGCTTTTCATTTTATGAAACACACTATAATTACACTCAGCTTTTTTAAAGATCTTTGGCAAGAGGATCATTATTACCATTGTCACCATTGATAAGAGTATGCTACACAAAGCATGGCCAGAAATCAAGTATCATCCTTATGTATTTCTTGTCATATTCACTACGCATACCTTCTTCGATACCGCCAGTGATTCTCTGCTGTAAATTACTTCGTGCTCCATACATCTGTTTTATGTAGAATGTCTTTAGCATTATCCCGTTGATAGAAGGTGAGATGATGAGGTTGTCATACAGAAAACATGGCCAGAAATCAAGTATCATCCTGCTGTACTTTGTGCATTTGCGGTACCGATATAGAGAATGCATTAAACAAAAATTCAATTAGACATAAAAACGTAAATATAGTTTCAATTTACAATAAGTTTTGCTTCTATGTCTTTTCAATTGCCTTTATAATAAAATTTTGAAATCATAAGGTGTATTTATGGACAGTCTGAATTTTTTGCAGATTTCTCTAATACGATACAACTGCTAATAGTCTTAATAGACGACATTACTTAAAGTCATTCAAAGAAATAGTGCTGATATGTTCTTTGTAATAATCCTTCAGTGTTATGTTACTCATATATCTATAAATTGGCGATATATATATGAGTAATGATGATGTTATGTTACTCATATGTAATATTATAAAGAGATAAATACGATTAATGTGTTATAATCCACTGGAAAATAATATAATACGGCAATATATAATATTTCTGTGTATAAAACACAGATAAATCTTAAATATCTTGTTCATATTGTACAAAATGTGTACTAAAATCCATGTCTCCATTTTCACTATTGCCATGTTTCCAAAAGCAATGCACGAATAGTTCGATAAGAATCGGTTAGGTTTAGAATTCAATTCGAATGTCGCATTCGCTGTAATTGAATGGCAGCGAGAATAATAAAACGATTTCGATTATTGGAAAGAGATTAAAATCGTATTCTATCGTTCTTCTTCTCAGGGAAGAAAAATGGCCTGACCGCGAAATATTATTACACACGAAGGGCCTTTTATTCTTTCCCTTTTGAAAAAGGTTATTAGAGGAATTTGAACGATAAGGAATACAAAGCAGATAGCGCTTTTAGGATAATGATTGGAAATGCAATTTTAAACTGTATTTTTTTTATCTTATTTTATTCTTAAAAAGGATGTTAGCCTTTTGTGAAATATTTTAAAAGCATCATGCGATTCCAAGAAAAAAAAATAATGGAAACTTTATTTGTTGTGTAGATTTTATATAGATTTTTTTGCACAAGTTGAATTAGATTCTTCTTTTTTTTTTTAATCTGATCAAATAAGACATCGAAGGAAAAAGGGAGAAAAAAGGATAAAAATTTTCTTTTAAATATTTTTTAGGGAAAAAAATTGCATAATCTTTGATTTACATGCATAATATGCAATAGATAATTTGGTATTATTCCTAAAGAGGAGAATAATATACAGATTAACTTTAATTAATACTAATTAAAGAGAAATATGATAGGGAAAAAAAGTATCTGCAAACAGTTTTGTTTCGTATTATTTTTCTTTATTGATGCAATTCCGCAAGAAATATAGGGAAACTGAATAATCAGTCCCCATAAAAAACCTCTATTTTTACTGGCATATTATACATTGATGGAGTTGCGTAATATAATTTAAATACTGATTAATACTAAAATTCATCAACACAAATGTTCTTCTTCTTCATTGGCACAACAGCCCCATGGTGGGCCAAGGACATCTACTTACAGGCAGATTTTGAGACAGGGGATGTTTTCTTTTTATGGGGTAGGGTTGCCAGCCCTAGGTTCAACGTTCTACAGTCATATTAGATAGGGATCTGAGGTTTAAAGTGGATTCCGAACCACTACAATCATATCCATTGTCCGCCTGGGCGCGAACTGAAATCCTATGGCACCGAGCTAGTGGGATAGTGACTCGCCCATCAGGTCCCCAAATTTATTTACGTTATTTAAATTAAAAAATAAGAAAATCCTTTTTTGGCAAACTTTTTCATCCTTACAATAAATATTTGATTACGTTTCTAAATATCCATATACTGTTATTTTTTAACTAAGCAAATTTAAGCTTTAAAAAAATGCACACTTGTAGAAAAAATTACTTTAAAAAAGTAATTGTTCTATTAAACATTAGATTTCTCACTTTACAAAACAACTGAAATCATATATTTTTGTATTTTTGGTACCAAATGTAAATGAAAACTACTATCAAAATAAGTAAACAAAAAGCTTAGGAAGGAAAGGACGAAGGAAAAAAAAAAGATCATTTAGCTTAGAGCTTATAAGATACACTAACACACATATCTTTAATGCATAAATTTTAAAACTTTGTTTATCCTTTGTACAAAGTCACTGTTTTCATTATGGAGTTTTCAAATTTGGAAAGCAAATACGCTAATACCTATGCAAAATCGTAGGCCACTTTAAAACTTGGAGACTCTCCCGGATTTCTGTCCCTGAAATTTCTCAATTTAATGTGTTTTTACAGTGGATTTTTAAAGATCCTAATGCCCAGAGTCAAATGATATCCTCAAGTTATTTCTATGACTATTTATGAGGATTCTAGTTATTTATATTTCTATTTATTAGTCTAAAGATTTTAAAAGAAAGATTGAAATTAAGTCACAAAATAATTTAATGTACCATATATTTTACATTAAACCTTCAAATACACACTCCTTGATTGTAAAATTTTAAAATATTATGTATCCACAAGAGATTGTCAGAAATTAATTTCTTTTTTACTTCATCCTGAAATTTTTTTTTCTTCTTTCGCTTAAAAAATATTAATCAAAACATAATCCATTTTTGCACTTTCTAATTACTAAATTTCGTTGCCTCTTTTATCCTTATTATAACACTTCTTTTCAAATGATCCCGGGAAATACCGGATAATTCAACTGGTATTACATATAAATGAATAGAAGCACGTATTGTACCATCAGTGAAACAATGTCCTATGCCCCCATTGTGGCCCGGGTTGAAAAAAAGAAGAAAAGAAAGAAGGAAAGAAGAACTATTCTTTGAAGAACAATTTCTTCCCCTTCCACGAGATGAAATCTATGTCTTCCAGTAGAAAGGGACACCACTTCCAGGATACATCAAGCGCATCAAGAGGATATGATTTCCTGCCATGTTTTCTGTAACATGGCCTCATCAGTGATGGCAATGTAATCAGTAATCCTGTGCTAAATGAGTGATGTCCTGTATATTTGCTCTGTATTTTTAAAATAACCCTGATTACCTAGTCCACCACAAATCACTCCCTTCAACTTTTTCCATTGGGGTTATGTTAAAGACCTAGAAAAAGGGTACAAGACATGATTATCTCGACAAATATCAATATAGTGTTTAGCATGTTCATTTCGACGATTCGATTAAAAGACATGCAATCCAAAATCATATCTACACTGCCATATCTGGCAGTTTGTCTTAAATATTTTGTTGTTTTTACAAGAGCGGTATTTAACTTTCACCAAACTGTTATGCTTCCATTATAGACGAATACAACTGACAGTCAAAAAGTCCCCGGAATTTCGTTGTACTTCTCTATTACCACAGTATAAGTACATATTTCAGCTTCTATTTTATTAATGTTTAATGCAATTTTCCATGTATCAAACCAAATAGAGAGATCCGTAAGCTATACTAAACTTTCAATACACACTACTTGAACGTAACAATTTAAAATATCATGTATCTACTGCAGATTGTCTAAAATATGTATATTTTTTTACTTCATCCTAAAGATCTTTTTTTTTCTTTTGCTTACGATATTTATAACAACAAACTCCATTTTTGAGCTTTCTAATTATTAAACTTAGTTGCCTCTTTTATCCTTATTGTACCTTTTCTTTTTCAATTCCTTCTATTAGCTCACACTCTCCCTATATATGTCTTGTTCAAATTTGCAATCGTTAATACAATACTTTTTATTCCTCCACTCAGGTTCAAATACATGTTTTTTAACTTGTAGTGGATGGCACTGGATGTTAATGCAGTGTTTTCAAATATTATTTCAGTAATTAAATTTACTTAATTAATTTTAGTTTTTTTTAGATTTAAGTTGCATGTATCTACCAATAGATGGCGCCAGATAAACTTAAAAAAATGAATGAAAATTATTTATAAAGGATTTTCTGCAATATAGTGAAAAAAATGTAGGAATTGACTCAAAAATTTTTTTTTATATATTACTTGCTTAGATGAGCCCGGAAATACCGGTTAATTCAACTGGTCTTACATACAAATGAAAAGAAGCACGTATTGTACCATCAGTGAAACAATGTCCTATGCCCCCATTGTGGCTCGGGTTGAAAAAAAAAGAAAGAACGAAAGAACTATTCTTTGAAGAACAATTTCTTCCCGCTTCCACGAGATGCAATCTATGTCTTCCAGCAGAAAGTCTTCTCAAAACACACACAGGGAACGCCGGCGGAAGGCGAGAGATAACAGATCCAGATTCCACCAGGGACGCCCTCCGGTGCCAGAAGTCATCCTTACACAATAATCCGGGCAGAAATAACGGGTCACAAATATCGTCTGCCCCACCCCCTCCCTCCCTGTGACAACACGTGACGTCTAGGTAAACGGATTCCTCCTGCAATTTTCTTTTCTTTCGCTTCTTTCTGTGTGTGTGTGTGTGTCGTAGCTGGGAATAAAAACGAAAGTTCCCGGACAGAAAGAAAAGATAGGAGTTGTAGGGGGTAGGGGTGTTGTAATGTAATCGATGGCGAAAGGCAGAATGAGGTATAAAAAATCAAAACAAGAAAAAAGATTCTCATATTCCAGAGCAAGAAGGTAAACAGACGTTGAAAGTTGGGTTGGATGATCCTGGGTTGAAGGAAACATGGTGTTCCAACTTTTATTCTATGGAATATTTTCACCCATACCTTGATATGTGAAGTAAATGATACCTTAAATATGTAAAGTAATTGATACCTTAAATACGTGAAGCAATTACAATGTTCCAACCTTTAATATTTGGAATACTTTCAACCATGTTTTTATATGTGAAGTAAATGATACGTTATATATGTGAAGCAATTATGGTGTCCCAACCTTTATTCTATGGAGCACTTTCACCCATGCCTTAGCATATGAATTAATTGACACCCTATATATGTCAAGTAATTACGGTACCTCAATTTTTAATCTATGGAATACTTTCACCCATGCCTTAATATGTGAAGTAATTGATATCATAAATATATGAAGCATTTATGGTGTTCCTACTTTTATTTTATGGAATGTTTTCACGCATACCTTGATATGTGAGTAATAATTTATACCTTAAATATGTGAAGAAATTATGGTGTTCCATTTTTAATTTATGGATACTTTCAACCATACCTTCACATATGTGAGGCAATTGATACCTTAAATATGTAAAGTTATTATGGTTTTCCAACCTTTAATCTATGGGATACTTTCATCCATGCTTTAGTATCTAAAATAACGGATACCTTGCATATGTGAAGCAATTACGGTGTTCCAACTGTTATTATATGAATATTTTCACCCACACCTTAATATGTGAAGTAATTGATGACTTAAATATGTGAAGCAATTATCGTGTTCCAACTTTAAATCTATGGAATACTTTCACCCATGCCTTAATATGTGAAATAATTGATACCTTAAATATGTGAAGCAATTATGGTGTTTCAATTTTTATTATGTGAATACTTTCACTCATGCTTTAATGTGTCAAGTAATGGATACCTTAAATATGGGAAGCAATTACGCCGTTCCAACTGATTGTGGTTTCTGTGGCATACTTTCACCCATACCTCAATATGTGAAGTAATTGATACTTTAAAGTGAAGCAATTACGATGTTCTAACTTTTGTTTTATGCAATACTTTCATCTATGTCTAAATAGATGAGGCAATTATGATTATATCAATTACTTCTTGCAACAGAGATACTATTCAAATTTGTCCTTCTTGCAGGAAATAAAAGTTTATTCATATTAAGATCATGGACTTTGGCATGCATTTACACACTACAGTCGTTACGCTGTATGATCCCAAAATTGATGTACTCATGGCATGATATATAATAAAGCATATGTTTGTAATCACAGATGCGTGTAGTTTAAGTCTTGTTCTTCAAATGTAATCACATATAAGTACTTAAAGTGTATGACATCTTCATGTTTACTTAAATTATTTTTTGACAATATAGTACGACATCGTAAAATTTTTCACCTACACTTTCCCTAGCAATATCAAGAGAATAACACCAGGTATGGTACCAATAGGACTTTTCACATTATGTATTTATCGTGTCCATTGTGTATATATGGTGTCCACAATCATCAAGAGATGGAGAATTTAGTATTCTTATGTTAGGTTTTCAAACCATGACTCCATATACGGTTAACCTACCTCTCAATTACTTATAAGCAAGAAGCAAGATATTTTCGAATTTTATACGTAGACTAGAGGGCCCGGCAGATGTTGCCCTGTCCTGAAAATAGAAAAAATTCTGGAATCTGATCACAGCGAAACCTACCGGGTCTAAATGTGAAATCTAAACCATCTAGGTGCCCACTCAAATTCACCCAAAAAAATCTCATCAAAATCGATCCAGCCGTTCAGAAGGAATTCAGTGACAAACACACGTACAGAAGATTTATATACTATATATAAAGATAGAGAAAATTGTGAATACTTATGAATTAATTTAAAGAAGCATTTGATAGAAATAAAACGATAAGCAATTATACTAAAAAATATACTCAATAGAAACATTCTAAAAATCTGCATTAGATTAATAAAAATAAGTAATTAATAAAAGAAATAATAAATAACTAACATTTAACATAATATTTATAATGCTATTAACTTTAACCTTGCATAATAGTTTCCATGTTCATGTACAACTTTTAAAAATCTGTCAACTTGTTAGATTTATTCGTCAGAAGCAAAATTGCAACTCTGCTCAAATGAACAACAGAAATCCATGTATAACTGAACATCAAAATCAGTAATGCAGACAAACCTCAAAATGGCACGCGATAATTCGGATACACAGCAACAACTCGAACTACAAAGTTCATGAAGCGTTCTGGAAATGCCCTATGCATATACTTAAGGAAACATTTGACAGAAGCAGTCACTCAAGACATCAGTGCGTGATAGGAGAAGGCAAGTCAGCCAACAACTTGATTAGGTAGCTCGAAAATTCAACTGTTGACTTTCGCTCCCCACCTATCCATCGAAGCAGAGGTAAATTGTATTTCTCCCCAAGTGAATCATCACGCAAACTGCAACTACAGGTTGTTTTTTTTGTATTGGTATGTATAGTATTGGTACAACAATTGGTTGGATTTTGGTCATTAGCAGAATTACCCATTAGCAGTTCACCACTTTCTTAAAAGCATCAGCAAGAATTTTTCGAATTTTATATGTAGATAGAGGAAATTGTGAATACTTATGAATTATTAAATGAAGAAACATTTGATAGATTATAACTATAAACAATACAACTAAAAAAATACACTCAATAGAAACAATCTAAAAATGTGTCAATTAATAAAAAAAAAATTATAACATTTACAGTTCTGTTAACCTTGTATAATAGCTTCCCTGTCCTTATACAACTTTTAAAGGACATATTGTCAAAAAATCAAGTCAAACGTCATAAAAGTCAAGATTCCTGAAAAATTATTGAGATTTATTTGTCAGAAGCAAACTTGCAACTCTGCCCAAGTGAACAACAGAAGTTCATGTCTAACTGGACATCAAAGTCAGTGATGCAGACAAATCCTAGAATCTCACGTGATATTTCAGATACGTTGCCACAAGTCGAACTACAAAGTTTGCTACTTCAGGATTGTTTCAGTAAATTCAGCTATACCACATGCATATACTTAAGGAAACATTCGACAGAAGCAGTCACACACACATCAGTGCGTGATGGAAGAAAGCAACTTGATTAGGTACCTCGAAAACTCAGCTGTTGACTTTCGCTCCCCACCTATCCATGGAAGCATACATCCATGGTAAATTGTATTCTCCCCAAGTGAAACATCACGCAAACTTCAACTACATTTTTTTCTTTGGTATTGGTATGTATAGTATGGGTATAATAATTGGCTGAAATTTGTTCATCAGCAGCATTAGCCATTAGCGGTTGACCACTTTCATATAAGCGTGAGCTGGACTTTTTCGAATTTTATATGTAGATAGAAGAAATTGTGAATACATATGAATTATTATATAAAGAAGCCTTTGACTGAAGCCAAACTATAAATAATTCGAATAAAAAATTCTACTCAAATAGAAACAATCTTAAACTTAATAAAAAATAAATAAGTAACATTTAGCATAACATTCATAGTTCTATTAAGTTTAATATTGCATAATATAGTTTCCCTGTTCTTATACACTTAAAAATCTGATATATAACTTGGTAGATTTTATTTGTCAGAAGCAAACTAGCAAGTGAACAACAAACTTCATGTCAAACTTAACATCAAGTCAGCAATGGAGACAAAGCTTAGAATGCAAGTGTTATTTCGAATACACTGCCACAATTCGAACTACAAAGTTCAGGAAATACCACATTCATATACTTAAGGAAACATTTGACAGAAGCAGTCACCCACACATCAGTGCGTGATGGAAGAAGGCAACTTGATTAGGTACCTCGAAAACTCAGCTGTTGACTTTCGCTCCCCCACCTATCCAGGAGGCATACATCCATGGTAAATTGTGTTCTCCCCAAGTGAAACATCACGCAAACTTCAACTGCAGTTTTTTTTTTCGGTTTTTTTTATCGACTGACTTCAACATGCTGGCACGATTTTACCAACCACAAGCCCTTAATAGAATTCTTTCCCTTTTCGAAGGGAACATTCCCCCTAGAGAAAAGCTGCTTATGTAATTAATCTCCAAATAGGATTTCGTTGAATTCCATTAAATAGAGAAGAAAGGTGGTGACTAGAAAAATGCATTACTATATCCGATTTATGGAGGAATGCATAATTCCTCCGCCCACATGTGGAAGCATTTTGAGGATTAAGTCTTCTAAGTTGTTTGACGCACTTTGCCGGGAGAAGATGTTCCAAGGTATTCCAGAAAAGTAATTATGGAATTTTAATTCTAATTTTTGTCTTTTAACATCCGTAACTGGTAAACACATTTGGCATAATATTAGAAATGCAATGTTACCTCGGTTACTTCAATAATGAGTTCCAGAAATTCGGACTTATACCAAACAGAGCTTACATCAGACGAAAGGAAAAACTAATATCCACCATGAAAAATCTCCATAAAAAATCCCTATTTATTTTGTCATATTATACATTGATGGGGTTGTATAAAATGATTCAAACTAATACTGCTACTAGTGCATTACACCACTGTGCCTAGAGCAAACTATAAGCAATTCAACTACTCAATAGAAACATTCTAAAAATCAGTAAATTAATAAAAAAAATAAATAAGTATCATTTAACATAACATTTATAGTTATGTTAACCGTTAATAATAGTTTCCCTGTTCTTATACAACTTTTAAAATTCTGATAAATAACTTGATAGATTTATTTGTCAGAAGCAAACTTGCAACTCTGCCCAAATGAACAACAGAACTTCATGTCTAACTGAACGTCAAATCGGTAATGCGGGCAAACCTTAGAATGGCACGTAGTATATTTCAGAGCCACAACTCGAACTACAAAGTTCAGGAAATACCACATACATATACTTAAGGAAGCATTTGACAGAAGCAGTCACCCAGACATCAGTGCGTGATGGAAGAAGGCAACTTGATTAGGTACCTCGAAAATTCAGCTGTTGACTTTGGCTCCCCCACCTATCCATGGAAGCATACATCCATGGTAAATTGTATTTCCCCCAAGTGAAACATCACGCAAACTTCAACTGCATTTTTTTTTTCGGTTTTTTTCATCGACTGACTTCAACATGCTTGCACGATTTTACCAACCACAAGCCCTTAATAGAATTCTTTCCCTTTTGGAAGGGGAACATTCCCCCCAGAGAAAAGCTGCTTATGTAATTAATCTCCAAATAGGATTTCGTAGAATTCCATTAAATAGAGAAGAAAGGTGGTGAGTAGAAAAATGCATTACTATATCCGATTTATGGAGTGACGAATAATTTCTCCGCCCACATGTGGAAGCATTTTGAGGATTAAGTCTTCTAAGTTGTTTATTGCACTTTGCTGAGAGCAGATGTTGAGAGGTATTCCATAAAAGTAATTATGGAATTTTAATTTTTGTTTTTTAACATCCATAACTGATAAACACATTTGTTAGAAAATTAGAAATGCATTATTACATTGGTGTACGTCAATAATAAGTTCTAGAATTTTGGACTTATACCAAACAGGACGTACATCAAGCGGATTTTCTCTGTAGTAATTCCCTCTCCCTCAGAATGAAAAATCCCTATTTATATTTTATTATACTTTGATGGATTGTATAAACATTATGATTGTAACATTGATGGATTGTAACAACATATTATACATTGATGGATTGTATAAAATGATGTAAACACTGATTACTACTACTACTACACCACACCACTGTGTCTAGAGTTGAGTTGCCCCTTTACAATTTGGAAATGATGTGGATGGGAAGAAGTCTGATTGCGTTCTGTGACGCTCGTACAGTCATATATGACGCTCTTACAGTCATATGTCTACATCTTAAAGTGGATTCCGAACCACTACAAACATCCATAACATACATCCCATTTATGAAGTGATGCATAATTCCTCCGCCCACATGTGGAAGCATTTTGAGGATTAAGTCTTCTAAGTTGTTTACTGCTGCACTTTGCTGAGAGCAGATGTTGAGAGGTATTTTCAGAAAAGTAATTAGGGAATATTAATTTTAATTTTATTTATTTCTTTATTAACATCCATAACTGGTAAGCACATTTTGTAGAATATTAGAAATCCATTGCCACCTCGGTTGCATCAATAATGAGTTCCAGAAATTTGGACTTATACCAAACAGTTACATCAAACGAATTTTCTCGGTAGGAAATAAAGGGAATATGAATAATCCGTCTCCATGAAAAATCCCTATTTATATCGACATATTATACATTGATAGGGTAGTATAAAATTATTTAAACACTGATTAATACTACTAGTAGTACATCACAATACTGTGCCTAGAGCTGAGGTGCCCCTTTACAGTTTGGTAATGATGTGGGTGGGAAGAAGTTGGATTGGGCTCTCTGACGCTCTACGGTCCTATGAGACCGGGACCTACAGCTTAAAGTGGATTCCAAACCACTACAAACATCCATGGCACCGCCGCGACACAAACCCGATACCTGGGGTGAGAAGTCCACTTTGCATGGGTTTATGGTGGACCAAGGTCGTCTGCATACTGGCAGACTTCGAGATACGAGAATTGAATTTCGAATTGGGTGTTAATAAAATAGTAAGGGATGTTGTTTCTTTTTAGTGATTGGGTGTTTAGTGCTATTTCTTTTAAATTGGGTGTTATTTCATTTAAGTCTACTTTTGAAACACTTACAATCTTTCTTTAAACACTTTCACAGATAATCTTTGCATAGTTATGAATTTGTGGTTTATAAGGTTTTGTTCCTCTATTGAATATAAATAAACGGAATTTTTTTGTATGAAAATCGTTAAAATCATTTAATATGATTTATTCAATACCTATTTCCAAAGAGTTGACTTAAAATCTCTAATTAACCAAAGAAAAAAAAACATAAGAAAAATTTAAACAACTAAAACTACCACTGAAATAACAATTCAAAAAGTCGAATGGCCACCAGCAATTTGTTAACTAGTTAATAAGAAGTCCTGTTCGTGTCACCATTTGTCAATTCATATTTTAGTATTCCTTTATCATTTTTTTAAAATTTATTTTATCTTCTGTTAATTTTTTTTTTAAATACCAACGGCCATACCATGCTAAATATACCAGTTCTCGTTAGATCACCGAAATCAAGCATCATTGGGCGCGGTCAGTACTTGGGTGGGTGACCACCTGGAAACACCGCGTGCCGTTGGCATTCACAAATTTGGGACCTGAATGGCCGAGTGTCTAGCGCTCTGGCGCTCGGTGCCACAGGTTTCGGGTTCGAATCCCGGTGGGGCCATGGATGTTTGTAGTGGTTTGGAATCCACTTTAAGCCGTAGGTCCCGGTCTCCTATGACTGTAAGAGTGTCACGGAGCCAAAGTCAGACTTCTACCTACAGGGTGCTCCATCACAACAGAAGCTGCTTCCTTCCCCTTCAATCATGAGTACGTATGAGCTCGTGGGCTTGGCCAGCCAAGTGGGATAAGAAATAACAACAACAACAACAGTTTTTAAAAATTTATTAGGTGTTTTTTATGTTTTTAAAAATCTTTTGTTGATTTGTTTGCTACTTAATACCTTTAACTTTGCGTTACACTTTGTAATACACGAGAATCCCATGAAAAAATTACGATAGCAAAATAGTTAACGAAATCATCATCATCAATAGCACGACAGTCCATAGTAAGTCAAGGCTTTCCTTTGAAGAGATTTACATGCATTCCTCTGGGTGACAAGGGTCCTCCAATTCTTAACCTTCAATTCAGCAAAAACCTTTTTCACCTCCGTCTATCCATCGCAACTTGGGTAGTCATCTTCCTCTTTGCCCCTGTGGCTTTGCCAAAACGAGCCTTTTTACAGAAAATGCCTAAGCCTTTTTACAAACGAGCCCTTTTATGAATCATTCATAATAAATATAAGAGCAGCCCAGTTTAATCTATTGATCTTAATAAATTTTATAATATCTGATTCATTAAAGCATATTTGAATTTCTGCGTTGCACCCTCTTCTCCAAAAATCATTTTCCTTAACACCTCCAAGAATAGCCCTTAAAATCTTCCGCTCAAATATACCCAAATGGACCTCATCAGATCTTACCAAAGTCCAAGTATCCGAGCCATAGACCAAAACAAGTCTAATAAAGGTTTTACTATATAACAATTTAGTTTTTCTGCTTATGAACTGTGATTTAAAGAGATTTCTTAACTTATCCAAACGTGAGAAGAAATAAGGTAATAGACAAATAAATTTCGATTTTTTTTTTCTCAAGACAAATTTCGTTAAATTAATATTTTTAACTCGGGGACCTGATGGCCGAATGGCTAGCGCTCTGGCGTTCGGTACCACAGGCATCGGGTTCAAATCCCGGCTTTACCATGGGTGTTTGTAGTGGTTCGGAGTCCACTTTAAGCAGTGGGTCCCGGTCCTAATAGGACCATAGAGCGTTGATGGGGCATTGTTACTCCGCGTCCGTGGCTTACCATCAAGTTACATGCACCCACTGGGTAATGTAAAGTGAGTAACATCCTTATGGCGAAGATCACGGTCTATTTTCCAGCTGTATTAGAAGAAAAAAAATTTAACTCCTACAAGTTAAAAATTAGATATCTTTGTCACTTTCACGCTGATTGTCTCCGTTTAAAGACAGCACATCGTGTAATGATCTTGCGAAAGATAATCCTACATCTTATTGTCCATCCTAAGGCATTGTCCATTATCCACAAAATCCACCTTCTAAGAAGTACCACGTGAGGAGGGTTCAGGTAGTCCAACAATCCATCTGACTTATTCCCACAAAAGAAAAAGGAACCGCAGACGAGAAATAAAAGGGAGGATCGATGGAAGTAGTATCCCTTTCCTACCCCTACAAGAACCCCCAATCAATAAACTGCGGAATCTTGATAAGGCTGACCCCCTTTCTCACCCCCCAATGCATATTTTCCCCCCAAAATGCCATAAACAAGTTAAGACTCCTTTTGCATCACCCCGCTTTCATTTTTTGTTGTTGTTATTGATGCAGTTGTTGTTGTTGTTATAGGCCAAAGAAGTGTTTGTTGTTGCCATTGTTGCATAAATCTCAGAAAGATAAATTACCCAGGCCCCTATATGGGGTGTTCTTAAACATCGTGTTTAGAGAAGACTACACTAATCTGGTTTCCATCCTTTATTGTTGGAAGACTTTTCTTTGTGGGTGTTTTTGTTGTTCGATTGCTTTACTTTGTGTTTTTTACAAAAAAAATCTTTTAGGAATAGAATGTTTCTCCTAGTGGGGTGGTTTATGAATTAATTCCATTTTCCTTCCCTTCCCCTTTTTTTGAAGAAAGTAACGACATATTTTTCAACGTTTGTGATGAATGAAGGAATATTGAAAACAGGATAGCTCTCAAAAAAAAGGAAAAGTAATCACTTTCGACAAAATTCGATACAAAAAAATAATAAAAGATTTTTGGATGTTTTTCGTATTTTGTTTATTGGATGTTTTTCTTTATTCCGAATATTACTTATAAAGCTATCTCATGGATGTTTATCCTCAATGACTGATTGAATTGAGTTTTTTGGAACAATTTTCAATAGAATTTATAGAGTTTAAAGTATTATAAAGGAATTCGGCATATCAAATGAACAGTGTTCCTCGAAAATTTAATTTCATTCCAATTTGCATATAATAGTATTTGTGTGTGTGGGGAGGGGGGTGTATATTGAAAGGCTTATGAAAGTTTCGTTTCTTTATATTTTTGAAATGAAATATAAAATTGCTGCTTGTTCCAATGCCTACGTTTCTACACTATCTGGAAGAAAGAGACGGGACACCCCTCGAAAAGTAGAAAAGTCGACAATACAGCTGACACATGCGCAATAATAGGTATCACGTGTCAGCCATATCCTATAAATACTCTGTGGAGTCGACTAGAGTTGTTTTTGTCAAGATGCCGCCACGGGAAGAGTTGTCTGAGTTCGAGAAAAGTGTGTTGGTTGGATTGCATCTTGCCAAGGTGTCAATTAGGGAGATATCCCGTCTCCGTAACTGCTCAAAATCAACTGTAGCACGTGTTGTGTGTTGCTACAAGACTGAGGGACACTGTCAGAACAAACCCCGAAGTGGACCGACTCACCAGCAAGGACCGACGGGTGCTCGGCAAGGAGATTCGAAGTAACCGTCAAACATCCATGGATAACATCGCTAATGAGTTTAGACAAGCCACAGATGTGGCCGTTTCGACCAAGACTCTTCCTATCGAGGCCCATAAGTTAGGTTACACTGGACGTTCGGCGGCCCATAAGCCTTTGATTACGAAAACCAACAAGAAAGCGCGCCTTCGATGGGCCAAAGACCACCGTACTTGGACTCTGGATGACTGGAAACGCGTTCTTTGGAGTGCCGAGTGATGATTTACCCTTTTCCGTTCCGATGTACGTGTTTGGGTATGGCGTTTACCAGGAGAACGCCTTTTGCCCGAGTGTGTCGTCCCAACTGAAAAAGTTTGGTGGAGGAGGATTGATGGTATGGGCCTGTTTGTTTCTCCTGGTATGGGGCTGGCCCACTGGTGAAGGTTGATGGTGCGATGAATGCCGATAGATACTGTGATATTCTCGACAATCATGTCCTTCCTACCTTGTGGGCAACGTACGGTATGGATGATTGCTGGTATCAAGACGACAACGCAACATGCCATGTTGCAAGGAGGACTCTTGATTGGTATGTGAACAACAACGTTAAACGCTTGGAGTGGCCGGCGCAGAGCCCTGATCTTAACCCAATTGAACATCTCTGGGACGAATTGGACCGTCTTTTGAGGGCCTGCACCCCACTCCCCAAAAGCAAGCCTGAGCTATGGAACTTCCTGTTAAACATTTGGAAGGAAATTCCTCTTGCCACTATTTCTAATTTAGTGGAAAACATGACCAGAAGGGTTGCAGTTGCAATCGCAGCCAAAGGAGGCCCTACCTCCAATTAATTTTAATAAATATGGGTTTATGTCGTTATAGTGTCGTGTCCCGTCACTTTCTTCCACATAGTGTATAATATAATGTAATAAGTAAATTGTAGCATATTTCCCAAGCGAAGAGTTGTAGCATTTCATTCCCAGAGGGAGGAAAGTATAGTATTTAGTTGCATAATAACAACGCATTACTCAAATTTACAGCAGATAAACAACTTTGAGGATATTTATAATGTATGCAACTATTTTTTGTGCTAATGAGAACAACCTGTCACTTAAATCTGATATCAGATAATCAGTGTCAGGGATAATGAAGCCTCATGAAATTAGCGATTGTCTATTCGACCTGCATAAGTCGAAACAATTATAGATGGAATATGGAGTAAATCATGAGTTGTAGCATCGTGATTTGGGATAAAACCATGGTGTAAGGAAGTGTCGACTCCAATGAGACATGTGGGAAGTTGATGCATTCCCCCTCTTGACGGATTTTCTTAAATGGAGGTTTTGGGAGAAAAAGAGAGTGTTGTGTCTGGTTGGCCAGAAGTGTTGTCTTTTTCTCAGAAGTGGTTACACAGGCCAAAATTTCGGCCTATTTTCAAAGTGAGCCCCTTGTGGATTCGTGTATCACACCGTGTGATAATTAATATCTGCTGCAAACTGAATGAAATAGATTCGTCATAGACTGTCCTTAGAGGCAACTGCACTTGTGTATCAAATTATCCTAAATTTTCATATTTTTTTTGTAAATAGAGTTCTGTGTTTATACATATCGTGTTTGTAAAAAAAAAAAGAAATTAAAGTGTCCTTATGAACCTCAAAGCGGCGCTCTTCTTGAAGCCGTTATAGCATAGGCCGAGACATTACGCAATGGTAACATTTTACGGATTATTTATTCCCAAATTAATATTTTTATTTATACGGCATTTGCTGTTTCAATCGGATATCTGTTATGGATATGCTATGGATGTTTGTAGTGGTTCGGAATCCACTTTAAGTTGTAGGTACCGGTCTTATATGACTGTAAGAGCGTCACAGAACCCAATCAGACTTCTTCCCATCCACACCATTCCCATGTAAAGGGGCAACTATGCTCTAGGCACAATGGTGTGGTGTAGTGTAGTAGTAGTAGTAGTAGTAGTAGTAGTAGTAGTAGTAGTAGTAGTAATCAGTGTTTAAATCATTTTATACAACCCATCAATGTATAATAAAATATAAAGAGGGATTTTTCATGGAGAGGGAATTACTACAGAGAAAATCCGTTTGATGTACGCCCTGTTTGGTATAAGTAAAAAATTCTAGAACATATTATTGATGCACGCCAATGTAATAATGCATTTCTAATTTTCTAACAAATGTGTTTATCAGTTATGGATGTTAAAAAACAAGAATTAAAATTCCATAATTACTTTTATGGAATACCTTTCGACATCTGCAGTCGACAAAGTGCAACAGTAAACAACTTAGAAGACTTAATCCTCAAAATGCTTCCACATGTGGGCGGAGGAATTGTGCATCACTCCATAAATCGGATGCAGTAATGCATTTTCTTACTCACTACCTTTCCTCTGCGTTTAATGGAATTCTACGAAATCCTATTTGGAGATTAATTACATAAGGAGCTTTTCTCTAGGGGGAATGTCCCCCTTCCAAAAGGGAAAGAATTCTATTAAGGACTTGTGGTTGGTAAAATCGTGCCAGCATGTGGAAGTCAGTCGATAAAAAAAGTTAAAAAAAAACACTGCAGTTGAAGTGTGCGTGATGTTTCACTTGGGGAGAATGCAATTTACCATGGATGTATGCTTCCATGGGTGGGTGGGGAACGAAAGTCAACAGCTGAATTTTCGAGATACCTAATCAAGTTGCCTTCTTCCCTCACGCACTGATGTCTGGGTGACTGCTTCTGTCAAATGTTTCCCTAAGTATATGCATGTGGTTTGAACATGAACTTTGTAGTTCGAGTTATGGCAGCATATATGAAATATATCACATGCCATTTTAAGGTTTACCTGCATTACCGGTTTGATGTTCAGTTTGACAAGAACTTCTGTTGTTCATTTGGACAGAGTTGCATGTTTGCTTCTGACAAATGAATCTATGAAGTTATCAGAGTTTTAAAAGTTGTAGAAGAACAGGGAAACTATTATACAAGGTTAAAGTTGTTAGAACTATTTATGTTATGCTAAATGTCACGTATTTTTTTTTTGTTGTTAATTTACATATTTTTAGACTGTTTCTATTGAGTAGTTGAACTGCTTATAGCCTTGCTTCTATCAAATGTATCTTCATATAATAATTCATAAGTATTCATAATCTTCTCTATCTACATATAAAATTCGAAAAATTCTTGATAAATCTTATAAGAAAGTGGTATAATGTTGCTAATAACAAATATTCAACCAATTATTGTACCAATACTATACATACCAATGCAAAAAAAATTTTATTTGAAGTTGTCGGGATGTTTCACTTGGGGAGAAATACAATTTACCTCTACTTCCATGGATAGGTACTACTGTTTAAGCAGAATTCCAAACCAATAAAAACAACTCTGGCACCGCGGTAATACAACCCGAAACCTGTGCTTCCAAGCGCCAGAGTGCTAGCCACTCTGCCATCCGGCCCTAGTTCGTAATATGTAGATAAATTACTGCAGATATACTGTAGTTATAATACAAAAATAAAATAACAGGAAAATGTGTTGCAGAAAAATCCCTCCTGACATGCATGGCAATTCAATTTCTAAAATTAATAGCAGGATGTCCCATAACATCAGACAAAAAAAAAAATACGGTCAAAATAGTTGCAGCAAAATATCATTTTCACTCAGACTGGACATTTAACATTTAGGAGCTTACAACTCAAAAAATGTTTAATCCAGTTTACAAAATTAGAATAAGAGAAACCGAACCCATTATTTCAGGGGAAGCACATTAACATTCACAGCAACTGGAACGAACATATTAAACATCTAGCCCATTAAAGTGCGGCAGATTGACCAGCCATGCAGAATAACCGGTTTAATTCTACCCCATTGATCCAGGGCGTCGATACGAAAACGGCCGGAAAATGGCACGATAATGGAATGCATAGCTGACGACATTTTCCTGCCCTCGAACAAGAAGAGCACAAAAAAAGCACAAAAGCAGCAGAAAAAAAAAGGAACGACCACAGGACGACAAGCCTAATAAAGTCCCGGACACAAGTTAATCGACCGTCGTCATGGTTACTCCAAACTTCTGGAGAGATCGGTTTCCGTTCGGCGCTCATTACCCTCCTCATTTGGCGCGAATCGTCTGCGAAGAATAGTTTCACAAGTTATTCGGAATGGATGGGGGACCGACTGCACCCCTTCCACCCTCAACCTTTTTTGTTCTTTTCTTTCTACCTCCCTTGTTGCAGTTGTTGGGGATGTGGTTAAATGTTGCGTGATAAAGTGACGTCGGAAGGTCGTCCCTGGAGACGTATGGTGGACGCTGGAGGTATTGACAGGTAATTCGTGAGCAATTGGGACTTAACTTCATTTGGGATTCATGGTCGAGAGGAACTCTCTTTTCATTACATGTCCAAATTTCTATTTTGTACTTATACCAAAGAAGTCTTTACATTTTATATTTAAAATACGACTTTGAATTATCAATATGTTACAGAAATTAATTTTAAGAACAGACATTTTTTCGAATCATTTTTTGTAGTTGTTCGAAATTTAGCTAAATGCTGAATGAAAAAGTATCTTCGGAAGGTTATCTTTGAAGACGTATGGTGGCCATTGTAGATATTAACAGGTAATTCCTTCACAGGTACTTCATGGTATTGTATGTAGTCTTTCGAAACATAGGGTGGCCATTGGAGGTATTGACAGGTAATTCCTTCACAGGTACTTCATGGTATTGTATGTAGTCTTTCGAAACATAGGGTGGCCATTGGAGGTATTGACAGGTAATTCCACAGGTACTTCATGGTATTGTATGTAGTCTTTCGAAACATAGGGTGGCCATTGGAGGTATTGACAGGCAATTTCTTCACAGGTAATGTATGGTAAAGTATATAATCTTTCGAGACATATGGTGGTCATTGGATGTATTGATATGTAATTCTTACACAGGTACTTCATGGTATTGTATGTAGTCTTTCGAAACATATGGTGGGCATTGGAGGTATTGACAGGTAATTCCTTCACAAATAATGTATGGTAATGTAGGTAGTCTTTCGAGACGTATGGTGGACGCTGGAGGTATTGACAGGTAATTCGTGAGCAATTGGGACTTAACTTCATTTGGGATTCATGGTCGAGAGGAACTCTGTTTTCATTACGTGTCCAAATTTCTATTTTGTACCTATACCAAAGAAATCTTTACATTTTATATTTAAAATACAACTTTGGTTTTTCGATTTAATTAAGTATCAATATGTTACAGAAATTAATTTTAAGAACAGGCAGTTTTTTTTAACTCTTTTTTGTAGTTGGTCGAAATTTAGCTAAATGTTGAAGGAAAAAGTGTCTTTGGAAGGGCATCTTTGAAGACATATGGTGGACTTCGGAGATATTGACAGGTAATTCGTGAGCAATTGATTTCACAGGTACCTATACAAAAGAATATTTGTATAGGTACCTGTGAAGGAAAATAGTTATCTTTTCATTAAGCGACCAAATTTATATTTCCCCCTATACAAAAAGGTCTGTACATTTTATATTTAAAATATAACTTTGGTTTTGTGTATATATAAAATTAAATATAATTGCAATTTGATACAGAAATGTACTGTACGAATATATATTTTTTAAATCTTTGTTGTAGTTGTGCGAAATTTGGCTAAATGTTGCATGTTGTCGAGACGTATGGTGGACTTCGGAGATGTTGACAGGTAATTCGTGAGCAATTGGGACTTAACTTCATTTGGAATTCATGGTCGAGAGGACAGACTCTCTTTTAATTACGAGACCAAATTTCTATTTTCTGTCTATACAAAAGAGCCTACATTTTATATTTAAAATCTAATTTTAGTTTTTGTATTTATTTAAGTATGATTGCAATTTGTCAGAGAAATTAATATTACTAATAGGTATATATATATATATATATATTAAACCTTTGCTGCAGTTGCTCGAAATTTTGATAAAAGTTTCAGGAGAAAGTGCCGTCGGAAGTTTGTCCTTGGTGACGTATGTTGGGCGTTAGCCTACTCAAGACTTGGTTGATTATCAATTAGTCTAATAATTACTTCAATATGGATATAAATGAAATAGAACAATTAAAGAATAAATGCCTTGAACACAGAAATCTCAGACCCATTGCTGTATTTCGTTATTGTTTAGGTACTATAACCAGAGTAATTTTTAGAAATCCAACATCTGTATTAATCTGTTTAAAAATGTTTAGGACAGTCTAGTTTTGATTATGGTTTATTATTTGACCTTCACCAAAAGCAAAGTAAGTAAACCATTTGAATAAAAATCTTTTCCATTCTTCATCAACTAATTTAATCAGAACTTATAGTTTAGATAAAGTTGCAAGTAAAATTTAAGAACATGAATCTCAACAAGAAAATTGGCCTGATAAAAAAAGTAGAATCTTCCATTAACAAGACTTCTTTCTATGGGTAGTTGATAAATCATCTCAAACTTTATCGTTTCTTAGGAGGAGCATTTAATGAAGCTACAACTGTCGTTTAAAAAACTGCTAACGGTCACCTTCCAATATTTTAAGAAGCAAACTTCCTGCGCAATTAGCGTGATTAATTAACCTGACACAAATTCACTCACAAGTTTATATCAAACTATTAAATTAGTTTAATGTTGTTGTTTTTTCCCACATACCTTATTGTTGTTGTTGAGGGACGAAAAGTCTTTGTAATTATGGATTCCGTAGATGGTGAATTTTGGAGAAAATGGTACTTTAAAGTACACCACCAGGTATGATTAAGGGGGAATTTTTTTATGGTGGACTATCACTCATTAAAATCATTAACGGTACGTTAATTTGATGTTGGTACATGCGGATGTTTCAGAATTATGGAACTTTATGGTAGGAAAAAGGACGAAATTGCTGTTTGCTGTGTTGCAGTAACTCTAAAATTATAAAGAGTTTTTTTTTAATAAGATAGCCTGTAAAATTTGAATAATTTCTGGCTGACTGCAAAGTTAATTAATTTAAAGGGGAAAAATTATTGTTAAACTTTAGCATTTTATATTTTTTAAGCTAAAATATTTTCTATGCATAATGAATTTATTTATTCTATAAAGAATACTACATGCATAATCTCATATAGTAGTAACTAGTGTTTGGTACTAATTAGAGCAATTTGTCACTCAAATATGATAACAGATATTCAGTGTCATGTATAATGAGACCACATGAAATTAGCTACTGTCTGTGCGACTTTCACAGGTCGAAACAATTACAGATGGAATAGGATCTACACAATGAATTGTTGCATCCTGATGGGTGATAGACCACGAGCTGAGAAAATGTCTACTCCAATGAGAAGTGAAGGAAGATGGGAAGCTAACCCACTCTCATGCCGGACTTTTTAAAGGGAGGTTTTGGGTTTCGTTTGTTGCTCTACGGTCATTTTGTGCGCACTTTACGCTAATTAAAGTGGATTCCGAACCAGTAACTAACATCCATGCCACCGCCTGGATTCAAACCTGAAGCCTGGGAAGTTTTTGGAGGAGAAAGGAGAGAGTTCTGCGACGAGACAACAAAGAGTATTGTTTTTCTCTTTTTTCCTGAAGTGACAGAATAGGCCGGAGTTTCTGCCTGTTTCCAAAGTGAGCCCTTTGTGGTTTCGTGTATGACGTCGTGATAATTAAGGTTTGCCGTAGAGCAGGCAATTAGATTCGACGTAGATTCGAGAACTGCTCTTTATCAAATTATCTTAATTTTCATTTTTTATGTAAATAGGCTTCTGTGTGTGTATATATATATATATATACACTCAAGTGCCAAAACATTATGACCACCTGTCAATAACGAGTTGGTCCACCTTTGGCGCGCAACACAGCTTCAACCCGCCTTGGCATGGATTAATACCACCATTTAATACCAGTTAAATACCACTTCCACTTGATCACGGGCCTTCCACGTCATCCAGGCGAGTTCATTGCAAAATGTAGGGGTGGTCATAATGTTTTGGCTCGAGTGTATATATCTAGTGCTTGTAAATAAAAATTAAAGTGTTGTTATGAACCTAAAAGTGGCCTTTTTCTGGAAACCTTTATAGATCTAGCAGAGGCCGAGACATTACAATGGTTTATAGAAATGACCTTATTGACAAATCATTATGTTGAAATAATGACTTCAAATTGTTTTATCCTAACTGTAGAATTAATTAAGTTTTAGTAAAATTATTAAATCGATTAAATTATTTAAAAATCGTTAAATTGATTTATCTCATGTGAGGATATTTTTTTAAACGTTAACTGTTACTAAAATTTTTAAAATTTGCTTACTTTCAATCTACAAAACAAACTAATTTCCCATCGAAATATTTTTTTTTTCTCCTTAAATTAAAATATTTATCACTTTGTAATTTTCTTAAAAATATTCTTTTTTAAGAAATCCGTATATAATTACAAAAATAAAAATAAATACAAATTTGGGAAATGTCAGTATTTTTATTGCTAAACTAATTAATTTGAGGAGACAAAAATAATATTTTATTCGTCGTACAAATATTTTTATTCGAACACATTCTTCGCATTAACACAAGATTAAAATTACTCCCACTATATCTCGAAATCTATTTAATTATAATTAAGTACTAAAATTAAAAAAAAAATTATATGAGACAAATCGTTGAATTCATAATTAGCTTTATTTAAAAATGAATATTTTAACGCAAATTAGAAAACGTAACATTAAAGAATTTAAATTTAAATATTGATATTTAATATTATTAATTAAATTTTGAGTGATTAAATTTTTTCAATTTTCTATAATTTCAAACTTTAATAATTAGAATTTTATAACAGAATAGTTTGAGTATTATTTAAAATATTGATATTAGTAAAACTAATAATTGTAGTTTTATTAGAAGAATAATTATAATTAACTTTTTTAGAATTTTTTCTCTATTATTTTTGTAACGTGCATCGGTAAAAATTCCAGTAGAATTTTTATTAGTTATATTTTAACTAAAAAGCCTTTATTTTTATAGTATAATTACGATACTTTTTTAATTTGTAATCACTCTTAATTTTAATCATTTTTTATTTGATGTAATCACTCTTATTTAGTTAAATAATTTTTTTATAAAATGAGATAAAGTAAAATGAAAATCTCTTTGTATATTTAAATTTTGTGCGGATTTTCTTGTTAACTTTTTTTGTAAATTTTAAACTATAGTAATTAGAATTTTATCAAAATTATAATAGAGTATATTATTTATAACGTTGACAATAATAAAATTATAATTATTAGCAATTTTTTCCTCTATTATTTTTATAAGGTGCATAGCTAAACATTTCAATATAACTTTTATTACTTATATTTTAATTAAAAAAATATCTTAATTTTTATAGAATAATGATATTTTTTTAAATTATTTATTTACTAGCAAAATAAATAATTTCTAATCACTCTTATTTAGTTAAGTAAAACTTTTATAATAAATTAGAAAATTAAAATATTTTTCTATTTAATAAATATTTTGAAATACTCGTATTTTCTATGGATTTTTTTTTTTAATTTTCTATAACTTTTAAACTCTATTAATTAGAATTTTAACAAGATTATATAATAAAGTAATATTTAAAAAGGTAACAATAATAAAATTATAATTATTAGAAGATTATCTCTATTATTTTTATTAGATGTGGCTACAAATTCCAAACGAATTTTTGTTATTTAGATTTTAAATTAAAAAAAAGTAATTTTTGTAGTATAATTACGATAATTTTTTAAATTAGCAAATGAAAAAAAAATTCTAATAACTCTTATCTAAGTAAATAAAATGTACGTACATAATAAATTGGAGGTAAAGTAAAATTAATATCTCTTTTTATAATTATTTTTAAATACTTTAATGCGCAGGCATAAGAAATATTTCTTATTTGTTTAACAAATTTTTGAAAATAAAAATTTTAATTTTTGTATTTGTTTTTCTATTTTACTTCTTATACATTTATTTGATTTCCAAACGTTGAGACACCATAGTATAAAATTAATCTTTATTCTTTACATTCTAAATTATTTTTGTTGATCCACATTTTTTATTATAGGAGAATAAATTTAATATCGTTATAATTAGTTCCTGTTATTAAATTTTTAATATGATTGGAATCAATTATAAAAAGATACATTTCATTTGAAAGTAAAATGTAAACGAAAATATATTTTAAAATTCATAAAATAAAATATAACGTAATTATAAAAAAAAAAAATAATAATGTTCATAAAATAACGTAATTACGTTAATTTTAAAGTAAAATAATCTAACTGGCATTTGTTGTAAAATTTTAATTACACATTTGGTTTCAAAATTTATCAAAGTTTTAATTATTTAAAAATATCATCAGTTTTAGATTTACCTATTTGCATTCATTTACTTTAAAAACTATGTTATCGTCATATATATTTTGTTCAAACTCCAGCGAATTAAAAAGTTTTTTCCCTCTAAATTTTTGTCTATAGCTTATTATTATTATTTTAATTTTCTTATAATTTTGTTCCAATAAAATATTTCCATCATTGATCATAATAAAATGGCACTAACTTATCTCTTAGCAAAAGATTTTAATCGGAATTCTTAAATTCTTCAAAAGAAGAAATTTTTGGATTAGTGTTATGATTGTGATTACGGTTGTTATTAATTGATTGTGTTTGCGATTGTTATCGATTGATTGTGATTAATTGATTGTGTTTGCGATTATTATTGATTGATTACGATTGCGACTGTTATTGAATGATTCTGGCTGTTATTGATTGATTGTGATTGTTGTTGATTGATTAGGATTGTGATTGTTGTTGATTGATTAGGATTGCGATTGTTGTTGAATGATCGTGATTGTGACTGCTATTGATTAGGATTGCGGTTGTTATTGATTGCTGTGAATGCGATTGTTAATGATTGATTATGATTGCAATTGTTATTAATTGATTGCGACTGCGATTGTTATTAATTGATAGTGATTGCGACTGTTATTGATTGATTGTAATTGAAGTTGTTATTGACTGACTGTGATTGCGATTGTTATTGATTGATTGTGATTGAGGTTGTTGTTAACTTATTGTGATTGCGATTGCTATTGAATGATTGTGATTTTTACTGTTATTGATTGATTGCGATTGTTATTGATTGATAGTGATTAAGGTTGTTATTGACTGATTGCGATTGTTATTGAATGATTGTGACTGTTATTGATTGATTGTGATTGCGATTATTATGGATTAATTGTGATTGCGATTGTTATTGATTGATTGTGATTGTTGTCGTGTTATGATTATGCTTAAACATGTAATTCTAAAAAATTTCTCTTTATTTTTTTGAAATCTTTGCATAAATATTTACCTTATTTAAATTTTTCAAAGCAGGAAAGAATTAAACCACTAACCGATACCAAACGATTCCTGATCATATCTGCTATTATAGCTACTTTCAAACAAAAATGTTTATAATTTTCCGACATTCACAAAGAACGCAAGAAATTTCTACATTTTTAAGTATTTCTTTCATTTCTTAATACAAATAGCAAACAATAATGGCACAAAGAAGAATCCCCCCCCCAAAAAAAGTGAATTATTTCAAGAGAATCCTTCTCCTATAAATACTCATTAAATGAAAAAAAAAATTAAATAATAAAATTAGTAATGCATATTTCAGATACCACTTATAACGAGATGTCAAAATTCCGTGCATCCATTTTTCTAGCAATAAACTGTCAAAAATCTACTTCGGTACGATTAAAATAAAAAAGAAAAAAAAACATCGATATTAATGACACTCCGTGACAGTTACAGTCAAACAATCTTCCGTTTCTGAAGAACAACTCTTCCGGTTCTTTTCCTGTAATGAATGCCGGGAAATTTTTAAGGGGAAAAAATTAAGTATTTCTTTTCTGATTTTAAAGTCCTCCCATCTCTCCCACCCTGAACTGTCTTTTTCATTTATGGAAGATTTCAACTTCTCGTGTCGCGTTTTATTCATTTTCGATGGCCAAATCAAAGATAAGAAATGTTTGATCAATTATTTTAATGGAGTTCAGTAAAGAAGAGAACGATTCCCTTTTTTGCTGATTTTTTTTCCCTTTCTGGAGCCGAAGAAGAAAAGAACTTTACAAAAAAAAAAATGACCATAAAAACATTTTTTTTCCCTTTATTCTTTCTCTTCTTTTACTGCTTTTATTTGTGTGAGAGAGTATTTGTAGGGAAAAACTGGGTGTACTTAAAAAAGGAAATTTATGAGGTTTATTTTCGGGTTCTGCTTTAATTTTACTTTTTTTTTCCTCTCTTCTTTATCACCCGACTGATTTATTTTTGTTTAGGGATTTTTGCATACTTTTTTCCCCTTCTTTTTTTATTTTCTTTTTTAACTTAAGTTTTTATGGGTTTTACAGTTTTTACGGCATTTCAGCCAAAAGGCTGCTTTTGTTAGTTTCAGAGAGAATCTAAATACTTTGCTGGTAAGTTTAGTTTTGAATTGAACGTTAAAAACTGAGTTGGTTTTATCTTTAACTTTCTTCTAATCTTTTATCAACTTTAATAGTTTGGTTTTTTTTTGTCGATGATGCCAAAGATTAAATAGTTATTGAGAAACTTGGTGAAAGAAATACAAGTCAATGTGTATGAAATGCCTTTCAGAAACTTTTTATTAAATGTTTTTCTTAGTTCATCGTTTAAGACAAATAAAAATTATTCATGTGGCTACATAATATTAAAATGAATTTTTACAAAAATATAAATAATTTTTTTATTAGAAAACAATTTAACAATCGTTAGAAATGACCTATAACGGCTTCACGAAGAGGGACATTTTCAGATGCAAGAGATCGCTTTAATTTTTATTTACAAACACTATATATGTATTTGGTGTTACTTTATACCTTTCAAATAACATACTATACATACCATTCAAATGATATCCACGAAAATTAGTATGGACATATATTGGAACATGGAGAATATATTCGCGATATGTTATTTTCTACAATGCATTTTTTTTTTGCAAGGCAACGGATGCCGGGTTCTGCTAGTATATATATATTCAAGATAATTACAAAAACATGTGAACATCCTCTAAACATTCACAAAGAACGCAAGAATTTTCGACATTTATTCCCATTTCTTTTATTTTTTAACACAAATAGCAAATAAAAATAGCAGAGAGAAGAATTTCCAGAAAAAAAATGGAATTATTTCAAGGGAATCCTTCTATAAATATGCATTAAAAGCAAAAAAAAATTAAATAATAAAATTAGTAATGCATATTTCAAATACCACTTATAACGAGATGCCAAAATTCCGTGCATCCATTTCTCTGTCAATAAACTGTCAAAATCTACTTTGGCACGATTAAAATAAAAAAAAAAAAAAAAATCATCGATATTAATGAAACTCCGTGACAGTTACAGTCAAACAATCTTCCGTTTCTGAAGAACAACTCTTCAGCTTCTTTTCCTGTAATGAATGCCGGGGAATTTTTAAGGAAAAAAAATGAAATATTTTCTTTTCTGATTTCAAAGTCCTCCCATCTCCCCCACCCTAAACTGTCTTTTTCATTTTAGGATGATTTCAACTCCTCGTGTCGCGTTTTGTTCGGTTTCGATGGCCTAATCAAAGATAAGAAATGTTTGATCAATTATTTTAATGGAGTTCAGTAAAGAAGAGAGAGATCCCCTTTTTTGCTGGTTTTTCCCTATTTTTCCTTTTTTTTCCCTTTCTGGAACCGGAAAAGAAAAGAACTTAAAAAAAAAAAAAAAATGACCATAAAAACACTTTTTTTCTTCTTTTACTGCTTTTATTTGTGTGAGAGAGTATTTGTAGGGAAAAACTGGGTGTACTTAAAAAATAAAATTTATGAGGTTTACTTTCGGGTTCTGCTTTAATTTTACTTTTTTTCCCTTTTCTTTATCACCCGGCTGATTTATTTTTGTTTAGGGATTTTTTCATACTTTTTTTCTCTTATTTTTTCATTTTCTTTTTTAACTCGAGTTTTTATGGGTTTTACAGTTTTTACGGCATTTTAGCCAAAAGGCTGCTTTTGTTAGTTTGAGAGAGAATCTAAATACTTTGCTGGTATGTTTAGTTTTGAATTGAAGGGAAAATCTGAGTTGTTTTTATCTTTAACTTTCTTCTAATCTTTTATTAACTTTAATAGTTTGGTTTTTTTTGTCGATGATGCTAAAGATTAAATAGTTATTGAGGAAACTTGGTAGAAGGAATATAAGAAAGAGCGTATGAAGTGCCTTTTAGGGATTTTTTTTAATTATCTTCTTAGATCATCGTTTAAGACAATTAAAAATTATTTATGTGGCTACATAATATTAAAAAGAATTTTTACAAAAATATAAATAAATTTTTTTGTTAGAAAAGAATTTAACAATCGTTACAAATGTAACGTCTCGGCCTATACTAGACCTATAACGGCTTATAGAACAGGGCCACTTTCAGGTTCATGGCAACACTTTAATTTTTATTTACAAACACTCTATATGTATTTGGTGTTATTTTATACATTTCAAATAACGTACTATACATACCACTCAAACGATATTCTCGAAAATTAGTATGGACATATATTGGAACATGGAGACTATATTCGGGATATGTTATTTTCTACAATGTTTTTTTTGCAGGGCAACCGATGCCGGGTTCTGCTAGTATACATATATTCAAGATAGTTATAAAAAAATGCGAACATCCTTTAAACATTCGCAAAGTACGCAAGAATTTTCTATGTTTTTTCCTATTTCTTTTATATTTTAACACAAATAGCAAATAAAAATGGCATAAAGAAGAATTTCCAGAAAAAAAAACATCGAATTATTTCAAGAGAATCCCTCTCTTATAAATATTCATTTAAAGAAAAAATTAAATAATAAAATTTGTAATGAATATTTCAAATATCTCTTATAACGACATGTCAAATTTCCTTGCATGCATTTCTCTGGCAATAAACTGTCAAAATCTACTTTGGCATGATTAAAATAAAAAATAAAAAAAAATCATCGATATTAATGAAACTCGGTGACAGTTACAGTCAAACAATCTTCCCTTTCTGAAGAACAACTCTTCCGCTTCTTTTCCTGTAATGAATGCCGGGGAATTTTTAAGAGAAAAAAAAATTATTTTTTTTTCTGATTTTAAAAGTCCTCCCATCTCTTCCACCCTAAACTGTCTTTCCATTTTTGGAAGATTTCAACTTCTCTTGTCGCGTTTTGTTCATTTTCGATGGCCGAATCAAAGATAAGAAATGTTTGATCAATTATTTTAATGGAGTTCAGTAAAGAAGAGAGAGATCCCCTTTTTTGCTGGTTTTTCCCTCTGTTTCCCCTTTTTTTCCCCTTCCGGAAACGAAGAAGAAAAGAACTTTAAAAAAAAATGACCATAAAAACATTTTTTTTTCCCTTTTCTTTCTCTTCTTTTACTGCTTTTATTTGTGTGAGAGAGTATTTGTAGGGAAAAACTGGGTGTACTTAAAAAAGGAAATTTATGAGGTTTATTTTCGGGTTCTGCTTTAATTTTACTTTTTTTTTCCCCTTTCTTTATCACCCGACTCATTTATTTTTGTTTAGGGATTTTTTCATACTTTTTTTCCCTTATTTTTTTTATTTTCTTTTTTAACTCGAGTTTTTATGGGTTTTACAGTTTTTACGGCATTTTAGCCTAATGGCTGCTTTTGTTAGTTTGAGAGAGAATCTAAATACTTTACTGGTAAGTTTAGCTTTGAATTGAGAAAATCTGAGTTGCTTTTATCTTAACTTTCTTCTAATCTTTTATTAACTTGAATAGTTTTTTTTTTTTGTCGATGTTGCCAAAGATCAAATAGTTATTGAGGAAACTTGGTAAAAGAAACACAAGAAAGAGTGTCTGAAGAGCCTTTCAGAAACTTTTTATTAATTGTTTTTCTTAGTTCATCGTTTAAGACAAATAAAAATTATTCATGTGGATACATAATATTAAAATGAATTTTTACAAAAATATAAATAAATTTTTTTTATTAGAAAACAATTTAACAATCGTTAGAAATGAAACATCTTGAACTATATTAGACCTATAACGGCTTCACGAAGAGGGGTATTTTCAGATGCAAGAGATCACTTTAATTTTTATTTACAAACACTATATATGTATTTGCTATTATTTTATATCATTCAAATAACATACTATTCATACCATTCAAACGATATTCACGAAAATTAGTATGGACATATATTGGAACACGGAGAATATATTCTTGATATGTTATTTTCTACAATACGTTTTTTTTGCAGGGCAACGGATGCCTTGTTCTGCTAGTATATATATATGTTCAAGATAGTTACAAAAACATGTGAACGTCCTCGAAATATTCGAAAAGAACGCAAAAATTTTCTGTGTTTTTTCTCATTTCTTTTATTTTTTAACACAAATAGCAAATAAAAATGGCATAAAGATGAATTTCCAGAAAAGAAAAATGGAATTATTTCAAGGGAAAATGAAATGAAAAAAATAATTATATAATAAAATTAGAAATGCATATTTCAAATACCACTTATAAAGAGATGTCAGAACGCCGTGCATCCATTTCTCTGCCAATAAACTGGCAAAATCTACTTTGGCACGATTAAAAAAAAAAAAAAAAAAAAAAAAAAAAAAATCATCGATATTAATGAAACTTCGTGACAGTTACAGTCAAACAATCTTCCATTTCTGATGCACAACTCTTCCACTTCTTTTCCTGTAATGAATGCCGGAGAATTTTTATGAGGAAAAAAAATATTATTTTCTTTTCTGATTTTAAAAGTCCTCCCATCTCTCCCACCCTAAACTGTCTTTTTCATTTTTGGAAGATTTCGACTTCTCTTGTCGCGTTTTGTTCGGTTTCGATGGCCAAATCAAAGATAAGAAATGTTTGATCAATTATTTTAATGGAGTTCAGGAAAGACAGCGATCCCTTTTCTTGCTGGGTTTTTTCCGCTCTTTTTTTTCCCCCTTCTGGAACCGAAGAAGAAAAGAACTTTAAAAAAAATGACTATAAAAACATTTTTTTCCCCCTTTTCTTTCTCTTCTTTTACTGCTTTTATTTGTGTGAGAGAGTATTTGTAGGGAAAAACTGGGTGTACTTAAAAAATTAAAATTTATGAGGTTTACTTTCGGGTTCTGCTTTAATTTTACTTTTTTTTCCCCTTCTTTATCACCCGACTGATTTATTTTTGTTTAGGGATTTTTTCATACTTTTTTCCCTTATTTTTTTATTTTCTTTTTTAACTCGAGTTTTTATGGGTTTTACAGTTTTTACGGCATTTTAGCCAAAAGGCTGCTTTTGTTAGTTTGAGAGAGAATCTAAATACTTTGCTGGTAAGTTTAGTTTTGAATTGAAGGTTAAAAACTGAGTTGTTTTTATCTTTAACTTTCTTCTAATCTTTTATTAACTTTAATAGTTTTTTTTTGTCGATGATGCCAAAGATTAAATAGTTATTGAGAAACTTGGTGAAAGAAATACAAGTCAATGTGTATGAAATGCCTTTCAGAAACTTTTTATTAAATGTTTTTCTTAGTTCATCGTTTAAGACAAATAAAAATTATTCATGTGGCTACATAATATTAAAATGAATTTTTACAAAAATATAAATAATTTTTTTATTAGAAAACAATTTAACAATCGTTAGAAATGACCTATAACGGCTTCACGAAGAGGGACATTTTCAGATGCAAGAGATCGCTTTAATTTTTATTTACAAACACTATATATGTATTTGCTGTTATTTTATATCATTCAAATAACATACTATTCATACCATTCAAACGATATCCACGAAAATTAGTATGGACATATATTGGAACACGGAGAATATATTCGCGATATGTTATTTTCTACAATACGTTTTTTTTGCAGGGCAACGGATGCCGGGTTCTGCTAGTATATATATATGTTCAAGATAGTTACAAAAACATGTGAACGTCCTCTAAATATTCGAAAAGAACGCAAAAATTTTCTGTGTTTTTTCTCATTTCTTTTATTTTTTAACACAAATAGCAAATAAAAATGGCACAAAGAAGAATTTCCGGAAAAAAAAATGGAATTATTTTAAGGGAAAATGAAATGAAAAAAAAGTTATATAATAAAATTAGTAATACATATTTGAAATACCACTTATAACGAGATGTCAGAATTCCGTGCATCCATTTCTCTGGCAATAAACTGTCAAAATCTACTTTGGCACGATTAAAATAAAAAGATTAAAAAAAACCCATTGATATTAATGACACTCCGTGACAGATACAGTCAAACAATCTTCCGTTTCTGAAGAACAGCTCCTCCTCTTCTTTTCCTGTAATGAATGCCGGGGAATTTTTAAGGGGAAAAAAATAAAATATTTTCTTTTCTGATTTCAAAGTCCTCCCATCTCTCCCACCCTAAACCGTCTTTTTCATTTTTGGAAGATTTCAACTTCTCGTGTCGCGTTTTGTTCGTTTTCGATGGCCGAATCAAAGATAAGAAATGTTTGATCAATTATTTTAATGGAGTTCAGTAAAGAAGAGGGATATCCCCTTTTTGCTGTTTTTTTTCCCTTTCTGGAGCCGAAGAAGAAAAGAACTTAAAAAAAAAAGCCCATAAAAACATTTTTTTTCTTTCTTTTTTCTTTTTCTTCTTTTAGTGCTTTTATTTGTGTGAGAGAGTATTTGTAGGGAAAAACTGGGTGTACTTAAAAAAGGAAATTTATGAGGTTTACTTTCGGGTTCTGCTTTAATTTTACTTTTTTTCCCCTTTCTTTATCACCCGACTGATTTATTTTTGTTTAGGATTTTTGCATACTTTTTTCCCCTTCTTTTTTTATTTTCTTTTTTAACTTGAGTTTTTATGGGTTTTAAAGTTTTTACGGCATTTTAAGCCAAAAGGCTGCTTTTGTTAGTTTGAGAGAGAATCTAAATACTTTGCTGGTAAGTTTAGTTTTAAATTGTAGGTTAAAAACTGCGTTGTTTTTATCTTAACTTTCTTCTAATCTTTTATTAACTTTAATAATTTTTTTTGTCGATGATGCCAAAGATTAAATAAATATTAAGACACTTGTGAAAGAAATACAAGTCAATGTGTATGAAGTGCCTTTCAGAGATTTCTTTTTTAATTATCTTCTTAGTTCATCGTTTAAGACAAATAAAAATTATACATACAGAATCTTGAAAAGAATATTTACAAAAGTATTAATAAATTTTATTATTAGAAAAAAAATGTAACAATCGTTAAAAATATAACATCTTGGACTATATTAGACCTATAACGGCTTCACGAAGAGGGACATTTTCAGGTGCAAGTGATCACTTTAATTTTTATTTGCAAATACTATATATGTATTTGGTGTTATTTTATATCTTTTAAATAACATACTTCACATACCGTTCAAACGATATCCACGAAAACTAGTATGGACTTATATTGGAGCATGAAGAATATATTCGCGATATGTTATTTCCTACAATGCATATTTTTTGCAGGACAACGTATGCCGTGTTCTGCTAGTATATATATATATATATATATATATATATATATATATATATATATATATATATATATATATATATTCAAGCTAGTTACAAAAACATGTGAACATCCTCTAAGCATTCACAAAGTACGCAAGTATTTTAAACATTTTTAAATATTTCTTTTATTTCTTAACAAAAATTGCAAATAATAATGCACAATAAAGAATTTAAAAAAATAACGAGGATCCTTCTTCTATAAATATTCATCAAACGAAAAAAAAATTAAATAATAAAATTAGTAACGCATATTTCAAATACCACTTATAACGAGATGCCAGAATTCCGTGCATCCATTTCTCTGGCAATAAACTGTCAAAATCTACTTTGGCACGATTAAAATAAAAAAATAAACAAAATCATCGATATTAATGAAACTCCGTGACAGTTACAGTCAAACAATCTTCCGTTTCT
>BPLQ01000139.1:0-22437 GCA_021605075.1 Caerostris darwini
TAAAATGCAGAATGAAAGAATGGCCTAACTGCGCTTTCCTTTAAATAATTTATTTAATGAATCGTAATTTAAAAAATAAACAAATAATTGAATAATAATAATCTATTCCCCTCTGACTTTGAAAAGGAAATGATATAAATAGATTCTTAGACGTTGTATTTATATCGAATCTTCTGTCAAACTTATTCAAATTAAATGTTGTTTTCACAAATAAAATTTTGTAAAATTTATTTTTTATATCACTGAATATCTTTTTTATAACCTGTTTTAACATTATTTTTATAACCATAATAATCTAACCAATCTATTGAATAAATTACGTTATCCTTTCTTTCATGTATATTATTCATTAAAAAATTTAAATCTAGAACCGATTTTCCTATTTTTAATTTTCAGGTAATATTAAACTATAAACCCTGAATAAATTCCACTGATTTAAACTATTTTGAATTGAAGACAGCATGAAGTAAAACACTATCTTTTTGCACCTTCATATCGATAGATAACATAATTACGTTATAAAATTGAAACCAAAATTTGCTTTAGAGTATAAAATATTTATATATACATTATAATTATAAAATACATTATAAAATGCTTAATACAATAAAAAATATTTGGTAATAACTTCTCTACTTTGTTCAAGCTTTAAATTTTGTTATAATTGTCATGATCAACGATAGCCATTCATTTATTTGATAAACTGTCTCACACTTATTATTAATCATCTTATATTTTATGTTCCCAGTACTTTTTCAATCAAATAAATAACATTTTTTCATTGATACATAATGATATCTACATTATTATCAGATAACATTTTATTCTTTCTTATTATAATATTTAAAGTTTTGTCTATAATTAAATCCCGTTAGACTTCACGTTAATTATCTTTAAGAGGGAAAGGGAAAAGATTAGAATTGCATTTTCGAACACCATGGAATTTTCAAATATTTTATTGATGCTAATTAGGGAACTGTTCGTAAAAGTTTTCATATCGTTTTAAAGTATTTGTATACATGACAGTTCTGTGTAAGGTAGCGTTGGAGATTTCAATTATCTGGATTATTCAGCAGCATAATACAAGAATTTCATCCACTTCAGTTAATTTCTATGCGAATGGCGAGTTAATTATTTCATGACATTGAAATTTCTTCCACAAAAGAATTCTTATTTGTTTAAAATGTGCGATTAACTGCCTTTCATACTATGCAGAATGCTTAGTGTTTCATTGTGGCTATCAATGTTAATTAGCTACCTTTCCTTTTAATTCCACTTTCCAGACATACAGATTTCGTCTTTGTAATTTGCCTGCACATTCAAAAACGTTTAAAACCTGCAGTATTCCAATCAAAGTTGTCTTCTTTGATAGAAACATGAAACAAAGCAATTCATTTTAGATTAATGATAAGCCAGTAAATGAGCTTGCTGTTAAGTTCAAATAATAAGAGGAGGAATCTTAGAAAAGTCTCCAAAAGCAATTAAAAGTATCAATCCACTAGTATCATTACAATATATATATATATAATTACACACATTAGCACACATTCCTCTTTACTGAGAAAGAAATACCAAAATTCTTACCCTGAGGAAAATGCTACAATATATAATATATATATATATATATATATATATATATATATATATATATATATATATATTTATATTTATATATATATATATATATATATATATATATATATATATATATATTATATATTATATATATATATTTATATTTATATATATATATATATATATATATATTATATATATATATATTATATATATATATATATTATATATATATATTATATATATTATATATATATTATGTATATATATATATATTATATATATATTATATAATATATATATATATATTGTATATATATATATATATTATATATTGTAGCATTTTCTCAGGATAAGAATTTTGGTATTTCATTCTCAGTAAAGAGGAATGTGTATTAATTGACAAGTATATAATCACAAAAAAACACTTAAATTTGACAACAGATGAGCAGTATTGTGATTACAAGTTGTATTGCATGCTATTAGTGTTTTGTACTAATAAGAACAACCAGTCTCTCAAATCTGATTGCAGATATCCAGTGTGTAATGAGACTCAAATTTGCGGTTGTCTGTGCGACCTTTATAGGTCGCAATAATTACAGATGGAATATGAACTACACCATGAGTTTTCTATCCTTATTGGTGATCAACCATGAGATAAAAAATGTTTACTTCAATGAGAAATAAAGGCAACTCACCCTCCACCCTCTTTTGATGGCTTTCCTTAAAGGAAGATTTATGGAGAAGAAAAGAAAGAGTTCTGCGACGAGTCTATCAAAAGTGTTTTTTTTTTCTCTGAAATGATTGAATAGGTTGGGGTTTCCGCCTGTTTCCAAAGTGAGCCTTTTGTGATTTCATGTATTATGCAGTGTGATAATTAGGGTCTGCCGCAGACCACGTTTTTGAGATTCGACAGCTCTCTGACTTTGCACTGAGGTGTACTTGCGATTTAATCGTACACCTGTGATCAAAATTTATATTTTTAATATTCATTTATTTGTATAATATCCCAGAATTCTGCATTTATATATAGGGCTTCTAAATATAAATTAAAGTGCTCGAATAAACATGAAAGGGGTCCTCTTCTTGAAGCCGTTATAGGTCTACTAAAAACCGAGACTTAAAATATATATCTTTGGATTTGCAAGCATTTTAAGTAAACTAATTTATTTCTTCATAAATAGATACATTAGAATACAGTTTAGAATCCACAAATATTTCAAAAACAAATTAGAAAAACATTATCTAATGCAAAACAGCGACAAATGCTTACAGCAATAATTAAAAATTATTTGAAACATCTTAAAATCATAATTTTCGTTATATAATAGGTGGGCTGAACAGTTCATAGGCTGACATATAGATACTAGTATTAAATCCATACAATTTTTAGTTAGCACTAACCTTCAAAAGACACGTGTATAAATTTGACAGCTGTTGCACTAGTAGTATGTGAGCTATAGCATATTTAGTGAAGCAACTTTTGCTAGTTTGAAAAAATGGATAAAAAGGAATTTCGTGTGTTAACTAAAGCATTGCTTTTTGGCAAAAAAAATACTATTGAAACCTAGGCTTGGCTTGATAAACATTATTCGGACTTTGCACCAGGAAAATCAATCGTAGAGAAGTGGTTTGCTAAATTTAAACGAGGCGAAATGAGCCCCGAGGACAATGCACGCAGTGGACGCCACAAAGAGGCTGTTACCGACGTAAACATCAAAAAAGTCCACAAAATAATTTCTGATAACCGTAAAGTGAAGTTGAAGAGATAGCTGAGACCCTAAAGATATCAAAGGAATATGTTGGACATATCGTGAATGAATATTTGGATATGCGAAAGCTCTGTTCAAAGTGGGTGTCGCGCGAGCTCACAATCGACCAAAACCAACAACGAATTGATGATTCTAAGCAGTGTTTGAAGCTTTCAATCGTAATAAACCCGAATTTTTGCGTCGATATGTGACAATGGATGAAACATGGCTCCATTATTTCACACCGGAGTCCAATCGACAGTCAGCCGAGTGGACTGCACGTGATGAACACTAAAAATGCTATTACTCATAAACTAATACTGCAACAGCTGTCAAATTTATACACGTGTCTTTTGAAGGGAAGGGCTAACTAAAAATCATGGATTTAATACTAGTGCCATCTATGTGTCAGCCTACGAACTGTTCAGCCCCCCTGTTATGAATATAATATATCGTTAAATATTATCGAATGATCATTAAACAATATGCTGTTTTATATTGCTACCATCCAATTTAAATGTAAGTTTGTTATTATTATTATTATTTATATATGTGCTTGCCATCCGTCCAAACATTATGACCACTGCGCACTGCAAAATTTTGCCTGGATTGCTAAAACATGAATATAAAATTAATAGTATTGATTTAAATTAAATTTTAAATAATAATTTCAAAATCACTATGTTATTATTTTCGATGTCTGTTTTCAAATAATAACGTGCCTCCCCATTTACTAATGAGGGTGGTGATTGCCAACTGACCGTCCAAGCACTAACTGGGGAAGGAAAAGCCGGGATCAAATTTTGCACACGCGCCTTCCACTGAATTCCCCTGAATTCGTAGCCGAATACTAATAAAGAGAAAAGTTACTCGCGCTCCATCCTTCCAAATGATTTGGATCAGATGATTACGGTTTGCGAATTCCTACCGTCGGTGGGTTACCCAAAAGGGTGGAACGGAAAAGCGAGGGACAAAGGAGGGGGGGCCTGGAAATTTCATCAATCCCTTTTAACATTCCAATCTGTGCATTTAAAATTCCACTTTAACCAATACAATGTCGTCTTTTCATTCTTATTACAATTTCTTCGTGTTATAAAATGAAGATATTCTTTCAGTTTTTAAAACATACCAAATTGCTTTGAGATTTATGTAGTTCTTTTGATTTACACCAACATATGATCCTCCTTCCAATTCCATGAACTTAACATCAGTCTGAAACACCTCGTTTAACTGCAATTCATTGTGTCGCTCATGTAGGCATAGAACAAAAATCGCACAACCTTTAAAATCGCACAACCTTTAAAATCGCAAACCCATCTCATAGTAAAATGCTTTCGCTTTATCTCCCAAGAAACGCATTATAACGAGAGGCTGAAATTGTAAACTACAGTAGAACCTCTGTAAGTCGAACTTCAAATAATTGTCATAGAGTTTTCGACTTATGGAGGATTTCGACTTACGCGAATTTTGTAAGGAAATATTCAACTTGTAGAGGTTTAGATTCTTTCTAACTCATTTTGAGTTAGAGAGGTAAAATAAATAAAAATTCAAGTTACAGAGGTAATACACTTATTTATTTGCAACTAAAAAATTATATTATGTACTACAATAAAAAATCAAAATAATTGCGAAACAACCTTAAAATTAAAAATATTATATATTAAAAAAGTCAGCTATTACTACTATTATTATTATTTTTTTGCTTTACCCAATTCGATCGTTCTCTATCTATAGCATTATCTAAGCTATAAAAAGCAGAAAATTCTTTTTCTTCCTAGTTGCTATTTCATAGAATTGGTTATTCTATTTACTATATACTTATACATAGCTTTCAAAGAAACAATGACGTGCATTGTCGGCAAATCCTTAAATTCGGTAACTAATTTTTCTTCGAGCTATAGGGATAATTAGTTTCAAATGATCGAGTTGTAAAGATTTTAAAAAAGACTGTAAAATCAAACATTGCTAATGTTCGAGATACAGAGGTCCAATTTTTCTTGTGGAGATTTACTAATTATTTCGACTTATAGAGGGTTGAAATTTCGAGTCATGGCGGTTTTGGGGCTTGGAGGGAAGGGAACAAAAAATTTTTTTCGAGTTGTGGAGGTTTTCGACTTATCGAGGTCCAACTTAAAGAGGTTCTACTGTATATTACTATAATAAACTATAACGTAAAATTAAAAAAATATTAGTTAAAATAAAATTCCTTGTTTCTGAAAAGAAAACTGTACTTTAATTAAGATACTGATGTTTGTCACACTACATTGGATAGTCGTTCTGCGATATTTATGAACGTGACTTTGTCGAAAACTAAAAATAAATAAAAATATAAAGCATTTTTTTTTGCAAAAACATTTTATCACACTTTTCTTTTATCTATCGCTCTTTCCTTTTATCTACAGTTTAAAAAGAGGCTAAATATCATCATTGCGCAACAGCCCGTTGTGTGCCAAGGCCATCTACCTACTGGTAGAGACGAGAGATGTTTTTCTTTTTACGGTTAAGGGTTGACAGCTCTATACCCAACAGTAATATGAGACCGAGATCTACGCCTGAAAGTGGATTCCGAACCACTATAAACATCCACGGCACCACCGGGACTTGAACCCGACATCTGTGATACCGAGCGCCAGAACGCTAAATATGCGCCCCAAAAGGCTAAATATGGAATACAAATTATTAAAAAAAATTAAGTAACTGCGAAGAATTGAGTTTTGAACAATTTTTAAAAAAAACTGAAAATATGATTTTTTGTACAATGGAAGAATGTATGTCCATTGAATTAAACAGCATTGTTGCCTGCTTTATACAAAATTTAAGCATTTGTCATTTTCGTTACAAAAATTTCACCAGAAATTACATCTCTTGAAGGAATTTATGGATTAGTGAATATATCTTAATTACCGACATAAAATTTCTGTCTGAGTAATTAGAGAAGTATATTTTTAAATATTTTTCACAAAATATTAAATAAAATACAGAACATTCAAATGTAGGTTTTAATTTTTAAGTGAAGCTTTTTGTTGTATATCGGAAAAGGGTGATGTGCTTTTTTTTTTTATCTGTATAAGGATTCATGTTCTGCTTGGTGTATTCTGGCCTATAGGGAGTTATTGTTTTCCGGAAGAGGGTTTTGACAAAGGCTGTTTTATACTAGCAAATCATTTGGGATAGAATTATTTATGTCTTGTTTGTAAACATAATTATACCTATTATGTTGTGTCTTTCTTATCATAAACATAAGATGAAGCTCACCAAATGAGTTTCCTATTCTGTACCACTGCTTTTAGGATTCTCACATTAATTTGAGAGAACCAAGAAATTAGCTGCTTTTCAAGAACAGCCATTGAAAAAGTTAAAAGTTTGAAGCAGAATTTATAATATTGAGGTTCTTCTTGTTTATAAAAGAACCTAAATGAATTCTAATGAAACTAACACGAAGTGTGGTGTATTTTGAGTAATTGTTGAAATGTACCAATTTTTAAAAATGAAACTGTTAAATACATAAATCATTCCGCTTTATAACTGTTGCATTCTTAGAATTGATTTTTATTTATTTTTTTCTTATTAAGAATTCAATTCTATTTTTTATTGTTTAGTTTTTGTTAATCCTTTATATATATATATATATATATATGTATATAAAATTATCTCGCTTGATTGTTTTTCAATTTCTATCGATTTACTCAACGAAATCTTTAAAAGTAACATTTACTTTGTAATTTCCCAGATAAATTTCTATAGATAGATTTCTATAGATAAATTTCCCAGTACCATAATTTTTAATCATTTAAAAACTTAATAATTTCGCATTGAAATGCTTAAGAATAAGTGAAAAATTATCTTTTCATAAATTGCCCTTTTTCTTTGTCGACCATAAATTAAATTCACATGTTAAATCATATAGAGTCCATGATTATTCAGTATGAAAATATATTTTGAAATCCTTGTCCATATAAGAATGTTTGGATTTGTTAATGACTAGTGATACTGAGTTAAAGTATATAGCGAGTGATTCTGCTGGGAGTGATATTTTGAGTTTAAAGAAATATAAACTATTGGATTCAATATGGAATAGTTCGAATAGAGAACGTTTCTCTATTCGAAAGAAAAAGGCCAACATCATCAGTATTTTTCTTACTAGAGTTTGCTCTGCATTATTTATCATGTGAACAGTAATATTTTTTATTGAAATTTAGATAGAATTAATTAACAGTCGCTTTTCTTCTTTTGTACTTCAATCCCATAAAACCGAAAAAACGGTGGTATATTCTGCTCTCCATCATCCATTGTGCCTTTCCTAATCGTTTTACATAAGTCAATGGGTGCTAGAATGGGAGGAATTAAGCACACAAGCGCTTTGTCCCCATTTACTGATGTTGAAATTTATTTAATGAAAACAATCCCTTTTTTTATAAAAACATAATATAATTATTTTCTTTAGATCAGATAAATATAAATATAACATTCATTTCTTCAAGCTAAATATTCGACAAAGCTTAGAAAAATTTATAAAAACATTTAAATTATATATAAACAAGGTTATAAGACTTTGGCAGCAAATTTTCCATATTTTTAATGTGAAAACAATGGCAAAAGATTTATTTAATTAGATTTATCAAAAATAGAGCTATTAGTAAATATTTTATATTCTTTTAATTGTAAGTTAAAAATAGCCTTTAGGCATATTTTTTTTAGATTCTAGAAAGATTGTATTGTAGTAATTTATTAATTTAAAAAAAAACATTCAAGAAAACTACTTCACATATTGTAATAATAAATAATTAATCTTATTATAAGTATTCAACAAAAAAAATATGGTTATATTTGATACTTTTCTTTAGGTATTTAAATTAACTTTAGGTATTTAAATTCACATGTGAGTCTTGTATAAAATGTGATAAGAAAACAAAAGAAAAATAATAGAATAACTTTATATAATTATTCTAATAAAACTTTTAGAAACCTTTCAAAAAAGATTATATTTATTTCGTAAAGAACCATTTTAGAGTTTACTGAATAATATTTGAAGTTATATAAGTAACTGGAATTATATCAGGCTTATTCTTAAAATTGCTATGAATTTAAAGAAATAAAATTGGTTTAATATTCGAAACAAGCACTAAAATCATTTAATTTGAAATAAAATTACTTTATAATAAACAAATTTCTTTATAATTTCTTTATATTAAAGAAAAAGTAAGTTAGTTTTTATTATAGAAAAAATAAAAATAGAATTAAAAATTCTTAACATTTTTCATTTTTTTGCTAAAGAAGAATCTTTACAGTAGAATAAATTCCAATAAATACATAATTCTAATTTATCAATCAAGCTAGCTAAATTAAATAGCTTCTAGTTCCTTAGTCTTTACAGAATCTTCAAGGCTATTATCTTTAATAGATATGCGCATCTCTGTAAAATGGTGCATGTTTTCAAAATTATTTCATGGCAAACACTCATGCCTTTAAAAATTATACAAACAATTGTGCTATCAATAATAAAATATTCATCTGCCTACCACAGATCATTTTTTCTTTGCATGTGAGTAAAAATTAAAATGGTTAATTAATTTTAACTTATTGGTATTTTACATAATTTATTTAACTATACACTTTGTATTAGATTTGTTGTAATAAAGGCTTTTTTCCATGATATGCCAATTATTTACAAGAAGATTAAAATATTTCAGATGATTTCTAATAGCCTATTAAAACGGTTGCAAAAATTGTCGGTATTTAGTTTATTATCATTTTTTTTTCTTAGTGACACTTTCTTTACGAAATTATCTATCTCAGTAACAAGTTAAATCTTAACAATAATTTTAAACCCGTACTTCTTAAAACAAATGAAATGTATTGTAATACTTGATGTTATTCAAGCAAAAGGATCATATCTTTAATATTCCTATTGCTTTTATTAAAAGAACATCAAAGTTTTGAGAAGATAGAAGCTTGTTGCGATGCTGCGAAAATGTAAATTCTCCCCTGCAGATCCATTAGACGAGTTATCGATCAATTTCGAAAATGGAGTGACGAAAATGATTCGCTAAGTTAAAAGAGCGCGGGATGGCTCAGCATTGGGATGATTCACCTTCGCTAAGAGAAAAGTGAAACATTAGAAGGATAACCAGGATATATAGGAGTGAGGAATCTAAGAATAAAAAATCAACCCATCTTGGGGCAGCCATGTTTAAATAATGAAAGTAATTTTGTTATTAATCCTGGATGGCACATAGATGTTTGTTAGAGGTTCAGAATCCACTTTAAACTGTAGGTCCCAGTCTAATTAGCCCAAAGTGTGCACAAAACAACCGTAGTGTGTCAAAAGAAACCAAATTAATCCTCTTTTATTAAAGAAAAGGCCTTCTGTATTACGCTATAATCGTGAGTGTCTTTTCTAATACTTAATAACCAAATTCAAAATTATTGAAATATCTTTTAATCTTTTAATTATTTAGTGAGATAAAAATTTCGTAGTACAGTGGCATACTAGGAAGATATCTGCAAGTATAGGAATCGGAGAAGAAAAATTGGGTTAATTTAATAGGATGGGCTGTTTGTATACATTATTATTATTTTAGTACAATCTGATAACAAATACTTCGTGAAAACATTAAGATCATTGTTACGATTCATCCGAGAATTTTTATAATATTTTACGCAGCTGTTGAATGAATCTGCATTTAAAAAGTCTTTTATTAAGAATATGACTTTGATAAAATGATTTTTGCTTTAAATTTCTGTTATTTAACAAAATATCAGAACAATTCACATATAAATTATTCCTAGAATCAACAAAAATAAAGAGAAAAAAAACTAAAGAAAGAAAACCCATAACAAATGAAAAGAACAAATTGAAAGTTTTGCTTTATAAATCAATGACGAGAAAGAATTAAATATAGTCGTACGCACAATAAGAGGCGAATTAGCAGATGAGTTTAAAAAATAGTTAAATATATCTTTATTAAAATAAGAAAAGTATCGAAATCCAATAGATTGAACAAAATCAATAAAACTAGATTTCAAAAATCAGTTTACTGAGTGAAACGTATGCATAGCAAACAAATTATTGTACTATAATTTCGGTGATATCTAGTTTTATAAACGATTTTCTGAAATACGTTCAGTAACATTTAAGATATATTTCGCAGATTAGCAAACAAGACACCTTAATTTTCTTTAAAAAAGGATTTTTGAAACGATTTATTTATATTTATATGCGTATATTAAACAAATATATTATTTATTTATTTGTAGTATCTAAAAGAATTAAATTGTGAACGAAGCAATAAATATCTCCGCATTATATTTCACGCTGCAATGGGTCACATATATATGTGACATAAAACAATAATAAGTAACTTGTTGTTAACATAATGAGTAAATTACGCACACACTTAATCTGTACATTTACGCAGAGACTAAAACATATTTTTAGATATTTACATCTCCAATCATTATTTGTGATATATTATATCAAATTAGTTTGACTCCTATTCTCTACATTTATGCAGACACTAAAATGCATTTAATTTAGGCATTTTCCCTCTTCAACAGTCAAAATATATGTACGAAATGCTGTACGAAATATACTGTACGAAAACCCCTCGCACAAGAGAACGAAAGCGCTCATTCGAACAACCCCTTCCCTTCCTTTGTCACGACCTCCCTGCGAGGTCCTAAGCTGAGATGCGTTCGAAAAGGGGCGAACCCTTCTAGCAGTTCCAATTGAATTCCCGGTCCACCACAGATTATGACGTGTTGAGTTCATTAAGCTCTCCAATAGCATCTACTTGCACATGCCGCATCCAAGATTGAATTTCTCTATTATTTTGCTGCTGGCATCACGCGATCTCGTGAGAAAACAAGTAATACTCTGTCAAGGATGTTCAATCAAATCTCGGTTTCGAAATGCGTACAAGAAAGAAAAAAAAACCACATTTTTTTATTTAAAACGTTTATCAATTCTGTAGTGTATTACAAAGGTATAATACGTGTTTTATAAATCAAGTGACAAATAGTGAATTAAATTTAAAATGTGTCAACTTAAAAACATATGTTATTATACAAATAAAAATATGCGAAATGAAACATAACTGAAATATGGACCTCCTGGTATGAATTTCGAGGTTTTAATAAAAGTTCTTAAATTAAAAGAAAATAACTTTTCACTTCCTTTAATAAGATTTGAATAAAAAAACAACATTATTATTCTTATAGAAATGATAAAATTTTTATCTGAAATAAATATTAATTTAGCACTTAAATTGTGACTCACTAGTTCCTATAATTACAAAGTTAGCAAATGTTTTATTACAAATGTAAACTGAAACAATGGAATGGAGTGTTTCTAAATCCTATTGAATAAAAATTTCAAGTTCACTGTATATTTTGAATTGCTTATGACCCTCTAATATTTAGGATATGTAATTTTTTTGTTGCTTTTGTTAACAATGACCTTCACATAACATTATATATATGAAGTATAATTCCATATTATGAAATTAAATTTTGGTTTGTTTCTGGTTTATAATTATATACATATTGGATTTTTAAAACGAAATTGATAATATATCGCATTAAATCTATAATGGGTGTTCCTTTATTTATAAAATAGCTTTTAATTTAAAAAATTGCTATTAAAAATATGATGGAATAAAATGATATAAACAAGATAGAATTAACTAAAAAAGAGCTTGCATGTTATTAAAGAATAGAAAAATAAGGCAGTTTTTTTAATTAATTCAATATTAAACAACAAAACGCAATTAATGTTTTTGATGAAATTATGCGTTTATTTTAGAATTCGAAAAATGATACTCTTATTTACATAGAGATAATTAATTAATGATTTAATATTTTGAATCCCCCTCAAAGGATGGGGATGTTCATGAAATAGTCGTCATTTGATATTAGTATATATATTCCAGCTCAATTAAATAGCAAGTAATAAAAAGTAAATAAGTTAACTAAATCCCCAAAGGAAATTAAAATTCAAAATGTATTTCAAGTTTTCTCTGTTTTTTTATTCTTAATTAGTTTTGTTTGTGTTTCATATCACTTGTTTACCCGCTTGTAAAGGTAACTTTAGTTTATTTCAATTCTGTAGTGAATAAAAATTTATAAGGAAATTTAGAAGGAAAAAGATGTTAAAAGAAAAAGATCTTTGTTTTTAAAACATTTCTGATGTATTTTTTCATCGCTTTCAAACAATGCGAATTAGTTCATACGAAAAATTATCATATCACAAATATTTTAATAACATTAATTTCTATGAACATTAGTTACTTATATTAATTTTTTAATTGTGCCAAATATTATCAGGAAATTAAAAAAAATTAAATGTTCATTAACATATTAAATTCATCCAAATTTTGTTTGCTGTCTATAATATATATGGGTATTGTTTCGGGGGAAAGGCCCATGGTTTCCTTGATTGCTTTCAATTATTTAAAATTTACTTCTAATAAAGCTTTTCCTTAAATTTCTTTCAAGAGTATTTATAGATATTTAAATCTATTTCAGGTGTATTTTATACAACATATCTATTTATATTTCTTTCACGCTAATAATTATAACAAAGAAACAAATTACGAAATACAAAGAAAAAAATTAAGTAACGGAGAGTAAAAATTTAGTAAATTAATAATTTAGATGAAAAATGACAACAGTTCAACACAGTGATGATTTTATAAATAAATGAAAAAAATAAAGAAAAAGCGTGAAAGTTTAACAATATTTTTGGGATTATCATGGGGTAGTCATATTGAATTTAATAGTGATTTTGTTCGCATGAGCATATTTTATAATTAATTTTTTAAACATGTATTCGTTTCTTCCAGAAAAATTCAGAGGTAATCGCGAAGAGCAAATTGTTTCAAATTTATTCACATGATTCTATTTCACTTTCTGGGTGGGTTTGGAAGCTCAAATAAGTAAACTGAAATTCTTCTTAAACCTTTTATAAATTCTTAAAAATTCGGCTGCAAACAAATCGTTTTAATTTGATAAATTAAGTAAAGTAATATAAAGATATTTAAAATTAAAAGTCACAAACTAAAACACTTCCAAACATTTGATATTCATATCAAATATTTTTTACAAAATGTTTATCTTATTTCAATTATTGTAATCTTGTGTAATTACTTCTATTAATAAAACTGAAACCAAATAATTAAATATTATATGTAGTTTGTTTTCTTTTATTTAAATATTTATTTTTATAATTATTTAAATTACAGTGTATATATACTGACGGAAAAAATATCCCAACACCAAGAAAGACTTCATGCTAGATAAACGAAATTTGGTAGGCGCGTTTATACATCTGGAAGATGGCAGGGATTCAATTTTCGCGCTATTCGCGCTACTAGCGCTGCACTTATACTAAAAGCGACTTTCAAAATCTTGATCTGCAAGGAAGTATTTATTCTCCTTCAAAACTTCTTTTAAATATTTAATTATTTTGAAAATTTGATTGTTTCCACATTTTAATAAAACTATAATTTTATAGCAAATTAAAATTGGAATCTTGAGAAATTCAGCAATTTTTTAAGTAACAATGTTTTTTTAAAAAAAGTCCTTTCTAAATAAATGTTTTTATATGTTTGCATTAGTGTCTTAATCCTTTTTCACTCAGTTTAGTAAAAAATGCAATCACCTAGATGTCCAGGCACAGTCTTTTCTTTTTCGAAACATTTACTGTAACGCACTGCGATAACAATTCGAAATTCTATCCTCTATTACTTCGCCGCGAGTCATGAGCCGAGATAAATCGATTTATTTTGCTTGTGTCATTTCCATTGGAAAAGTGTTTCGGAAGATTTAGTGGTAATTTGGCATCATGTTTAAGAGTACAGAATGAGGACTAGGAATTATGTAATGACTTTTTTTGCAAAGCGGTGAAGAATATTTTAGTCCCTAAAATATGTCTAGTAGTGATAGATGTATTTCATCATTTCTGTAAATGCTGTATTGGAAATGAATTGATTTCTAGTTTTTCTAATTACTTAAATTATTGGGCGATTATTATTTATTATAAAGTTTTTTTTTCACATAATCTAAGTCAATCAATTAATAGAATTGACTTGTGACTTGACCTTTGTGACATGAATAACCATTAAAAAGTGGATGATTTCGGATATCATTTTACATTACTTAATAAATTGCAAATTAAAAGATAACTATAATTTGAAACAAATTTCACTAATAATTTTCTCCCTATTTCCGTATTACTAATTATTTAGAATAGAAGCAAATAAAATCAAAATTATTGTTGTTGTTCTTTCCGATAGGAAAGCTCACCGAATGCCATTTGCAATTTTTATACTGAATTACTTTTAGTGTCTCACTAAGTCCAGCATAACTCAAACACTAATGAATATTTTTGAGCGTCAAATTTCACACAGATGTCAAGGACAGTACCTGCAACCTAAAAAGAAAAAAAATTGAAATTCCATAAGCGTCGGGAAATTGAAATTGAAAATTGGTCTTCCTTTTGGACACAGATGTTAATTTTTCAGAACATTTTGTTTGTTATATTTAATCTTATTTAATAAGAAGAAAATGCATATTTCAGCTAGAAGACAATGCATAAAAATATGTCAAACAATGCATAAAATTGTTCTCAATTACATTTTCATTAAATGAAATAAATAATTATTTCTTATTGTTTATATGGAAATGGATTTAAGGACGGGAAAAATGAGTCCTAAGAAAAATTTTAAAATCAGGAAAAATTGATTCTTCTTCAAAGCTGATTAAATTTCTTGTCTGTTCACTAAATTTTCTATTGGCTAAAAAATTAAACTTCGTGTAACCATTAAATCAGAACTTTGGATAAAAATGGACTTTGAGATCCCGGCATATATCATATAAACATACTCAGATATCCACAAGCATATAATATATATATATATATATATATATATATATATATATATATATATATATATATAATATATATGTATATATCTATATATATATAAATATATATATAATATATACACTGAAGTGACAAAAGTCATGGGATAGCAATATGCAAATTTTCAGATGGCAGTAGCATCGCGTAGAACAGGTATAAATGCGCAGTGCTTTCGCAGAGCTTTCATTTCTGTTCAAGTTATTCATGTGAAGAGGTTTTGACGTGATGATGACCGCACGACGGGAATTAACAGACTTTGAACGCGGAATGTTAGTTGAGCTAGACGCATGGGTCATGCCATTTCGAAATCGTTAGGGGAATTCAACATTCCCAGATCCACTGTGTCAAAGTGTGCCGAGAGTATGAAATTTCAGGCACAACATCCCACCATGGACAGTGCAGTGGTCGACCGCCTGCACTTAACGACCGAGACCGGCGACGTCTGCAAAGAGTCGTAAATTTTAACAGACAAGCAACACTGCGTCAAATAACCGCAAAAATCAATGTGGGACATTACAAGGGACTTGTCTGTTAGAACTGTGCGGAGAAATTTGGCTTTCTTGGGCTATTCCAGCAGAAAACCGACTCGAGTGCCTTTACTGACAGAACGACATCGCTTGCAACGACTCTCGTGGGCACGTGAGCATATCGGTTGGTCCCTAGATGAATAGAAAACCGTGGCCTGGTCCGATGAGTCACGATTTCAGTTGGTAAGAGCTGATGGTAGGGTTCGAGTGTGGCGCAGACCCCAAGAAGCCATGGACCCAAACTGTCAGCAAGGCACTGTTCAAGCTGGTGGTGGCTCCGTAATGGTGTGGGCTGTTTTTTCATGGCATGGACTTGGTCCTCTGGTGTCACTGGACCGAACATTGACTGGAAATGCTTATGTTCAGCTACTTGGAGATCACTTGCAGCCATTCATGGACTTCATGTACCCAAACAACGATGGGATTTTTATGGATGACAATGCGCCATGTCACCTGGCCACAACTGTTTGCGATTGGTTTGAAGAACATTCTGGACAATTCCAACGAATGATCTGACCACCTAGATCGCCCGACATGAATCCCATCGAGCATTTATGGGACATCATCGAGAATCCATAATCCAAAATCCTGCACCATCAACGCTTTCACAATTATGGACGTCTATGGAGACAGCATGGCTCAATATTCCTGCAGAAGACTTCCAACGACTTGTTGAGTCCATGCCACGTCGAGTTGCTGCACTTCGCCAGGCGAAAGGAGGGCCGACAAGATATTAAGATGTATCCCATGACTTTTGTCACTTCAGTGTATACTTTTGTGATTTAAATTTCTACTGGTAGTTAACAAAATTACTCTTAAAGTTTTTAAAAATATAATGATTTGGTTTATTTTTCATTACTTTATGACTTGAATCAGAAGCTATAAACAACACTCTCCAAAATAATATTTTTCTTATATTTATTTGAGATCTAGAGCTTTTTCACTTAAGCTATGTTTTGCATACTTACTTTTGTGACTAAGTGTATAGGGAGAGTGTGAACTAATAGTAGGAGTCGAAAAAAAAATTCTCAAAGTAGAAAACATTCTACTTCAAATAAACAGTTGAAAATAACAACAAATAAAGACATAAAATTAGATATAATTATTTCTATAAAAAAAAGCTAATACAAATATTTTAAAGTAAATATCCATGAAGAAACCATCTGAATTTATTTTAAATTGCGCTGTAATATATGCATCCCTATCAATAAAACGAAAAACAACTTTCGTCTCGAAATCACCAGTAGGTAGAGGGCCTTATTTTTATTGAGATATTTGCGCCAATCATGATGAAGATGGCGATGAAAAGTTATCATTATTTAAAATTGCATCTAGCAGTTATTCATTAAAATGAATATTTAAATTATAAATATAAAAAAACTAATTAGAAACTAACTTAGAGAGTTTTAAGACTAAAAAAAAAGAATTTTTTTAATTTTTTCATTCTGTGGAGAAAAAATTCTAATATTTTCTATCAATCATACAATTATCGGGATATCTATGTCCTTCTTTTTAAAATGAAAAAAAATTCAAAAAATGAGAAATCTTTCACGTTGTTTGTACGCACGTTGTCATGTTGTATAAAATCACGCTAAGAAGCAAAAGAAGATTTACAGATAAACAAAAGAAATTACTGTGAAACAGCCTTTAATTTGCCATTGAAACAACTTTTTAGTTTTTATAAATAGACAGAAAGTAGAAAAAATGAATATTGTTTTAAAAACCTTAGCAGTTCAGCCGGCAGCTTTCTCATTGCATTGCTTCATTGTAGAGTGAATCTTTAGCTACTGTATTAATAAAGCAGAGAACACATGCGGTGCATCTAACAGGAAGAATCTTAAGCAAATAATTTCCAAATAAATAGGTAGTACAATAATTTATTCCGAAATAAAAGCATTATAGTTTTAATATTAAATTGCTTTCTAACTTAAAAACATTGTTAAATCTCCTCTAAATGATATTAAATATTGATTGATACACATTAAACTAGAAAAATGTAAATACGAATTTCTTAGAATTCGTTTAAATACTTAAGAAGGGCAGAGAGCTGTTCTTATCAGCGAAATATAGTTCAATATGTCGCTGCGTGTGGAAAGAAAAGAAAACCTTATAATATTAGTTAAAAATTTTATCATTTAATTTAATTAATATGATAGTTAAAAATTTTGATCCAGAAATTCAACTTAATTTTTTTTTTTGCAAAAATTAAATTAATTAATATTAGGTTTTTTTTAAACAAAAAAAAAATTAAAAAGAGAAAAAAGTGGAATTTAAGTAGTTTTACTGCTACACAGCAGCTGTGCTGACACCTCCAATTACTTAAATATTAATAGTAATTTTTTAACAAACAAGACAAAAAAAAAATAACAAAAGTAAGATTCATTTGAAAAAAAAAACCAGGCGAGAGATAATTTATTAATATTTCTTTTTTAAATTGATGTATATTTATGAATAAAATTGCTACAGAAATATCTTAGAGAAACTGCATTTAAATAACCAATTACACATTCCATTAAAGATAGGACACGGTAAAAAAGTGAACTGAATGAAAAGCATGAATCAAAATGACAAGAAATCCTTTGTCTCAAACCGAACTAGGCTGATAAGATTCGAATCCTCCATCGGCATTGGAAATAAAATGTTGCCACTCCTTTAACTCAAACGATGTGGAAAGCCTATTTAAAGGCCCCCTTTTGCCTGATCTTACGAGAAGATCTGTTGATTCAATAGAGACTCTCTTTGCTTAAAGGGGCAGGGGCTTCATCACATTAGCAGCCACGCTGCCGATAACTTAAATTTAATCTGCGTAAGCAGACCCATTTCAGTCAAGAGCACATGTAACAGGTTGCATTTTGGCACGCGCCACGGTACACAGATGAGTTCCGATTTACAGGAGGAAATTACATTTAAGGCAATTTTCATACTAGCGTTTTCGTATTTCTTTTGAGTTAATTGACTCTGTATTAGAGAAAAATGTATTTTAAGTATTGAAATTTATTTTAATGTAATGGAGGCAATTAATTTATAATGGAACTGAAATCTCCAAAGCAATCGATTCTTTTTCCGGTTTTTTTTTTATTGTTTTTAACCAATGTGTTTTCAGCATGTTACCGAATGTCGTCATGTTTAACCAGTGTGATTCTCTATGTTTAAGCAACTCATGTTTAACAATTTTTTTTTATGTTAACAATCTCATATGTTTTCTTATACTTATAACAAGCAATAAAAAGATGTTTTTTTTTTAATATCAAGATTTTTCAACTGTAAGAACATTTATTTTAAGTACACAAATTTTAAATTACAAGAACATATTTCCTTTAATAATTATTGCAGGATTTAAATATTTAAGCCTTATTTTAATTTTTGTTATTAGAAGTATTTCTCAATAAAAATGGAGACATTTACTTTTATTCTTCATACACAAATTTGAAAGAAAATACTTTCAAAGGGGAAAAGAAACTTTAGCTTAACAGAAATTAAATCAGAAATGTGTATTACCTAGTGCGCATGATAATTAGTTTCATCAAAGAGATGCAATAATTCAAGTTCATCCAAAAGAATCAAATTAAGAATTGTAACCATTGTTTGCATTAAAAATACACTTGCACTAAATTGCACTACCTCTGTTATAGGGCCGTCTGCTTATTTATATGGTGATTCCATTCAAAGAAACATGCTTTATTTAAATACAACCAACACATAAAAATATAAATAATTACTATGTACTCATATTTTTTTTCATCAGTTATAAATTAAATTTAATCTTCCAAATTATTCTCAAATTATTTTTTTTTCCAATTTCCATAAGTGTTCATTTTCTTTTAGAATAAAAAAATAATTGTCAATAATTAACGACTTGAACAACATCTTATAATACTGATTTTAAAATTGCTTCATTAAAATAATGCAATGGATACTTTCTTCATAATTCGTATAATCACTTAAATTTTTCAAACTTTAAAACTTACTTATGAATTATACTATTTCATGGCATTATTTAAATTCTGTGGCTATTTATTTTATAATTATAAAACATATTTTATAAATTGGGAAATTTTCCTAGGCAAATTTAATTTACATTTACTTAGAAATAATAGTAAACCAACAATAGTAAGGCGGCATGGTTTTACTCTTTCATTTGAAATGGTGACTTGAAACCCTGCTTTAGCTGGCTGAAAAAGAAATGGATGTACGCCCTTTTTTTAAACATAGATAGTAGACTTGATTCTTTTAAAGTCATTTTCATGAAATATTTCAAATATTAAATGAGGGGGGGTATAATTTGCTCCCATAATGATCATATCTTTCTCCATTTGGATTAGAATAACTGGTATGTAATTGGTTTGACACTTCTTACTATATATATATATATATATATATATATATATATATAATTATAATTGATTTTATTATTATATTGACAAAAAGGAAGAATTTTTTTATATTTTTTTATTAATTTTAATAGTCTTGAGACTCTTCAGAATCCAAAATAAATGAATAGAATGACAACTATTGTTAGTATTTTAAGCGCATACTTATTTGAGCAGGAATCTTGGAAATTCATCTAACATGGCTAAGCAATTTTCCTCTTCAGCGTATAAGGTTTAAAAAATTTATTTTCATTTAATAATGATTTAATTTCTGGGATACCTGTTAATCATGACTTTTAAGTGAATCACTGTGAAGAATATTATTGCAGCTAGAAAAGAAAAGGACGAAGGAGAAATTGATCTTCTCTTTTTTTTTAATCTTCTTTTACTTCTCCAAGAAATCATAATGCTAGAGAGCTCCGACTTCACTTTGCTTGATAAAGATGAAAGAAAGGAATAAGGAGTAAATAAGGCTGGCACCGCTTAGTGCTCTGTATTGGAAGAAGATGGGGAGAGGAGACCCATCTAAAAACGGTAAAAGAAAAAAGGGAGGTGGAAGTGTATTATTTGTGGAATAGATGTTTTCATTCTTGTGTGACGGATTTATTGCTTGGAAGTTTTTATTCCGCAGAAGGATTTGAAATGGAAGTAAAAATCCCGAAATTTAAAAAAGTTAAAATTAAAAAGCACTGCTAAATTTAAATTATCAAATGAAACGCTTCTACAATGTATGCGTTAATATTTTTTGTTGATTATGCGTTCACCATTTAAACAGTTGAGGTGGATTATAATGATGGAAAATATTAATTTCTAAAACGTGTTCTGTTAAAATATCTGTTCTTATATAGAGATGTGTAAAAATATTTACCTTAATAGTCATGAAATAATATTTTTATCTGAATAACCATGAAATGTATCATTTTTAAATGTATGTGACATGAAAGAATAACAAAAAAAAAAATTATAGTTGTGGAATATTTGAAATCTTTTAGAATACGGAACACTTTGATGATGTTACTCCATATGCACTATTCAATGCATCAGTGCTGATTAAATCTCATGGGAAATAATTGGGGGGGGTTCATTCAAGTTAGGTGTAATTTATTAAGAATACCCCCAGGGATATCATTTGCAAGCTCATGTCTATTTATCTCTTCTTTAAAATAAAAAGATTGAATGTGTTCGCTTAGCATTAGGCTTATGAACCAAAGGTTGTTTATAGGCTTGTTAACCAAGGTTGTTTTTAAAAACCATTTGTCGTTTTATTTGGATAGAAGTAAAAGTAAAACATTTCATTCATTTCCGTTCAATAATAATCGAATTCAAATTTTGTCCATTATTTCCAATTTTGGAAATTAACGATCGATAGACAATATATTAGTCTCTCAATGTGTAGAGTTGCGGAATTTTCTCATGTAATGAAATGTACTGTTTGGTTTTGTTTATAAACATAAACATAAATTACAGACACTTTTAGAGCATAAATAACAATTTTAAAATAATCATAATAACAGTTTCCAAACAATTATTTTTAAAAAATATTAAAACACATTCTTTAGGGAATTGAATATCAAGAAAACTTTCTAAAACAAAGTGTTTTTAGCGATTTTAAAAAGAATAAAACAGGTTAATGTATTACATCTATTTAGTTTATATTTTAAAAAATATATGAAATGTAAAAAAAAAAATGTAAAACACCAGATTGATTTAGTGATTCAAGTCTAGTAATGAATAAGAAATCATTTTATTTCCCCTGCATAAGAATTCAATAGCATTAAGCGTGTTAGTAAAAGCAAAATATTATCTACAATTCCTTTTAATTGATTTTTACAGGAATTTTTCCCAGTTTCTCATTAATAATTTTATTAAATGATTTTATTTTGAAAGTTAAGCATATATTAATACACATATAACACAGAATAAGATTGATTAATTTTTTAAAAAATATGAAGAAAAAAAACACCGTTGGAAATGTATTGTATTATCCATACTTTCACTTGATAAACACATTGTCATTGTCGGCTTGTAATATTTTTAAACTTCTCTTAATGATACATGCCTGTTTAAGCACATGGAATTAGTGTAGAAAATAAATTAATGCCGCCCTTTTTAGCATCCAGTTATTTGCTATTTTTTTTCTTTCTTTTCCTTACATTCTAGTAAAAAGAGACTCGAATAATGTAGAAAAAAATTGGGAAATTCGAATCAGAAGAATCCCTATCAAAATTTTTGATGATTCAATATTTTTTAACTTTTAAATATAAATTAATTTACAATGTATATATGTTGTT
>BPLQ01000140.1:4859-17788 GCA_021605075.1 Caerostris darwini
GCTAGTACATGAAGAACTTTCAATATACCAACATGTAAAGAATTCTTAATATGCTAGTACATGAAGAACTTTTAGTATGTTAGAATAAAAAGAAATTTTTATATGCCAGTATATTAAGAGCTTTTAATATGCCAGAGAGCACATGAAGAATTTTAATGTGCTAGCCTTGCAAAAGGCAACCGTTTAACAATATATTCCAGGAATATTTATTTGGAATTACCAAATTCTTACATTCTTAAAATATTTTCACCCAATAACAAAATTACATAGATTACACTTAAGAAAATTTAGAATATTTTATTATGAACATCCAGAATGGTATAATTTCGTTGTTTATAATAAATTAGATAAGTAATAACTTAATAAAATAAAGTTCAATATTTTACTTTAATTGATTACAAAGTAAATTATATATTTATTATGAATATATGATAACAAAATTTCCAAAATTATTTAATATAGAACCATGAGTATTTTATATGATTTTTAAGTGACTTTAATTTGATGATGAATATAAATTAATTCCATCATATATAAGATTTGCAAATGACAAAGACCCCTGATTTCTTGTTAGTTATCATATATGCCATAACATACAATGGTAATCAAAATTAGGAAAATACAATGTGATAAAAATTGAATACTTTTAAACTTTGGATGTAAACTTTTAAGCATTAACATATTTTTTCATTTGCTTTGTAATATAAAATCTCATAAGTAAAAATTATTTATTGTTTCAGTTATTTATTATCAAAACTTAATTGAAGAAAGATAAGATTGACATAATTTCTTTATGTTTATATCATATCGAATAAATTTTGATTTTAGTTACTTCAGTATTATCCCCAATCCAAAGAATTTATTATACAAGTTCCTCTATATGATATTAATTCCTACTTCAAGGTCTCATTCTAATAGATTCAAAATTTAGCACATTCCCTGTACAAAAGTATTCTTACATCAATATTTCGCTCTAATAGATTCAAAATTTAGTATATTCCCTGTACAAAAGTATTCTTACATCAAGGTTTCGTTCTAATAGATTCATGATTAGTATATTTCCTGTAACAAAGAATTCTTACATCAAGGCTTCATTCTAATAGATCCAAAATTTAGTATATTCCCTGTACAAAAGCATTCTTACATCAATATTTCGTTCTAATAGATTCAAAATTTAGTATATTTCCTGTAACAAAGAATTTTTACATCAAAATTTCATACTAATAGAATCAAAATTTAGTACATTCCCTGTAAAAAAGCATTCTTACAACAATATTTCGTTCTAATAGATTCAAATTTAGTATATTCCTTGTAACAAAGAATTCTTACATCAAGGTTTCGTTCTAATAGATTCAAAGTTTAGTATATTGCCTGAAACAAAGAATTTTTACATAACGATTTTGTTCTAATAGATTCAAAATTTAATACATTCCCTATACAAAAGCATTCTAAATCAAGCTTTCACTTAATAGCTTCAAACATTAGTAAAACAAAAAATTTGAATGAGCCTTCATACAACATAGAAATTTATTATAAATTTCATGAATGAATAATTGTTGATATAGTCATTTAATTTATCAACAAAAGTAGGTCCATAGGCCTTAACCAATTCAATACTTATAAATTTTAATTAAATTTTTTTTCCTGGCTATATTCAGTATTTTTTTTTAAAAATTAATCAAGTATTGATTTATATATCTTTATTTTTATTTAATTTTATAATTAATTTGAAAAAGTGAAATTCAGTGAAATTGCAGATAAAATTTTGCAGATAAATAAAATTTTGCATATTTTCATTGCGGATAGAATTTTCAAAAAGCACCCAAAATGTGATTTATTTTATATATTAGTTTATTTAACGAAAGCTGTCTAATTCCTTTAACTAAAAAAAGGATTCATTTCTATTAAATAAAGGCTTCGAATGTCTTTTTTTTTAATTGTGTTTATACACAATCAGTTTTCAAATTTTAAAATAGCACACATCATGATTTATTAAGTAAACATCAGTAATACAGTGTTTTAATTGCAAAAATACTTCACACTTTCTTTTGAATTCATTACTAATATATTAAAAAATAAAAATTAAACATTAAAATTAAATTTACTAATATATTCCGTTAGTACAGAAACAAATAATGGGCTCTGATGTAAAAGATTATGCACACTTCCAAAATATTCATTGACATTAAAAAAGAATGTGCTTACATCAACATTGAACATTTAAACACTCTACGTGTACACAAAACTATTTGTTATAAGATATAATCACAATACATCGAAATCACAATACACATACAAAATGAAGCTCTTGTTATGTTCGAAAAATATTCAACCATTTTTATTTTTAAGGTTGAATGCATTATAGCGTTTTTTTAATATTTTATGTGACACACAAGAATTGATGAAAGACGAGAAATTATTTTTGTCTCACTTGTAATAACGACAAAAATTCCACCAAAGTGACAAAAAAAAAAAAAAAAAAAATGTGTGTTTCCTTTCTCCTTCGGAGCATAAATTTAATTAGATGCAAGAAAGTTTTCTTTGAAAATGTGTGGCAACGTGACTGCAAATGGGATCTTTACGTCTGAAAAACATAAATTATGTAAATATCAAACTGATACAAAAAAATATTATCATAATTGAATTGAGTAATATTAATTAATTGGATAACAAATTTAATGAAATATCATTTTAAAATGGGATCTTTACATTTAAAAAATATAAATTATGTTCAAACCGATACAAAAGATTATTATCATAAATTAATTGAATAAAAAATTTAATGGAATACTGATCTTTACGTCTGAAAAATATAATTTATGCTCAAACTGATACAAAAGATTAATATCCTAAATTAATTGAGTAATATTAATTAATTTAATAACTAATTTAATGAAGTATCATTTTAAAATAGGATCAATACATCTAAAAAATATGAATTATGCTCAAACTGATACAAAAGATTAATATCTTAAATTAATTAAGTAATATTAATTAATTGACTATCAAATTTAATGGAATATCACCTTAAAATGGATTCCAGAAAACCTGAAACACGATCATTAACAGAAAAATATGCATTATGCAAAATTCAAACTGATACAAAAAATTATTATCATGATTTAATTGAGTAATATTATAATTTAATATCAAATTTAATGGAATATCATTATAAAACGAATTCCACAAAGCACAGCGAACTGTAATTGACAATATTTATTTAAAATAATTCATGTCTTTTTTTTTTTTTTTTTTAATTATCGTCTGCTTAAGCAAAGAAATTAAATATAAGATAAATTATGATTAAATAATTTATGAAATAATGATAAATAATAAATAAATAATTTATCAAATCAAATGATAAATAAATTATCCAATAAATAATTAATCCAAGCAGACAATAAATTACATATTATATTTTAATGGCAACATATTTTATCATGAAATCGAAATTTTATCAAAGAAGAACAATGCAGTTTTACAAATGGCGGACAAAAATCGTTTGGTGCTTTTCCCATTATTTGTATATACATGATTTGTAGACTAAAATATTTTTATAAAAATACCATCACTCAAATACTAGAATAATCTGCACTACTACATTATTTTAAGTCGACATAAATTATAGTTGTATACGAATGTAAATAGTGGATTGTAATCGTCTTATTGATAAAAATAAATTATTCAATAAAGCTAGTCATTCATTTTTAAATATTTGAATTTGATGATTGTATTATTAAAAGGTTTCAAAGAATGCTTTCCTTTTCTAATGACTTGCAGAAGGTTCAATAAAACATATAATTCTGTGAAACATAAATTGCTTCAGTTCTGATCATGTTGTTATTTTCAAATACCGGATACTTCGGCGTTATTCATCAACAGGGGGAATGACAGAGATGCACTACTTCAAAATATTGATATTTTATACCAAAACTTTGAACAATCATATCAAATTATAGTATCTGAGGATTCAAACGCTGCTCCTCGATTACAGCAAAGGGTCCAACCTTTAGGTTCCATAAAATTTAATGCAAACAAAGTACCAGAGGATTTAGAGGATCCAGAAGATTCAATTCAGAATACTAAACTGGACACTCCAAAAAAAATATTTAATTCCAGATTTCCTGACACCATAATTTTGGACTGTAACCCATAATGTCTGAGGATTCAAACCCTACTCCTCAATTCCAACAAAATGACACACAGTTTAATTTCTAGAAAATTTAATGAAAAAAAAGTACCAGATGATTTAGAAGATCCAGGTGAATTAACTCAGAAACTCAATTAGACACTCTTATACTCCAGAAAAAAGGATATTTTAAAAAAAGTTATTTTTAGATAATTTTACAACAATTTTGAATGATCATTCCCCAGGAAAATGTCATTAACTCTCACCTCCTACTTCACGATTTCTACGAAAGAACATTCCGTATAGATTCTAGAAGAATTTATTCAAAAGATTAAACTGGACACTCTTATAGTCCAGAAAAACGACATTCCAGAAGATTTAATTTCAGATTTTTTGCCACACAATTTTGGAAGATCACTTCGTAGAAAAAAATTTGGTGATTAACGTTCCACTCTAGAGACCGTTTAGATTTTAGAGAAAATTTTATGAACCAAATGTGTTCGTTCGCTAGCCAATTTTCCACACAAGTGGTGATCAAACTCTACAGAATTTCGGCTACTTAAAAATTTGGAAATTTTAATAGACTGCTTTGATTTCAGAACTTAATGAGAAGAGCCAGAAATGTAATACATTTCAACACAAGATTCTTTCAAATGCATTTTTTTAAGATTTTGAGCAACAAGACTTTGGCATCATTTCGGTAGGAAACCATAGTGCTTTATTGCTGAAAATTTGGTGCCATGTTGTTGTAAAAAAAGTACCTATTACATCAACTTACGCTGTGTGGATGGAGAGAGAGATAGAGAGAGAGCCCAGTGGTTGGTGCTAGAAGACTACTCGAAGACCATGATGGATGTCCTCCTGACCTCTGACTCCATGTTCCTGCACGTCTCGATCACCAGAAACTCCACCTGGTCCTTGTCGGTGCCGTAGAACGCGTGGGCGATCAGCTGGGCGATCTCGTGGTGGGGTCGCTTGCTCATCTGGATACCATCCACTTCCAATATGATGTGACCGACTTTCAGTCCCCCTGACTCGAATGCTGCACCTGCGTTCTGCAAAATGAGACACGTGAGACAGATAAGTTATGCCAGTAAAATCCTATTTTGGCACCCAATTTCACCAAAGTCAATTCCTACTTTTTTAAAACTATATTGCAGAAAGTCCTTTATAAATAATTTCCATTCATTTTTTTAAGTTTATCTGGCGCCATCTATGGGTAGATATATGCAACTTAAATCTAAAAAAAAACTAAAATTAATTAATTTAATTTAATTACTGAATTACTATTAGAAATAACTGTATTAACATCAAGTGTCATCCACAACAAGTTAAAAAAAATGACTTGAGTGGATGAATAAAAAGTATTTTATGAACGATTGGAAATGTGAACAAGATATATATAGGGAGAGTGGGAGCTAACAGAAGGAATTAAAAAAATAGTGCCAAATATATAATAACTTGCTTCAACGAATTCCAATCAAAATAAAATCAGTTACATTCACAGTTAAAAATTTATGGCAAAAATGTTAAATTTACGAGTGTCTGATTTACAAAGTAAATTTACAAGTCTTGAGATATATGATACGAGGATTCATTCATAAGTCCGCCGTTGAACTTATGATAAAAAAACGCGATCTGCGTTTCCCTTTTGCTAACATAACTGTCAGATATAAGTTATAGATGCACAAGCTCATTGCACTAGACAAACAATTTGTAATTGGATAATTCGTATAAATGGAAGATGCAATTTGTATTATCGAATGGGAATTAAGCCTGTTTGATAAATTGAATAAATATGATTTTGTAGCTGAAGTGATATTCTATCAAAAAAAAGGTGACAAATAAAGTTTAGCGATTATTTCTGCTTTTTAAAGTGGCACAGATTATTAACAATTTATATAATCACTCAAAAGTCACATAGGTCAATTTATCTAGGATTACCTCGTCCGCCGGTAACTGGGTTTGTCCTGGGATATATGATATAGGGCCTCATTTATGCATCGCTAGGGCCCGCCGCTTTATTTATGCTAAAAAACCAGATCTATGCTTCCTTTTTTGCTAATATAACTATCAGGTATAAATTACAGATGCATATGTTGATTGTACTAAATTAGACGAAAAATATTTGATTGGAACTGTGATTTTGCTTTAAACTTTGTCGCCATTCAATTAAAATTTTCTTGCATTTATTATTTTGAAAAATTGAGTAAAATTCAAAAATTATTTCTAAATTTCAAAAATTTAAAACAATAGTCGTATTTTATTTGCCATTTTTAATGCCTGCCGATCTCGGGAAAATCTGTACCCCCGTTCAAAATTTTTCCCATGTCGTTTAAATCATCCTATATACTCAATTCATGCTAAATTCAGAATGAACTTTTGGAAGAATTCTTTTTTAACAAAATTGGATTAGTTAATGTAAAGAAAGTGTAATTAGAAGTATAATTATTCTTAAAATGTAACTATACAAAAATATGTTATTCTTTTAAATGATGTAGACAGAATCTGACAGAATTTTTGAATAGAATTCTTTTTAGTTTTCGTTGAATTTTACAGAATTATTTCATCTATACATAAAATCCGCATTTTATTTTAATTAAGAAACATAATATAGTTTTGATATAACATTTGAAAGTATGGTGTCAGTGCATGTACGTACATGTATGCTGATTATGCGTGGTAAGGGTTGAGTTGTATCTGCTCCTCCTTCAATGGCAATGCCCAATAAGGGGCGAGACTTTTTTACTATAATTCGAAACCTTCCATTTCCTTCAGGTATCGTTCGATGACCCTGAAATAATAATATGCTTAAATATTTGTGCTTATTTTAAATATACTTAAATATTTTAATAATCTAATTAATAATTAATCTACTTAAATATTTGCATTGAATTAAGATAAACTTAAATATTTTAACAAAAAAATACTTAAAAGTTGTATTTATTTTAAATTTTAAATATTTTAGTAATCTACTTCATCAAAATCTACTTAATTTTTGTATTTATTTAAAATATACTTTTTTAATAATTTAATTAATATTAAATAAAAATCTACTTAAATATTTCTATTTATATAAAATAAATTTAAATATTTTAATAAATATGTAGTTAAATATCTATATTTATTTAAATTACACTTAAATATTTTAATAATCTAATCAATAGAAATCTACCTAAATATTTGTATCTATTTAAAATAAACAAATATTTTAATAAAAATCTACCTAAATATTTGTATTTATTTAAAACATACTTAATTATTTTTATAGTCTACTTAATTTTTTATATTTATTTAAAATATGCTAAAATATTTTAATCATATAAATAATAAAAATATACTTAATATTTGTAATTTTTAAAAATAAATTAAGTATTTTAATAAAAATCTACTTAAATATTTATATTTATTGAAAAACTTAAATATTTTAATAATCTACTTAATAAAATATACTTAAAAATTTATATTTATTTTAAATATTTTAATAATGTACTTAATAAAATCAACTTAAATAATTGGATTTATTTAAAGTAAACTCAAACATTTTAATTAAATTCCACTTAAATATTTACATTTATTTAAAATAAACTTAACAATTTTAATAATTTACTTTGTAAAAATCGGCTTAAATATTTGTATTTATTTTAAATATACTTAAATATTTTAATAATCTACTTAATAAAAATCTACTTAAATATATGTTAAAGAAGCTATTAATTTAGTTAAGAAGTTATTATTTTTTTTTAAATTATTATAAATATTGCAAAAATTGGTTTACGATGTATATAATGCTGATATTATTTAGTTTGATTTGATTATGTTTAATCGTAGATATGCTAATGCTATTAAATTATATTATTTTTGTTTATACAAACTAAGTATAACTATAACTAACTATGATATATTTAATTTTTATTTTGTGGCAATTTGAAAGGAGAGCATAATTTAATTATTGGATGCATATTTGGCCAATAATAAATCTTTTCAATCAATTATTAAATATTTAAATATAATAAATAAATATAAGCAAAAAAATGCATTTCAAAGGTAATAAAAGAGTCATTGAAATTACGACTGAGTCAATATTATTAATATTCTAATATCAAATTACTAAACTTTAATATTTTCAATATGCTCTACATCATGCAATTAGAACTAGTTTGAAATATGCCTTTTATATAAAAATTACAAAATCCTTAAAATCTTATTTCTGAAAATAGGTCTTCATAAAAACCAGGTTTTGTTGCATATTGTATTATTTGTTTATTTTCACATTATTTTCATTTCACTTGTATGTTTGTTTTTGCATTTTAATGGTGTAGTTCAAATCCATTAGAATCAAAATTTTTCCTAAAAAATTTGATATATTTTAGAATCTTAAAAGTTTTAATATAGTATATAATCAAAAATATTTATAAAAATAATACCTAATTTTTAAATTTGCTACTAAAAATTTTATTTTCTGAAAGTATAAAAATATAAAAGGTTCATATATTAAAACTATTTAATTTATTTCTTGTAAATATAATACAAAATAAATTATAATTTTTAAAAATTCATCTTAATTTCGAAATAAAAGATGATATAAACGTTTTTAAAACCAATAGCGAATTTAACAAAAATTAAACATATTATATAAAATAAATGTTAAGACAGAATTTTCGATTTGCTTTTGATTACATAGATTCCCAAAAGATGGCAGCACGAGCAAATACTCACCGGCAAACGCACGGAAGCGCTCCTCTGTTGCTGCAGGCGTTCCAGCTGCTGCTGCTTCTTCCGTGCTTGAATGGCGTGCGGATCCGGCAGTGACCTGTGTCTCCGGACTTTGATGTGGGGCACCTGGAGGGTGTTGGGGGAGAGGGGGATGTGAACAGGACTCAGTCGGGGAGACAGTGGTGACCGGGGAGATCTGGGAGCGATGGGAGATCTCGGTGATCGTCTGCGTTGGGTCAGAGCCAGGGCTTCTAAACGGGATAGCACAGCTCGAGCTGCATCCTGTAATTAAAACAATAATATAAATTAATAAAGAATGTGTCACTCGGGGAGTCGGCTAAAAAATTTTCTACTCCCTACTTTTGAATCGTATTATTTATACCTCCAAACTGTTGAGTCGTATTATTTATACCTCCAAACTGTTGAATCGTATTATTTATACCAACTCCAAACTTTTGAATCGTATTATTTATACCTCCAAACTGTTGTATCGTGTTACTTATACCGACTCCAAACCGCTGTATTACTTATACCGAATCCAAACTTTTGAATCGTATTACTTATACCTCCCAACTTTTGAATTGTATTATTTATACCGACTCCTAACTCTTTCCCCTAATTTTATGTGCTATGATTTTCATTAATGGACTTAAAAGAATTTGCGAAATAAGTTCAAGGAGTTTTAATGAACTCATATATCTATAAAAGCAATTTTTGCATAACATAGAGTATTTATCTGACATCTTTAAAGGCATAGTATTCACACTCACTTAAAAGACATTCTTGTCCTCGTAAATTTGTTTACAAAAAAATACATGCATGCTATAAACAGTATAACAGTACCCAATTGGCAATTAGTAAAGTATTATAAAATGGCTTAAGACAATCATAAGAAAATTATGCATTTGAATCACAAGGTTGCTATATTTGTACTAGATGAAATTTTAATTTATCTTAATAATACAATAAACTATTATTACTATTATTACTATTATTAAACTATTATTACTATTATTATTATTATTACCACTACAAGTTATTATTATTGTTATTATTTTATTATTTTATTTATCATTTTATTATTATTTTTATTATTTTACGATATTATCTCCACTTCTTTGGGTGTATGTCTCCCGTCTTCCCAGCGGTAAGTGCATACCAGTTTATTGCTGAACAGGGGTCGGATTAATGTTGTAAGTGTGCGTTGCAGTCTGTTTTTAGAGCTGGGGTTTACTGGTGCATAACGCATGGGGTCTTTAGGTCAAAGTTGCCTGGTTCGAAATTTTACAAGCAATACCAAATCGAAAGCTTTCATGTCTACAACATGACTGGCGAAGGGAATTGGTTGCGGTAAAGAATGTTGCTGTTTACGTGCTAAATTAAATTAACCCTTTGAACAGGGGTTGGATTTCTATTGTAAGCGTACGTTGCAGTTTGCTTTCAGATCCGGGGTTTGCTGATGCACAACGCAAGGGGTTCCTAGGGTTAAAGTTGCCTGCTTCGAAGTCTTACAAGCATTACCAAACAGAAAGCTTTCGTGTCTATGATAGGAATAGTTACTATAAATCTGTAAACAGGTAAGTTTTAGCATCGGACTCCGGTAAGAATCCATAGATTCCAACTTTCAAAGTGTTGGTCAGAAATCAAAGAGGTTCGACTTAAACCACATCATTCCCATGATTGTAGAAGTGTATCAATTCTACACACAATGGAGAATGTGACAATATTTTAAACATTTTGACATTTTGCATTGAAAATTGTACAGCCGATGGGGGTGGTGAAGATGAAAAGGAGAGAGGCACAACGTTCTTGAACGAAATTTATTACTCAACTCAGAAACGATACATGAAGAAAAACACTTGACGAATGAAAAAGCGCCCTCTTACGGAGAACGAAATATTACATAAGGAATCTAAATACGGTTACAGTCTGAAGAGGGGGTATTTTAAATGTTCAGCCCTATGAAATTTAAACAATTTCTTTGGAAACATTTTCCTGAAAGCTATAAAATCAAGTTTTTATTGTTGTTTCTTATCCCTCTTAGTATACATCAATATCTAGACCAAGCCAACGAATCCATGGGCTTTCATGGTTGTAGGGAAAAGGGGCTTTTGTTGTGATGGAGCACCCGTATGTAGAAGTCTGGCCTGGCTCCGCCATCTAACCTGACGCTCATACCAAACCCTTATGGATTTATTCTGCACATCCATAGCATTGACGCAGGATTTCTTGCTTGTCGGGTTTTGAACTCGACTCTTTTAGATCGGAGATCCAATGACTTACATCATAGTCCACCAATTACATCATTATTTAATACATCCAATTATTATCGGAAACCTGGGGCCTAAATAGCCGAGTGGCTAGCGCTCTGGCGCTCGGTACCACAGGTTTCGGGCTCGGTACCACGGTGCCATAGATGTTTGTAGTGGTTCGGAATCCACTTTAAACCGTAGGTCCCGGTCCTAATAAGATCGCAGAACGTTGCGGGGACATTGTTACTCCGCGTCCGTGGCTTAGCTTCAAGTTACACGCGACCCCTGGGTAATGCAAAGTGAGTAACGTCTGTGCAGCGCTTGCCTAAAGGCATCCAAGACCAAGCTGTCTGAGTGTTTGCCAGCTGCATTAGAAAGAAAAAAAAATTATCGGAAACCTTGTACATGATTATTTATAGAATAAAAATAACAACGCTAAAGTAATCAATTCAGCAACTCCCCTATAAAAGCCATAGATCCAAATTAACCGAATGCTACCCTGAAGTACCGTGATCAGCCCTCCTCTAATGAATAATTAATCTCTGTGGAAGATAATCAAACCTTCCATCACGCTATTGTGAGGAACGCTACTCGCGCATAATTTAGTAGCGATAGCGTTTCCTTACCGTCCATTGTTCTGGTCAACTAATGCAATCCATCAATTCATCATCTTCCGGCGGGAAGTTGCCATGTTCGCCGGGTTAATTGAATTTGGCACGTAAACAGCCGCGCTCTTGTTGAGGCATTGCGTGCTGGCAACATCCTTTACCGCAACTCATTCACCAGCGAGGCGTTCGGTTTTTATTTTGTGGCAAGTAAGTATCCTTTGTCAAAAGCCATCATAATGACCATCTGTTAAAAGGATGGCCTTATAGATGTTAATGATGTGGGGTTTTAGATGGTAAAGAATTGAGAGATGTCTGCACATTTTTGCCCTGTTTGGATATACGTATACGTCTTGTTATGCTAATGGGGACGTTTGGTTCTTCTTTGATTTATGATGATATCCTCCTACGTTATTTTAATTATTTATTTTTTGACGTCTTAGACTTTATATTTCAAATAATTAACCATGAATAGTTTCGACAGTTAGGGCCTGATGACTGACTAACGCTCTGACGTTCGGTGCTACAGGTTTCGGGTTCGATAGATGTTTGTAGTGGTTTGGAATCCACTTTAAACCATAGGTCTCTGTCTAATCTGACCACACCACATCACTGTGTCAAAAGCTGAGTTGCTCCTACACATATTGGGAATGATGTGGATGAGAAGTCTGACTGGTCTCCTTGATGCTCTTACAGTCAGTTTCTTTCAATTAATTAAAAAAAGATCAATATATATATATATATATAATTAGATATATTAATTAGAAAATAACACTTACAATATAAAATATTAATAATAAATCTTTAGAATAATTATTTTGTATGTATTTTATTAAATAATATTTATATGCCAACGGCCATACCATGCTGAATATACCGGTTCTCGTTAGATCACCGAAGTCAAGCATCATTGGGCGCGGTCAGTACTTGGGTGGGTGACCACCTGGGAACACCGCGGGCCGTTGGCATTTACAAATTTGGGACCTGAACGGCCGAGTGTCTAGCGCTCTGGCGCTCGGTGCCACAGGTTTCGGGTTCGAATCCCGGTGGTGCCATGGATGTTTGTAGTGGTTCGGAATCCACTTTAAACCGTAGGTCCCGGTCTCCTATGACTGCAAGAGCGTCACGGACACGCGGAGTAACAATGCCTCCGCAACGCTCTATGATCCTATTAGACCTTGACCTACGGTTTAAAGTGGATTCCGAACCACTACAAACATCCATGGC
>BPLQ01000140.1:17888-32041 GCA_021605075.1 Caerostris darwini
GACCTACGGTTTAAAGTGGATTCCGAACCACTACAAACATCCATGGCACCACCGGGATTCGAACCCGAAACCTGTGGTACCGAGCTCCAGAGCGCTAGCCACTCGGCCATTCAGGTCCTACATTTTGAAACTTGTATTAAAAATTTAATGTAAGTAGCATAATATATCAATTTGTTCAATATATCAGCCCGAATATATTGGGTATCTGTAAGTTGCCAGACGACCTTGGCACAACATGGGGCTGTTGCGTCAATGAAGAAGAAGAAAATGTAAAATACATTGGGTATAATGTATACATTTCGAAATACATTCTATATCGATTAAAAAAATGTATTATTCTAAATTTATTAGAAAAAATCTGGTTTTCCAAATTTAATTATCATAGGTGTATTCATGAAGTTGTTGTTGCTTACTATCCGGAAATCTAGATACACTGGTAGACATCTAGACCAAGCCCACGAACCCATACAAAGGGGTCAGTTTCTGGGGTTATAGAGCACTTGTATAAGTCTGACTTGGCTCCGTGACGCTCTACAGTCATATTGGACCGGGACGTACGGTTTAAAGTGGATTCCGAATTACTACAAACATCCATGGCCCCGACGGGATTCGAACCCGAAACCTGTGACACCGAGCACCTGTGTGTAAACATGTAAGAAAATCATCTTTTTTTTCCTTCGAATTTCAAATAATGCTAGTAATATTAACAATAATAATAATAATAGTTATTAATATGATAAATCAATCAAATGCAACAAGGATTCCCAAACAGTGGAGCGCGAATACAGTGAAAATCACAAATACATCGTAAGAGAGACATTGGACCTGAATGCCCGAGTGGGTAGAGCTCGGTACCACAGGTTTCTGGTTCGAGTCCCGACGGTGCCATGGATGTTTGTAGTAGTTCGGAATCCACTTTAAGGCATAAGTTCCGGTCTCATATGACTGTAAGAGCATCACGGAGCCAAAGTCAGACTTCTACCTACGGGTGCTTCATCACAACAGAAGCTGCTTCCTTCCCCTTCAATCATGAGTACGTATGGGCTCGTGGGCTTGGCCAGCCAAATGGGATAAGAAACAACAAACAAATAATATTTATAATTGCTCTGGCGCTAGGTGCCAGAAGTTTCGGGTTCGAGTAACGGTGGTGCTATGGGTGTTTGTAGTGGTTCGGAATTCCCTTTAAGCTACAGGTCTCGGTCAAATATGACTGTAGATCGTACCCCGTAAAAAAATGAGTAGACTACTCATGGATACTGAGGACGAGTTACATATCCGTACCGCGCTGACGGACAATAAAGATGAGTCATAACAACAACAAAGTACACCTACACTTTTTTAATACTATCCTTTTTTTTTTGCATGAATTGGATCATCCTAAATTTGAAGATAAAATAAAATAATAATAATAAAAAACACTAAATGAAATAAAATAAAATTAATTAATAATAATAATAATAATAATATAATTTAAAATAATAATAATAAAAATAAAATAATATAATTAAGTAATAAAATTCGGGATTGAAGAAAATTCTGAGAATTGAATTCTCGTTTCAACTTGGATAGTTTTGAACACGATGAAACAAAAGCTTTCGTGTTTATTGCCAGAGACAGATAACTGAAACTGACAGCGAAGTCAGGTGCATTTTTTTTCTTGTGTGTGATATTTGTTTACACACATTTTTTTAAACTCATCTAACGTATAAAAAGTATTCCAGGTTTACGGTAAAACCTCATTTCTAAGTCACTTTTATGTAATGTTTTTTTTTAATGTAAATTTTTTTTTTATATTTAAATTTTCAATGATCCTGCCAAAGATTAAGAGGAATTATGGCAATTCTCGATTGCAAGTTTATATTGAGACGCATATTGTCGTTTGTATGACACTCAGACACACTTTAAAAAAAAATTTCAATTCAAATAATTGTATCACAAGAAATACATGGAAAATTCTGAAAAATATTTTAGTATGCATCTGCTTTCTACATATTTTTTAACTATATCTCTGGGGTTTTTTTAATGGTTTGCTATGCCTCTTAATTTTTTTGCAAAATTTTTGCAATAGCTTGCAGTTTATTGCTTTTACACTCTGGTCATTTTGATGCAAGTCATTTGTCATAAAATCAGCTGATTCAGCGTTACAAAGGGATGATTACATTGCACTCACATTGTAGCGTAATGGAAAGGATGTTCGTGGTTATTAAATGTGCTAGATCAATGGGGCCTAAAGTAGGTGACACAGCCCGTAGGGGTCAGTGGAATTATTAAGGGGTGATAGCGGCAAGGGTGTATTTTGGGAGTATTTCTTTTCTTTTCTCCCCATTTCACCCCAGTACTTAGCGTTATGCAGGCCTGCACCAGTTGGAAAGGTGAAGTTGAAATATCTGTGGTCATCTTATAAACCACGAACAGACCACCAACAGGTATTATGGGAGGACTTTTAAGGGTAACTGTACTGCATTAGCGTAACTTATAGGGAAAAAAAGTGGAGAACTGCCTGTAAGTGAGAAGTCTGACTGGGCTCCGTGACGCTCTACAGTCAAATTAGATCGGGACTTTTGGGTTAAAGTGGATTCCGAACCACTGCAAACACCCATGGCAACGCCGGGACATGAACCGGTCATCTGTGACATTGAGCACCAGAGCGCTAGACATTCGGCCATTCAGGCCCGCAGGCAATTATCTGCTAGAATTGATGATATGTAGCATATTCAACGTTTTATAAGGTTTACCACGGGCCACAATGCATACAACACATATACTGTGTACATATACACTTATATACACTGAAGTGACAAAAGTCATGGGATAGCAATATGCAAATTTTCAGAGGCAGTAGCATCGCGTAGAACAGGTATAAATGCGTAGTGCTTTCGCAGAGATTTCATTTCTGTTCAAGTTATTCATGTGAAGAGGTTTTGACGTGATGATGACCGCACGACGGGAATTAACAGACTTTGAACACGGAATGTTAGTTGGAGCTAGACGCATGGGTCATGCCATTTCGGAAATCGTTAGGGAATTCAACATTCCCAGATCCACTGTGTCAAGAGTGTGCCGAGAGTATGAAATTTCAGGCATAACATCCCACCATGGACAGCGCAGTGGTCGACCGCCTGCACTTAACAACCGAGACCGGCGACGTCTGCAAAGAGTCGTAAAATTCTAACAGACAAGCAACACTGCGTCAAATAACCGCAGAAATCAATGTGGGACGTACAAGGGACTTGTCTGTTAGAACTGTGCGGAGAAATTTGGCTTTCTTGGGCTATTCCAGCAGAAGACCGACTCGAGTGCCTTTACTGACAGAACGACATCGCTTGCAGCGACTGTCGTGGGCACGTGAGCATATCGGTTGGTCCCTAGATGAATGGAAAACCGTGGCCTGGTCCGATGAGTCACGATTTCAGTTGGTAAGAGCTGATGGTAGGGTTCGAGTGTGGCGCAGACCCCACGAAGCCATGGACCCAAACTGTCAGCAAGGCACTGTTCAAGCTGGTGGTGGCTCCGTAATGGTGTGGGCTGTTTTTTCATGGCATGGACTTGGTCCTCTGGTGCGACTGGACCGAACATTGACTGGAAATGCTTATGTTCAGCTACTTGAGATTACTTGCAGCCATTCATGGACTTCATGTACCCAAACAACGATGGGATTTTTTATTGGATGACAATGCGCCATGTCACTGGGCCACAACTGTTCGCGATTGGTTTGAAGAACATTCTGGACAATTCCAACGAATGATCTGGCCACCTAGATCGCCCGACATGAATCCCATCGAGCATTTATGGGACATCATCGAGAGGTCTGTTCGTGCCCAAAATCCTGCACCGTCAACGCTTTCACAATTATGGACGTCTATCGAGACAGCATGGCTCAATATTCCTGCAGAAGACTTCCAACGACTTGTTGAGTCCATGCCACGTCGAGTTGCTGCACTTCGCCGGGCGAAAGGAGGGCCGACACGATATTAAGAGGTATCCCATGACTTTTGTCACTTCAGTGTATACCTACAGTATGGCATGTATGACAACTTTATTACTGTATGGGCTACCATATATTCTAAATTTATCATCTAAATTTATTGAGACATCTAAATTTATTGAGAAGTTCACATTTTCTTTGTTGAAGGGTATGATTGTATTTTATCCCTTATATGTACTTTGACTGTTGATTATGACTTACGAAGTTACAAGATTATTTTTATTATTGTGTTTTTATTAAATAGAAATGGGATGCTTTGAGATAAATCAAACAATTCTTCTCCTACAATGGTGCAACAGCCCTATGGTGAATCAAGGCAGTCTGCTTATGGGCAGATTTCGAGACTGGAGAGGTTTTTTTTTTACGAGGTAAGATTCACGTCCAACTCTCGACAGTTAAATTAGACCGGGACCTACGGCATAAAGTGGATTCTGAACGACTACAAACATCCATATCACGTTGGGACTCGAACCCGAGTCATGTGGCACCGAGCGCCATTCACTTGGCCATCAGGTCCAAAACAAACAATTAGTGAGTGTAAATCTCAAAAAGAAGTCGAGATATCTGGCATTCACCTTCACTACCTTCCTCCCGAGACTTACAAAAGGACTCTCCGGATTTACTGCGTCCTTTCCCAGCATAGATTCATGTATTTTTTTTTCCAATGCAGCTGGCAAACAGACATGGACGTCTTGGATGCCTTAAGGCAAGCGCTGCACAGACGTTACTCACTTAGCACTACCCAGAGGGCGCGTGTAACTTGAAGATAAGCCACGGACGCAGAGTAACAATGCACCCGCAACGCTCAACGATCCTATTGGGACCGGGACCTACAGTTTAAAGGGGATTCCGAACCACTACAAATATCCATGGCACCGCCGGGACTCGAACCCGAAACCTGTGGTACCGAGCGCCAGAGCGCTAGCCACTCGGCGATTCAGGCCCTATAGATTCATGTATCATAATTAAAAAAATACTTTTAGTTTTAAAACCCATTGTACAATACACAAGAAGCTTATGTTCATTTTTGTTCAGAAACTGCTTGATTCAAATTATTTTCATTAAATATTTCTCAATTTTCCGAGTAGAAACTTAATTACTCCAACCAATCGAGGTTTGAACATGATCCATCAATATGTCACCGAGTACCACAATTTTTTCTTTCTTCTTCCCCAAGTTACTCCGTGTCATCGACCGTTTCAGAAAAGGTCACGGTTAAAGTGAAGCAAAATCCGAAGAGTTTTTTTATCACCTGGATTTATGATGATGATTCCCGAGGTTTATCACCTCCTGTGAGAACCTGAGCATCTTGAACTTCATCCACTGTGGGTCACGCTTTATCGGGAATTGCTTTCTGGGAACGTCCAAGGGCGGGCTTGCTAACAAGCTTCGAAAAATCCCTTAAATGATCACGTGATAAGATGCAGTTTGTAAGAAATAAGATTCTACAGGTAAGGGGATTCGTAATAAAGAGTGGACAAATCTCATTATGCGTGCAATTCCAATAAAATTCTAAACAATGAAAAGTGTTTTTTAATGATTTATAAACCTATTCGCATTTGGAAGACTTTCATTAATAATGTTTGAAGATATCTATTGTTTATTGCATATCTGGAAAGGATGTATTATCCTCTATGACAGTATACAACAATCCAACAAAAGGCAGTATGGCAAAAACAAAAGGCAATTCAACAAGCACACTAATCTGTCAGCAAAAGATATGCTAATTGTGGAAATAGCATAGCCATCAGATGGGAGGATGTTAGGGACAACGGCTTCACATTAGTGTATCAAAAGTAATTTATCGAAAATTTACACATGTTGTCACAACCACTAACAAGTAACCGGGTTTATATATATATATATATATATATATATATATGGTACGTTTTTGGAACGGGCTCAACAAAAAAAGCAGTGACTACTTAAAAATTCTTAATAGTTTATAGTAAAGCTATTAGCAATAGGACATTAGAACTTTACATAAATTTTAATTACTATTTTATTTTTTTATTTCAATTTTAATTACCATTTATTAGTAACATGTTGTTGCAATCAACATCGATTGACATTGTATTGTTATATATATATATATATATATATATATATAGGAATATTTATTGGGAGGAGTTCAGCAAAATAAGCAAAAACATTATAAAAAGCTTAATAGGTTATGATAAACAATTAGCAATACGAAATCGGGACTTTACATAAAGTCGAAATTTTAATTTTTGATTATAATTTATTAGTAACGGTAACATGTTGCATGAATCACCATCGAGTGACCTTGTTTATATACATAAGTATACAGGAATTTTTATCGGGAATTTCATTTCATTTTATTGGGGATGAGCAGTTTTATTAAGAGGAGTCCATAGGCAGGCTTGTTAACAAGTGTGGCTTGCCTTTAAAAAAAATCTCTTAAATGATCACGTGATAAGATGCAGTTTGTAAGAAATAAGATTCTACATGTAAAGGGGTTCGTAATAAATGGTGGACAAAATTCATTATGCATGTAATTACCATAAAATTCTAAACAATATAAAATGTTTTTTAATGATTTATAAACTCATACGCATTTGAAAGACTTTCATTAATAATGCTTGAAGATGTTCTATTGTTTATTGCGAATATGCCAGTTATGAATTAGCATCTATGACGGTATACAACAATCCAGAAAAAGGCAGTATGTAACAATGCAATAATACACAAAACTGTCAGGAAAAGTTATGATAATTTTGGAAATAACACAGCTTCCATAATTATTAGTGGTGATGAGCCGAGTGGCCAGTGCTTCGCTTCGGGTTCAATGGTTTGGAATCCATTTTAAACCCCAGTCTAATATGACTGTACAGTGTTCGGCAAAGGCTTGGTAAAAGTAACCTTGAAAAATAAAACTCTCTCGAATTTGCCAATGGGTAGACGGCCTTGTCCTACCACGGTGCTGTTGCTCCGATGAAGAAGAATATTTCTCTGTTCTATCAAAATGGAACTCTTCAGTTAGAATATTAACATAAGTAAAAAATGTTTAATGGAATTTCAGTAATCTTTTTGAATAGAATTAATTTGAGCAATAAGGTCATCAACAAAATTTAATGCAGCATAAAATACTTTATAAGATTTTTGTAAAAATTTGCATACGGGAAATGTTTAAGCGAACAATTTATCTGATGCATGCAACAATACATAAACAATTTGTTTTGCTCAAAGCATATAATAACATTTCAGTAACAACTCTGTCATGAACTTGAGTGTGTGTAAAACGGCAGAGAGCATATGCAAATAGTCATAAAAATGTTCCTATGAAGTACCAGATAGCAAAGCTAAAAATTCGTGAAATGAAATCTAAATATGGAAAAATAAGTTCGTATCTGATGCTGAAAAGGTCAGATAATTTACAGAGTATTAAATGAGTAGAGAAACTTTTGCCAAGCAAGTAACGTAATGTCCGTAGGGGTCTGAAGACCTAGTGATTAGCGCTCTGACGCTCGGTGCCTCAGGAACCCCGGAGGTACCATAGACGTTTGTAGTGATTCGGAATTCATTGTAAACCGTAGGTCCCTGTCTAATGTGACTGTAGAGCTTTGGGCTTAAGGCTGACAACCGTACCCCATAAAAAAAAATAAAACATCTGTCTTGTAATCTGCCGGTAGGAAGATGGTACTACTACGTTATAACACATCACTGTTCCTACAGCTCAGTTGCTCCTTTACAGTTTGAGAATGATGTGGGTGGGAAATCTGATTGAGCTCTGTGGTCATATGAGACCGGGATCAACGGCTTAAAGTGGATTCCGAAACACTACAAAACATCCATGGCACCGCCGATACTAGAACCGGATACCTGTGGTACCAAGCGCCAGAACACCAATCATTCGGAGATCAGGCTCAGGTTTGTAGTGGTTCGGAATTCCCCTTTAAAATATAGGTCCGGGTCTGTTTAGCCCTCGTGCGCACAAGATGACCGTAGAGTGGCAAACCAAACAGAGAAATCTTATTAGTGGATTCCGAACCACTACAAACCTGAGCCTGATCTCCGAATGATTGGTGTTCTGGCGCTTGGTACCACAGGTATCCGGTTCTAGTATCGGCGGTGCCATGGATGTTTTGTAGTGTTTCGGAATCCACTAATAAGATTTCTCTGTTTGGTTTGCCACTCTACGGTCATCTTGTGCGCACGAGGGCTAAACAGACCCGGACCTATATTTTAAAGGGGAATTCCGAACCACTAACGAACATCCATGCCACCGCCAGGGTTCGAACCTAAAGCTTGGGATACCAGAGCGCTAAGCATGTGTCCACCAGCCGGCATGACCATTGGGTGTAGGGCTGTCAACCCTACCCGTAAGAAATCAGCGTCACTTAGCCAAGTTAGACTTCTACCTACGGGTGCTCCATCACAACAGAATCTGCCCCTCCATCTATGAGACCGCAAGGGTTCTTGGACTTGATATTCTAAATATTGCTGTCTACCAAGTGGGATAAGAAGCAACAACAACAAAATGTCCCTTTTCTGAGCCAAAACCGTTAACAAAGTAGACACCACTTACTTTATAATTAAATAAATGTTTCGAATTTATATAAAGGAAGAGGAATATATTTGCATGTCTTCTGTTTTACGAGGTAATAAAATCTTTTTATTTTTCTAGGTAACATTAGGTAATGTGCTTTTTATCTATTTTGAGAGTACGTGTTGCATATTAATGTTGCCCTGAAGATGTTAAATCTAACCTGTTTTTGTTGATTTGACATGTGTTAATACATTGAGTCAGACACGCGCCCAGTATTTTGTCTTGTTTTGCCTCAACAATATGAAGTGTAATTAAGTTGTTTATGAAATATCAATATGTCATTCTAAATTTTTTTCTTCTTTCTAATGCAGCTGGCAAACACTTAGACAGCTTGGTATTGGATGCCTTAAGGCAAGCGCTGCACCGACGTTACTCACTTTGCATTACCCAGCGGGCGCGTGTAACTTGAAGATAAGCTACGGACGTGGAGTAACAATGCTCCCCGCAACGCTCTACGATCCTATTAGACCGGGACCTACGGTTTAAAGTGGATTACGAACCACTACAAACATCCATGGCACCACTGGGATTCGAACCCGAAACCTGTGGTACCGAGCGCCAGAGCGCTAGCCACTCGTCCATTCAGGCCCTCAGTCTAAATTATAAGTAGTAGAAAAAAGTATAATAATCTTTGTATATTAATAATTTATTAATATTTTAATATGCATTACCCTCTTTTGGTTCAAATGTAAAAAATAGAACATTAAAGCATAAGAAGTTTTATACAAAGAATAAAATATTAATTTCTAAAAGAAATTACCTAAACAAATTATAATTTAAAATTTAATCTTTCTTTCAATTTTCGCAGCTCATCTATTGCATCGTTTATATCATTCCTGAATATGTCGTAGAATAATTAATAAAACTAAACAAATAAATATACATTAAAATATAACAATAATTATTTGTTTACTAAAACTAATTTGTATAATAATTATATTTTACTTTATTTGTTTAATAATATTTAATCGTTTGTTGATTATGTAATAAAACCTAATAAAACTAAACAAATAAATACAAATTAAAATATAACAATATTTATTTGCTTACTAATACTTATTTGGGTAATAATTTTATTTTACTATATTTCATTAATAATATTTATTTGTTTGATAAAACTTTAATAAAACTTTTAATAAAAATAAACAAATAAATATATATTAAAATATAACAATATTTATTTGTTTAATAATATTTATTCATTTGGTAAATATTTAATAAAATTTTAATAAAATTAAACAAATAAATATAAATTTAAATATAAAAATGTTTATTTTTTTGCTAAATATTTAATAAAACATTCAATAAAAATGAACAAATAAATATCTATTAAAATATAACAATATTTATCTGTTTACTAATACTTATTTGCACAATAATTCTATTTTACTCTATTTGTTTAATAATATTCATTTGTTTAATAAATATTTATTAAAACTTTTAATGAAACTAAATTAATGAATATTTAATAAAGATAAATGCCGGCTATCAGTAAATTTAAGTGCGATAATAAAATTGACACTGATGAGAAAAACACCAAAATATGAATATTTAACTATTAAGAATTTAAAGAAATATTAAAATGTTATAATTTTTAGAAAAAAGTAAAATTAAAATTTCACAATTATAAAATATTAGAAATATTACAAGTTTATCAAAAATTAATAATTCATTTCACTTATGAGCTTGAGCTTGACAGTCACCCCATTGGACGCTCCCCCCCCCAAGATACTACAAAAGTATATACTCATATATTATTTCCACACCCCCTATATTCAGGGTGTGGTCTTTTATTAAAGAATACGTACTCTCAAGTAATGTCAGTTCCGCTTTCCTTAGAAAAATATTCAATTATCAATAATATATATTATTTTTGATAAATTTTTTTAAAATTATTATTATCTATAATTACACACTTTATATATATATATATATAAATTATAATAATATATATATATATATATTATTATAATTTTTATATATATATATATATATATATTAATATTCTTCATTATGAAGAATGTAATGAAGATTATTGATCACTATTTGCCATATATGAATTCATTTCAATTCATATAATGAAATGAAACTCTGAAATGAATTTTTTTCTCTGTCTCTTGCACTCTCTCTCTCTCTCTGTCACTATATATATGAGACAGATAGGGAGATAGAGACAGATATAAATGCATATAAATATATTATTGATATTCTTTAATATGAAGATAATTGATCACTATTTGCCAGTGATCAATAATCAATATTTGCCAGTGAAGATTATTGATCACTATATGAATGCATTTCAATTCATATAATGACAAATTTTAAAAACAAAATAAGTGTATTGTCCCTGTCTCTGTTTCCTTCTCTCTCACACTATATCTATGAGAGAGAAAGGGAGGCAAAGACAGATATATATATATATATATACATATATTATTATTAGTAGTAGTAATAGTAATAGTAATAGTAGTAGTAATCTCCACTATGAAGCGCGTAATGAAGACTATTGATCTCTATTTGCTAGATATGAATTCATTTCGCTACATATAATGAAAGATTTTCAAAAATATAAATAAATGTAACTATTCTGTAAGACGAAAAAAAGAAACCAATTCACGTCCATCTCTTGTTAACAGTTAAAGAAATATTTTCCGAGAACCATCATTATAAATTTCACAATGCAAACTGCATGAAACTTTAAAATAAAAAGAGAGAAATAATAAAATAAAAAGAAACGGAGCGTGCTTCTGTTAGCCCAGTGCTTGTTATCTCTTAAATCTCCTTCCACAAAGCTCAATAATGGTCCGCAATAAAAAAGAAGGATTACTCGCGGGGTACAACAGAAAAGGTATTTCAGGTAAGACGTATTTTGTTGAAATGCATGATTATGTAGGACTTAGAGCTCTCTTTTTATGTTTCTTTCCACATCATTATAACTAGATTTGTTAAGTATTTTTTTTATCGTTTAAGGAAGGTCAGTTAAAAGGTCAATTAAAATATTTAAGTATTGTCTTTTGGGATTACACATATTGGTCTTATTATTTGTAGATTCTTAAAATGTGTATTAGAACGTATATATATGTACGTAAGGACCATGGATCACATATTCACACACAAAAAAAAGTTGTCTATCTTAGATTTATGTATCTGCTTATAAATAAACAGTATAAAAATATGTATAACATATTATAATATATTGAAAAGTAAATAAAAAATGTGATGCTTATGTTACTATGATTTTTATTAAGTATTTTAGCAATTTGTTTGATTTTTGTTGTAACGAAGCGCGATTCATTAGTCAAATGGTTTCTATTTAACAGTTTTTTTTATCATGTGTGAACATGATGTTGTCCTGGTTAGGGGTTCGTGGCGTGGCGTGCAGTAAGCAAATCGAGTAATGGATACTACAATGGACAAATGTAAACAATCTGAATATGAACAGTGATATCTTGCTGTTGTCCGAAACGTGGACGATATTAAGAGACACATTCGAATTAAATGGTTTGGATCACCATCATTTAGTAAGCGATCTTTCTAGGTGAAAACCGAGCGGGGTGTCCATTTACGTCAAACATTATCTTAAACCTTTAGTAGAAAGCGTTGAAATGTTTCCAAGTCAAGATCTGGGGATTCGGGCCTCAATGGCCGAGTGGATAGTGCTCTGGGGCTCGGTACCACAGGTTTCGGGTTCGAGTCCCAGCGGTGCCATGGATGTTTGTAGTGGTTCGGAATCCACTTTAAACCGTAGGTCCCGGTCCTAATAGGATCGTTGAGCGTTGCGGGGGCATTGTTACTCCGTGTCCGTGACTTATCTGCAAAGGGTAATGCAAAGTGAGTAACGTCTGTGCAGCGCTTGCCTTAAGGCATCCAAGACCAAGCTGTCTAAGTGTTTGCCAGCTGCATTAGAAAAAAAAAGATCACTGTTGGTTGCAAACTTTAAAACAAAAGTACGTGTGGCCGTTTTGTTTGCAAAACCAGTATTGAGCGATGATGACATTACTGACGCCATTGACGAGAGCTTGGACAATAAAAATTGTGATTCAGAACAGTATAGGCAGGTGATTTCAATATTGATATGAGTATCGAGCTCGGAACGAGAATTTTGCACAAGATGGATGAGATTTACTACATGAATGAGATTTACTACATGAATTTGAGAAATAGCATTGCTCAATATACAACGAGAGCTCGGACGAGCATTGATGCAGTGTTTTCAACACACAGCTTATGTGGCCTGTATGATAGTGTTTTCAGTCATCACTTGCCTCTATACGTCTCCTGGGAAAAACCAAGACTTCATACGGCCTATCCACCAGAAGGCGACGATCCAAGACTGGAGTGCGGGCCCGATGCATGGAATTTTGCCGCACAAATTGACTGGGAAGGTGATGATGATGATGGATATCTAATGTAGCACAGTGAGCAGTAGATGTCCAGTTGCCGGTCGGGTTGCGTATATGCAACTTATCATGTTCACGCAAAAAAAGTTGAAATTTTCAGAACAGATTTCAGTTTTCTATTTTGTTTTTTAGTTAGTGCATAGTAATTACTACTGTTATATAGAGTAGTAAATAAATATTGCATAATTGCTATTTGAAATAAAATATATGGTATGAAGCAACTATTGAGATACGTTATCCACATATAAAGATTATTTGTAATTAAAAATTAAACAACGATATATTAGTATATTAATTTTTTTCCTAAAACTTGAAAACAAAATAGTTTTTATGATTAAAATGCTTTCAAACGCTTGCTATTACTTAAGTATAATTTTTAAACAAGAGTTTCTTTTGAAATATTTTATTTTTATATCAATATAGTGCAAAATTTAGGAATGATTTTATGATAGCATATTTTGTATGCTTATTGACAACATTCTTTTTGTGTAATTTCAAGCTAATAAAATCAAAAGCCATTTTAAATTCTAGAAAAAAAAATTTCTGCAAGAAAAAAATCATTATTTTATTCGATTGATTCCAACTTTTATTCCATTAATTTCTTCATCACTAATCACTCTTTATTATGCTGAATTAATTGTCATATGTAAAAAAAGAGAGATGTCATAATTACATATCCTTACAGCCTCAAGGCCATAAATAATCTAAAACAAGATAAGGTTTACGTGTCGTAAGTGTTAAAAACGTAACATATCCTAACATATCAATAACGTAACCAATAACGTAACATATCCATACGTGATCCTCATACAGACTTCTGCAACCCATTTACATTAATTTTAACTCAAGCTTCAGCGGACAGGTACATGATAATAATTACGACTAATGGGGGATGATTATTTTCATTAGAAGACATTTGTTAGAAAGTTGACGAAAGTTGGATTTTCCCGTAATAAATATTATTTTAAATACAACTTTCTTCATAGATTACAATAAGATTATATATTATTATCTGATGCATTATATTTCATCCCGCGTGTCAATAGTCACAAACTAGAACATGAAAAAAATGACAAAAATAAGTATATCAAAACAGTTAAATATTTTACATGTGTTTGTCACTGAACTCCTGGACCAATTTTGATGAAATGTTTGCTTGTGTTTGAGTTGGTCCCTGGGTGGTTTAGATTCACAATTG
>BPLQ01000140.1:37381-48726 GCA_021605075.1 Caerostris darwini
CCACGTGCGGAGAGGAAAAGAAAAATGTTTAAATAAATTGTACTCGAGATATGTGGCAACAGTAAAGTATAATATTCCATCGTTTTAATAAATGAGAAGTTAGTTAGTCATGTCTTTGTTAGTTGTAGTTTTGGCTTCGCGTTGAAGTGGTTGCTTTATTAGTTAATTGTAGTTTAGGCTTCTCACTGCAGAGATTGCTTCGTTATTAAGTTTCAGTTCAGGCTTCGCGTTGTAGTGACTGCATTGTTACTTAGTTGTAGAAATTTTTAGAGAGATGCAGATACATATGTTTCTAATAATTAATTGAATTTATGACTATTGCAGATTTAAATACGAATAAACAAATCAGAAAAAAATAAAACATTATTTTCTTAGAGAATAATTAGAAAGTCGCCAACATCGATAAAGCCCATTACAGAACAATAGCAGGAATTTTAAAAGTAGTTTAGTCGATAAGTTTTGCTGTTGATCGTGCCATGCGAGTTAGCGCTTGTTATTCAAAGCAGATAACTATAAGAACTATTTGTAGATATCTTAATACATACATTTAAAAATTAATCCCATGATTTTCTTCCGTGTATTGCTTTTTACGCAAATTTAAGAGCATAAAGCAAAATCCTCCTATTTCGCTTTCTAATGGGTATAATATATCGATTATCCGGTTGATTTACCTCAGCTTGATTTCATCAACTTGTCGTATCTCCTGGTCTGACGTTTATGCAAATGCATCGCATAGGATTACAGCCATTGAGTAATTGGACAAGTTATAAATGTCCCGGTTGATGCTAGTAATATGATAAATCCATTACCTGGAATACGGGTTCCCAAATAGTGGAGCGCAAATATATTAAGAATCGCAAATACATATCGAAAGGGACATGTTCGCAAAGATAGAAATTGTGTTAGCCTAAATTAATTAGAGTAAAACCAAATCAAATTTCTTTAAAGATTTTATCATCACCGTATATCACTTATGGATTTTATCAAATGATTTGCTTATTTAAAATATTTTCATATTTTTAAAACTTGAAAATTTATCAGAAATTTGATGTAACATAATAAATTAATTGGTACAATATATAAGTACGAATACATTGGGTTTTAGGCACAAAATATATTATATATATATATAATGCACCAATTTCAATTTATTAGAAAACCCCCGATTTTTTAAATTTAATTATCGTGCATCCAGGAGTGAGTATTATAATTAGATTATTTTTAAAATATTCGTTTTGTATAAACATGTAAAATAATCATCTTTTTTTTCATCTCGAGACGGATGTTTTGATTTTACGTGGTTGAGTTGTCAGACCTGCGACAACGTTGTATATTCCTATTAGAACAGAACTTGCGGCTTAAAGTGGATTCCCAACAACTACTACAACCATCCATGGCACTATCGGGACTCGAATCCGAAACCTGGGGCGACGAATCATCTTCTTTTTCTTTCGAGCTTCAAATAATAGTAGTAATTTTAAATAAATAATATGATGAATAAATCAAATAGTTCAATGATTCACATACAGTGGAGCATGAATACAATGAGAATCGCAAACACATCGAAAGGAATGCATTTCGCAAAGATCGCAGAAGTCACTCGGTGCCACAGGTTTCGGATTCGAGTCCCACTATTTTTTTAAACTTTCTTTTAAGTGGAAACCCATTATTTTCTTCTGTGTGTTTCTAGTTACTCAAATTTAAAAGCATAAAGCAAAATCCTCCTATTTCGCTATCTAATGGGTTCAACATATCGATTATCCGGTTGATTTACCTAAGCTTGATTTCATCAACTTGTCGTATCTCCTGGTCTGACGTTTATGCTAATGCATCGCATAGGATTACAGTCATTGAGTAATTTAACAAGTTATAAATGTCCCGGTTGATGCTAGTAATATGATAAATCCATTACCTGGAATACGGGTTCCCAAATAGTGGAGCGCAAATATATTGAGAATCGCAAATAGATATCGAAACGGACATGTTTCGCAAAGATAGAAATTATGTTATCCTAAATTAATTAGAGTAAAACCAAATCAAATTTCTTTATGGATTTTATCATGAACTTTTATGCGTATGGAGATCATGATTCGTTTATTATAAAAAATCATCACATTTTGAAACTTTTTTTTTTGTTCTAATGTAGCTGGCAAACACTTAGACAGCTTGGTATTGGATGCCTTAAGGCAAGCGCTGCACAGACGTCACTCACTTTGCATTAACCAGGGGGCGCGTGTAACTTGAAGATAAACCACGGAGTAACAATGCCCCCGAAACGGTCTATAGACCGGGACCTACGGCTTAATGTGGATTCCGAACCTCTACAGACATCCATGGCACCGCCGGGACTCGAACCCGAAACCTGTGGTACCGAGCGCCAGAGCGCTAGCCACTCGGCCATTCAGGCCCTACATTTTGAAACTTGTATTAGAAATTTAATGTTTGTAGCATAATATATCAATTTTTTCAATATATCAGGCGAATATATTGGGTATCTGTCAGTTGCCAGACGACCTTGGCACAACATGGGGCTGTTGCGTCAATAAAGAAGCAGAAGACTTAAAATACATTGGGTATAATGTATACATTTAGAAATTCATTCTATATCGATTAAAAAAATGTATTATTCTAAATTTATTAGAAAAAATCTGGTTTTTCGAATTTAATTATCATAGGTGTATTCATGAAGTTGTTGTTGTTTACTATCCAGAAATCTAGATACACTGGTAGACATCTAGACCAAGCCCACGAACCCATACGAAGGGGTCAGTTTCTGGGGTTATAAAGCACACGTATAAATCTGACTTGGCTCCATGACGCTCTACTGTCATATTGGACCGGGACCTACGGTTTAAAGTGGATTCCGAATTATTACAAACATCCATGGCCTCGCCGGGACTCGAACACTATGACACCTAGCACTAGACAATAGATTATTTTTGAGATATTCGTTTTGTGTAAACATGTAAGAAAATCATCTTTTTTTTCCTTCTAATTTCAAATAATGCTAGTAATATTAACAATAATAATAATAATAGTTATTAATATGATAAATCAATCAAATGCAACAATGATTTCCAAACAATGCAGAGAGAATACAGTGAGAATCGCAAATACATCGAAAGAGAGCGAATGGGCCTGAATGCCCGAGTGTCTAGCGCTCGGTACCGCTGGTTTCGGGTTCGAGTCATGGATGCCATGGATGTTCGTAATACTTCGGAATCCCCTTTAAGCCGTAGGTCCCGGTCTCATATGACTGTAAGAGCGTCACGGAGCAAAAGTCAGACTTCTACCTACAGATGCTCCTTCACAACAGAAGCTGCTTCCTTCCCCTTCAACCATGAGTTCATACGGGTTCGTGGGCTTGGTCTAGATTAGATATCTACCAAGTGGGATTAGTCACAACAACAACAAGAGAGACATTTCGCAAAGGTAGAAATTAAAGTATCTTAAATTAATAACAGAACAACAAAAAAACTGTTCTTGCAGATTTTATCATATGTGGGAACATTATGCTCCGATTATTTAGAAAAAAACTTGATACGCATTAAAAATTTGATGTTAGTAATATGATAAATCAATTGGTTCTCAAACCGCTGAAATGGACATTACCTATGAATGGATCCTTATTTATTAGAAAAATAATCCCATTATTTTTCGAATTTAATAATCAATTTAATTATCAAGATGTATGAACATTATTATTAAGAAAATCTATTTTTTTTCCTACGAATTTCAAATTTTGCTGGTAATTTTCAGTTCATTTTGTATCCTTCTTGGAATAAGGGATGTGGCAGCTTCTGTTGTGATGGAGCACCCGTAGGTAGAAATCTTGCGACGAGTTCAAACCAATGATATTTCTGATCCGGTGAAAGATCACTTATTCAAATTAAGAATGAATGCTGGAAACTTGTCTTCTAGCAATAAAAAGATTCGGAATCCACTTATCCATTACTTTCAATACTGGCAAGATTTAATTTGTGAGGCTGATAGCCGAGTAACTAGTGCTGTGGCGCTCGATGCCACAGGTTTTGGATTCGAATTCCGGCGGAGCCAGGTTGATTGTAGTGGTTCGGAATCCACTTTAAACCATAGCTCCTGGTCTAATATGACTGTAGGGCGTAGGTCCGACTACCCTACCCATTAAAAAAATCTCCTGTCTATAATTCCGCCAATAGGTGGACGGCATCGGCCCGTCAGGGTGTTGTTGCGCTAATAAAGAAGAAGAATTTAATTTTAATTATAATAAATAAATATGAAGTTTTGAAATAGTCACATATTGTTCGTTTAAATCGTTTTCATTCATTCGCTTCCAGTCGTTTTTGTATTTTATTTTTATTCGGAAGTTATTGAACATCCCTTGCAGTTTAAAACTGAAACAAGTAAACTAATCACCACCAGTGGTGCAGCAGCCCAGTAGCAGATTTCTAGACTGAAGATGTTGTCTTTTTACGGGATAGGATTGTCAGCCCTACTCCCAACAGTCATATTTGACCGGGACCTACGGTTTAAAGTGGATTCTGAACCACTACAAACATCCGTGGCACCGCCGGGACTCTAAACACCAAAAGCACCTAACTGTGGCACCCAGCGCCAGAGCGCTAGTCACTGGGCCATTCAGGTCCCGAGTAAACTAATAGAATTTCTTTATTCCATTGATAAATAATTTATTCAAATTCAGATAAAATACTGGCAAGATTTTTATATAAGTTTACTAACAGATTCGAAACCATGGCGTCTTTCCTGTTCTTCGTAATAAAATGTATTCTTTTTTAATGCGTTTTGAAAAAAAAAACCGGCATGCATCATTATCATATGAGAATTTTTGTAAATTATTGTTAATGCGTTAATTTAATATAATTTTAAATATTTGAAAATGTTAGTCTAGAAAAAATATTTACGACTTTCATTTTACTGGTGGAAATATCATGAAACAAAGAACTTAAACGCTTTTATTTTTCAAATTAGGACCCTGCATACTTAAATTTTAAAAAATATATTATTTTTATATATTCTCTGCTTTGTTTATTTGACCTATCTTTATTGAAACAACACGCACATAAAAATAATCAAAAGAAGTTTCTATCATTTCTGAAAAATCTGTTAAAAAGTTACGGTTAAAAAAGCACCACCATAACTTTTTCCTCAAAAAATGAAAACCTATTCTTTTATCCATTAAAAACTCATCTTCACTCTGTTTCAAAGTGACAAAAAAAAGAAAGAAGTCACAAAAAATAAGAAAGTTTTTCCCACAAAACTTCCCTGATCCGGAACACCAAATACGACCCACTTTCAACCCTATAAAAATTTCAAAATAACAAATTAGCCAAAGCGTAACCGCCAACGTCTTGACCAACATGTGCATCAAGTAGTGGTATGGGATGGGCATCCCAGATAAGGCTCGTCAATATCCTTTCCATCCTTCAACAGAGCGTTCCAAAGAATCTTTTTGGGGTCTTCACCACTTGTTGATCTTTTTCTGGGAAGAAAAAATAAAAATGGCAATAAAAGTGTCTTGACATTTGTCCCATTTCGGACTGAATCGTTGGCAACACCACCCATGTGTGACGTCATCACCACCAGGCGTGAAATGGAGGAGACACAGTTTGGCGATCAAAACTCGTGGTACCAGGTTACTAAGTGGTACATAGAACACGTAAAATTCGTTTGAGTGGTGATCGTTTCGGTTGCTTAACCACTTTATGAGGAAAAGTTCTTTTTCAGTGGTTTCAATGACCAAGGGCGGTGAAGTGACTTGCATGTCACTAGAACATATTCTTGATCAATTGCAGAATGAACGAAGCTCTTGGCTCACTGTCCTTGATTACAAAAAACATTGCCTTTAGTATACTAGTATGCTTATTGAATTGTTATGCCTTACTTTTTAATTTTTCAATTCCTACTATTAGCTCACACTCTCCCTATATATATCTTGTTCACATTTTCAGTCGTTCATAAAATACTTCTTATCCATCCACTCGAGTTCAAATACTTTTTTTTTAACTTGTAGTGGATGACACTGGATGTTAATGCAGTTATTTCAAATATGAACTCATTCATTAAATTTATTTCATTAATTTTAGATTTTTTTACATTTAAGTTGCATGCATCTAATAATAGATGGCACCGGATGTAAGAGGAAAATTTCAACTTTACTTATAAAGGACTTTTCTGCAATATAGTGAAAAAAAAGTAGGAATCGACTTAAATTTTTTTTTTAAATGGAATAATAGGAAGTTGTAATTAATACATTGAAAAGGACGATTGAGCTACCAACAAGCGGAGCTTGTTCTGTGATATTTCAGAAAGAGAAAATTACGGAGAGAACACTCACTGATATGAGGATACCGAGAACAGTTCTAGGGCTCATCAGTTCTAGGTTCATGGAATAACATCTATTTTCAAGTAGAGTCATGTCAAACACTAAAAAGGGATCTAAGAACAGAATTACCAGCGAAAGGATGATTGAGCTGCTTGCTCTGAGATACTTTAGAAAGGGATTAGGGAGAGGACACTAACAGATGATATTGAGAACAGTTCTAGGACGCTTTCTATTTTCAAACAGAGTCATGGCATACATTGGGAGGGATCTAAGAGCAGAGTTATCAGTAAAAAGGGATAGAGTCCTAAAACTTTTTAGAGATATTAAATATGAATTGTCTAATACTAGGAAGGCAAAAGAACTTCTAATATCATCATTTCTGAAGTGCCAAGGGGAATTTGTAATCATTTGAAGAACTTGATTTTCAAGTCTTAGAATAATTTCCAAATTTGATTTGGCTGCTGACCCCTAAATCGGACTTGCTTAGGGGATCGTCGGACGTATGTAATACAGGAAGATGAGTATTTTATTCATGGTAGAGAGCTTAGATTTTCGGCAAATGAGCGGGTTAAAAATTGCGAACAGAAGAGTTAAAATTTTTTCTTAGATTATTAATATGCATAAGATAAGTGAGAGATTTATGAAGAGACATTAATTTGCGAAGACCAGTTGACAGTGTTATTAGAAATGGTGATGTTAGGATGAGTAATATTATGCTTGCGGTTAAAGAGAATAGCCTCAGTTTTGTCATGGAACATATTCTAAACTGTTTTATTTCTAATGAATAAAATGATAGATGCAATGTTAAATATAAAATAATTTAATTTTTGAAAAAATTATTTTGAAAAAAAATAATAATTAAGAATTTTTTTAATTATTTTCCATCATATACATGAAACAACAAATTTCAATATTAATTCATAGAACTTGATTTATTAAGACATAAAACATTTATATTTAATACGTGTAATCAATCTATATATAAATCTACAGATTTGTTTATTTGTCAGTATCTCCTTAAAACATTTACAATTATAATATTATTAACTATTTTATTTAATAAATAAATAAAATACTTAATATTGTATTTGAATAACAGTTTAAGTTTAGACTTTTTTTCCAAGCAAAATCTCGAATAATCCTTTTCATGCAAGATTTAATTCCTAGATTTTAGAAAACAAACCTTGATTTTTTTCCACAACGTATTTAACTAAGAATTAATTCAAAGTTTCTAGAATTAGTATAATATTTTCAATCTTCAAGAAGAAAAAAATCTTCTTGCAAATTCCTTTCGGCATGTTTAAAATGATTCAATAGTAATAAGGAGAATATTTATATTTGAATAAGCTAGTTATGAATTCAGAAAGAAGGATAATCTATATTTAATATTAATAAGTAGACGTCATACAACCTTCTATCGTTTCATTATTATTGTTTTCTTTTAATCTTTTATTGTTCATAAATTAACCAGAAGCAAGTAATATATAAAAAAAAATTAAAGTCAATTCCTACTTTTTTTCACTCTATTGCAAAAAGTCCTTTATAAAAAATTTTCATTCATTTTTTAAAGTTTATCTGGCGCCATCTATGGGTAGATATATGCAACTTAAATCTAAAAAAAACTAAAATTAATTAATTAAGTTTAATTACTGAATTAATATTTGAAAAAAACTGTATTAACATCCAGTGTCATCCACTACATGTTGAAAAAAAATGTATTTGAACTTGAGAGGATGAATAAAAAGTATGTTGTGAACGATTGAAAATTTGAACAAGATATATGTAGGGAGAGTGTGAACTAATAGAAGGAATTTAAAAACAAATTGAAGCTTTGTAAAATACAGAGGATTGATAGTCGGTGTTGGAAGAGTCTAGAATTTTTGTAGAAGTAGAGGTGAGAAGTCAGTTTAAAAATCCGACTCCCAACCCTTTTGTAAATACATTTTCTTTTATTTTTACAAAATTATAGGAAATAGTTTTACAATTAAGCGTTAATGAAGCAATTCAGTTGTTATCTCTTACTATTCTATACAACCAACAATAAAGATTATTGTTGATTTACCAGTAAACGAAACAAGTGTTTTTTCTACGCTTTTTTTCTCAGCACTGAGGTTTATAAAAAGATATCTTAGAACAACAATAAAAGAACATCATTTAGAAACTATTCTGTTATTAAGCACACAAAAAATCAATAATCTTTTACAAATATAGCATCTTTGTGTTTAAAATGCATAACAGGTGGGCTGAAAGGTTAATAGGCTGACACATAGATGACTAGTCTACTAGATGATAGATGACACACATATGACTACTAGTATTAAATCCATATGATTTTTAGTTAGCCCTAATCTTCAAAAGAGACGTGTATAAATTTGACAGCTGTTGCACTATTAGCATGTGAGTTATAGCATTTTTAGTGAAGCAACTTTTGTTAGTTTGAAAAAATGGATAAAAAGGAATTTCGTGTGTTAATAAAGCATTGCTTTTTGACAAAAAAAATGCTATTGAAGCCAAGGCTTGGTTTGATAAACATTATTCGGACTTTGCACCAGGAAAATCAACCGTAGAGAAGTGGTTTGCTAAATTTAAACGAGGCGAAATGAGTACCGAGGACGATGCACGCAGTGGACGCCCCAAAGATGCTGTTACCGACGAAAACATCAAAAAAGTCCACACAATAATTTCTGATAACCGTAATGTGAAGTTGATTGAGATAGCTGAGACCCTAAAGATATCAAAGGAACACGTTGGACATATCGTGAATGAATATTTGGATATGCGAAAGCTCTGTTCAAAGTGGGTGCCGCGCAGAGCTCACAATCGACCAAAAATAACAACGAATGGATGATTCTAAGCAGTGTTTGGAGCTGTTCAATCGTAATAAACCCGAATTTTTGCGTCGATATGTGAAAATCGATGAAACATGGCTCCATCATGTCACAAAGGAGTCCGATCGACAGTCAGCCGAGAGGACTGCACGTGATGAACACTAAAAATGCCACAACTCACATACTAATAGTGCAACAGCTGTCACATTTATACACGTGTCTTTTGAAGATGAGGGCTAACTAAAATTCATATGGATTTAATACTTGTAGCACCATCTGTGTTTTAGCCTATGAACCTTTCAGCCCACCTTTTAGCTCAATTTGCTTGTCTTAATTTATAGAATAATATTGAATAAATTAATACCTGTTAATTTAGAACTGTAATTTTCATAGAACATATATTTCTAAATAAATTTAGTGAACAAGGGTATCTTTTCAATTAGTGTGAGTACTGCTATTAATATTACACTTTTAGTAGTGCACCATAGATCTACCTCCTTGTGGTGCACTGCGGGCAACGTCTGAAGCGTCAAAATTATCTATAAAAACTACCTATCAGTGTGAGTTTCTTAGAGTTCTACAGTGAAAAGCAGGTTGTTTGTCCCATTATCATATATGGCATTGCTATTGCTTTCGTGTGGCCACGATTGTCTTCGCAAGCCCCTTCACAGAATTAAACTGATATCTGACCCTCTCTGTCTCCTGTGCGATAACCGGGAAGAAACGGATAGGTCTCACCTTGCTTCCTGTTCTGCACTGCCTCCTGTTTCTCTACGGAAGCGTTATTGGATTGCTAGACTTGAATGGATGGATTAACTGATGTCATTTGTTTCTGTCTTGTTCTTTACATTTATTTATTTGTGATAATTGTTGTTCTGTAAACCTGCCATTGGAAATAAACAAAATACTTTTTAAATTTGTAAAAAAAACACTTTATTTTCCGGAAACTGTTGTTGTTGTTTGCTGTTGTTGTTGTTTCTTATCCCACTTGGCTGGCCAAGCCCACGAGCCCATACGTGCTCATGATTGAAGGGGAAGGAAGCAGCTTCTGTTGTGATGGAGCACCCGTAGGTAGAAGCCTGACTTTTGCTCCGTGACGCTCTTACAGTCATAGAAGACCGGGACCAACGGCTTAAAGTGGATTCCGAACCACTACAAACATCCATGGCACCGCCGGGATTCGAACCCGAAACCTGTGGCCCCGAGCGCCTATATATGTGTTTGAATTTATTTCACAGTTTTTTCTAAATCCGTTAGTAAAAATTGTAGTACATAAAATTACTGTAATGGGAGCCTGAATGGCCGAGTGGGTGGCGCTCGGTACCACAGGTTTCGGGTTCGAGTCCCGGCGGTGCCGTGGATGTTTGTAGTGGTTCGGAATCCACTTTAAACCGTAGTACCCGGTATAACAGGATCGTAGAGCATTGCAGGGGCATTGTTACACCGCGTCCGTGGCTTATCTTCAAGTGACACACGCGCCACCTGGGTAATGCAAAGTGAATAACGTCTGCGCAGCGCTTGCCTTAAGGCATCCAAGACAGCTGTTTAAGTGTTTGTCAGCTGCATTAGAAAAAGAAAAAAAAAATTACTGTAATGTGTCATTAATCAGAAATTTTTGGCCAACTGTCCATTTCTGGTAAGATGCGGTCTATTATATACTTTTAAGGCTTTTAATCCTACTTGCTGCAAGAAATTTTTAATGAATACCGGAATGAGCAGCGGATATTGATAGCATTAGATTCAGGATAAAAAATGCTTTTAAACTCAACAATCGGTGGCAAACTCAAAGCTCCGTTATCTTGTTCAGTGTGATAAATCTGAAGAATGGAATGTCCTTTGTTGTGATTGTCCTAGATGCCAACCTACAGAGTGTTACAACGTACCACTTTTTGCCACTGTACCACCAACTTACCACCTACATCTTTGTTATTCTAGCAACAAATAATACCAAATCAAAGTGACTAGCTTTCAAAATCAACATATACTTTTAATAATAGATTTATTATAGTTATAAACTTACTTAATAAAAGTTATCTTATATAAATTCGATTTCGCTGTCCATGATCTTTTCCAAAGATGAACCACATGAATCTCGTAAGATTTATGCTGTGTTCGTTCAATCTCGTAAGATTCATGCTGTATTCGTTAAATCTCGCAAGATTCATGCTGTATTCGTTCAATCTCGCAAGATTCAT
>BPLQ01000140.1:55896-67803 GCA_021605075.1 Caerostris darwini
AAAAGATTATTCAAATTCGTCTTCTAGAAAGTAGTCCAAGAAAGTAACAACCGACCACTGATTACTGACAGTAGGCCGATTTGTGTAAGCAGTAGGCGATTACTTAAAAGGAAGTTCCACGTGAGCGGCAATTGTTTTGAATAATCTTTCCTCAACGACCAGAACTGAATATGGAAAGGCAACTCAAGGGTAAAAAAAAACTTGAAGTTCTGCGTCTATCGGCAGCCATCGATGCGTAGGGTGATTGGTCAATCGGCTCTCCTGCTGATTTGTGATTTGCTGTTGTCCATGAACTAATTCTCAGTTTTCGATTTCCTATTCAGAATCCTAAGTGGGAGTTGTCTACGGTGGATGTGTTTTTCAAGGAAGTCCGTGGAGCGTAGGAGTTTATGGGCTTGTGTTTCCCACGCGAAGGGAATTAAAATCCTTTTGTTTTAGGGAGGTTTTTTTAAGGATATTTATAATGCAAAACGTAGTATGAATAATAATATTGTGGATATTTTTTTTTCCTATTTCATCTGGCAAACATTTAGACAGTTGTCTTGGATGCATTAAGGCAAGCGCTGCACTGACGTTACTCACTTAGCACTACCCAGGGGGCGCGTGTAGCTTGAAGAGAAGCCACGGACGCGGAGTCACAATGCCCCCGCAACGCTCTACGATCCTATTAGGACCGGGACCTACGGCTTAAAGTGGATTCCGTACCACTACAAACACCCATGGCACCTCCGGACTCGAACCCGATACCTGTGGTACCGAATGCCAGAGTGCTAGCCATTCGGCCATCAGGCCCCTTAGTATGAATAATAATAGTATGGATATTACACTTTATATATATATAATTTTTTTTCTCTATCTGTTTAAGCGTCGAATTAATGAGATGAAAATTCGGTCATAAACATTTGTATGCTTTAATTGATCTTAAAAATAAGAAAAATCAACCGGGAGTGCTCTGATTGTTATGGCCACCAATATTTGTGAAAAGTAAATATTTTGAAGTTTTAAAGAAAACTTGATGATGAATGAAGTGGTATATGGGGATATGAAGCAACATGGACTATAATCCCCTAATCACTAATCTTCTTGTTATTGAATAGCTTTAAATAAGCAAGAAGGAATTTGTAAGAAGATTTTTCTTTCTGGAGATTGTAAGATATTATCTTATTGTAGTTACTGGTTATAAAAGAACTTAATTAACTCACTAACATTTAATTTTAACACTAATTCCCAAAATTTTCTAAGAAATAAAAATATTTTTATACAAGAGTCGGAAGACACTGAGATTTTTAAATTGACTACTCACCCTAACTCCAGCAAAAATAACTAACTCCAGCAAAAATAACTAACTCCAGCGACCCCCTACCTTCTGTAATTTACAATACATCTAATTTCTGTTTAAGTTGTTGAGATTGATGTTGCTGTGTCTTTTATTTTTTCCAAATACTTTATAGACGTTTTCTTCTTTTTTACGGGGTAAGGTAGTCAGATCTACGCCCAACGCTCTGCAGTGATATTAAACAGGGACCTACGGTTTAAAGGGGATTCTGAACAGCTACAAATATCCGTGGCACCGCCTGGACAAGACCCTGAAACCTGTGGTACCAAGAGCCAGAGCGCTATATATCTGTTTATAACGACATAAATAACAAGAAATAAATATATTTGCTGTTTCTTTTTGAAAAATGAATTGAAGATAAAAAAAAAATTATTTTAATGAGAAACAAAATCGTAAATAATTTCACGTTTTAGAAAATATAAAATTGCGATTAAAAAATAAATCTAAATTAAATGCACTACGAAAAACATTTAAATTCCGTCCAACTAAAGTAAACTTTTATACTTATTTGTATGAAACAGATCTAGGGTTAACTTAATTCTCATTATTATTTTCTATAATGCGAACAAAGTTTTTATCAACAACATCTTAATTTAGTTATAGATAACTATTAAATTAAAATTGTTTATATTTACGTTTTATTTCCGGGTTATTTATATTTTAATAGGAAATAACGTATTTATGTAAAACAGATCTAGGGGAAAACTATTTATATTATTTCCTAAAACGAGAATAAAATTTTTTATCAATAAAATCTAAATTTAGTTTTACAGAATTACTATAATAAAATGTTTACATTTACGTTTTATTTCCGGGTTATTTATACTTTTAATGGAAAATCCGGTGAAATTAATTTCCCTTTAAGATTTTTCAAAACAAATTCAAGTGTTTCTATAATAATAATTATATTATTATAACTAGCTCTCGTTATTTAAAAGAGATAACATTAATGATTACATTCTTTCTTTATAAAGAAAAACAATATGAATATTATGACTTTTACCCTGTTTTCAGTTCAACGATTCTTAAATCAATTTATTGAAGAAGTTCATCATGTGAAACATATTTATGTGATGCATAAAATAAATTTATGATAATTTATACTTATGTAATTATTATATATATTTATGTGCTGTATAATATACATTTACGAATCGTTGATTTAAATTATACAGCGTACCGATTTTTATCGTTATCGTTTTTAACAATTTTTATATTTTTTTGATAATAATACATATTTTATACTTATATAATATATATATATATATTATATAAGTATAAAATATGTTACGATTTTTATATTTTTTTCATAATTATACGTATTTTATACTTAAATGATATAGATATATATATATGTATTGTAACGATAAAAATCGGTACACTGTATAATTTAAATCAATGATTCGTAAATTTAAATTATACAGTACATAAATATATATAATAATTACATAAGTATAAATTATCATAAATTTAATTTGATATATATATATATGTGTGTGTGTGTGAGGGCCGACTAGTTAGCCCTCTGGCTCTCATTACCATAGGATATGGGTTCGAGTACCGGCGGTGCATGGATGTTTGCAGTGATTCGAAATCCCCTTTAAACCGTAGGTCTCGGTCTAAATATCTTAAAGTCTGCAAGAAATGACCGTAGAACGTTAAACCAAACCAAACCAAACCTGTGTATTCTTAATATATATTATTAAATACATCTCTATGTAGACCTGATGTCCGAGTGACTGGCGCTCGGTACCACAGATTTTGGGTTCGATCCCGGCGGTGCCATGGATGATTGTAGTGGTTCGGAATCCACTTTAAATCATAGATCCCGGTCTAATAGGATCATAGAGTGTTGTGGGTGTAGTTCTCATACGACCGTAGCATATCTTCAAGCTACACGTACCCCATGGTCAGTGCTAAATGAGTAACAACGGTGTAGTCCTTGCTTATGGTATAAAGATTAACTGTCTCGGTATTGCCAGCTGCATTAGAACAACACCTTTTTATGAATGCATACTTTCTTTATAGAGAAAAACAAAATGAATTTTACGACTTTTACCCTGTTTTCAGTTGAACGATTCTTAAATCCATTTGTTGAAGAAGGTCACATTTGGATCATTGCTGACTTCTTAGCTAATGTAGAGAAAAAAAGTAAGAGAAAATGTGAACAATCGGTAAATTACTCATCGAAGTTTTATCTGAACGATGAAAATAAAATCGAGGTCGGCAATTTCTCAGCGGAGTGAACTCCTGGAGTTTTTCTACTGGAAGATTTGTTTCCCAAAGAATTCTGGCTGTAACTGTGTAAAAGACAATCGATTTTTCAGGTCATATGGAACAACAAATAAAGCTATTTTGAATTACGATTCACTGCAGATGCGATTATTTTCCAAGGCCAGATAGATAAGGCGCCAAATTACTGAAGGGTGTGAGATAAGTTCGAAATATTAGCCAAGGTACTTTTTCTTTTTCCCTTTTTTTTCTTGTTCCATATATATCTCCCATGTGTTTGTGGGATAATAATAGGTGCATTTTGGGGAGCATTTCTCTTCTTTTCCCTATATCCAACATCCCGTACCGAGCGCCATGCATTTCTCTATCAGTGAGAAAGGTAAGGGTCAGTACACATGTGAGCTTCATGTAATTCACGAACAGCCCACCGATGTGTTTTGAGTGGAGGGCAATGCCTTAATAGAGAATTTGCATGTTGTATGGGAGAAAATCTGGAAAACCTCCCACCATTCAACTTGACATACGATGAGAGATGATTTTACATACATTATCACAATCGCCAACGAGTCTCCCCGATTCTGAAAGCACTGAATGGTCGAGTGTCTAGCGCTTTAGCACTCGTTACCACATGGTTCTGGTTCGAGTCCCGGCGTTGACATGGATGTTTGCAGCGATTCGGAAACTTCTTTAAACCGTATGTCCCGATATAATAGGCACGTAGAGCGTTGTGGGGGTAGTGTTACACGTGTTCGTAGCCTATCTTCTTCTAGTGTTCGTAGCTACTCTTACCCCTGGGTAGTGCTAAATAAGTAACAGTAGTGCAACCTTTGCTTATGTCATAAAGACAGAGAAACACACACAGAAAAACAATATGAATTTTTCGACTTTTACCCTGTTTTCAGTTCAATGATTCTTAAATCCATTTATTGAAGAAGATAGAAGACATTTGGACCGATACCGTCTTCTTAGCAAATGTGGAAAAAAAGTAAGAAAGTATCGGTAAATATATAGAAAATGTAGATAATCGGTAAATTACTCTTCGAGGTTATATCTGAACGATGAAAATAAAATGAAGGTCGGCTATTTCTCAACGGAATGAACTCCTGCTGGAGTTTTTCCAATGGAAGATTTGTTTCGCAAAAAAATCTGGTTGTAACAGCAAAAAGCCAATCGATTTTTCAGATCATATGGAACAATAAATAAAACGTATTTTGAATTACGATTCACTGCAGATGCGATTATTTTTCAAGGCCTGATGGATAAGGCGTCAGAATGGTCTGAGATAAGTTCGAGATTAAATTAGCAAGGCCACTTTAAAAAGTGTTTTTTCTTTTTGCCACATAACCACCACGTGTGGGGATGGTAATAGCAACTGGCACAATTGTACAGGGGCCTTCTGGGCTAGTGTCTGGCGCTCGGTATCATAGGTGTCGGGTTAGAATCCTGGCAATGCCATGATTATTTGTGGTGGTTCGATATTCCTTTAAGCCATAGATCCGGGTTAATATAATCGTAGAGCGTTGCGGGGGTAATGTTATTCCTCGTCCATAGCATATCTCCAAGCTACACTTGCCCCCTGGGCAGTACAAAATGAGTAACAGCGGGGTAGCCTTTTCTTATGGTTGTATTTATGATAAGTTCGAAATCTATTTAGCAAGACCACTTTGAAATGTACTTTTGCTTTTTTTCCACATCACACCACCATGGAAGGATGATAATAGCAAAGGAACATTTGGAGGGGGGCAGGACTAAATAATTTTTTCTTTAAAATGAACTGTTTTAGTAGAATCAATTAGAATTAATTTTGCTTAAATAAATTATATTAATTTGAAATCCTTAATTTAATTGTTTTAATTTTAATTATTACTTGATATCTAGAATATGAATAATTACTACTTATAAATATGAATAATTACTAGTTGAATTTAGAATATGAATAATTACTACTTGAATTTAGAATATGAATAAATTGTTCTTTTACAAAATTAATTAAATTAAAATTAAGAAAAAATAATTTAAATGTATTTGAAGCTACTAATTTATTTGTTTTAACAATAATTACTACTTGAAATCTTAGTTGCTTATTAAAATAGAATATGTTTTAGGTGAGTCAATGAATAAAATGTTCTTTTACAAAATTAATTAATTTAAATTTATTTGAAACCACTAAATCATTTGTTTTAATAATAATTACTATTTGAAATTTTAATTGTTTATTGAAATGGAATATGCTATAGGTGAGTCAATGAATGAAATATTCTTTTACAAAATTAATTAAATTAAATTAAATAAATTAATTTAAATTAATTTTAAATCACTAATTTTTGTTTTAATAATAAAATCTTAATTGCTTATTAAAATAGAATATGTTTTAGGTGAGTCAATGAATAAAATATTTTACAAAATTGTTTTCACTTCACGCATTCATTTTAGGTGCAACAAGTCACGATATTAAATGTTAGTTTTCGGCAAATTATTTTAACAAACTTTGTTGCCAGATTATCAATATAATTTTTTTAATTTCAATTAATTTATTTATAAAATCACATCCATATAAGTGACATTTTTTTTCGCATATTTAGAAAATATATTTTAACTAATTACTCTTAGATTATTTGAAGTTTCTAAGCCCAACTTCACTTTCTTCTATTTGAGATATTAGTGGTTTATTAAAATACATTTAATTTTAATAATTTACATTTTATTCATTTAATTTTATTAATTTCAATAATTTTAATAATTTACATTTTATTCATCTAATTAATTTTAATAATTTACATTTTATTAATTGAATTAATTTTAATAATTTACATTTTATTAATGGAATTAATTTTAATATTTTACATTTTATTAATTGAATTAATTTTGAATAATTTACATTTTATTCATTGAGTCAACAAAAAAAAATTCTTTTTTTTGGTGAGTCAATAAATAAAATTTCTTTTTACAAAATTCTTTTGCACTTCACGCATGCGTATTAAGTCCAACGAGTCACGATTAGTTTTACGATAAACGTTAGTTTTATGTAAATTATTTTAATAAACTTTGTTGCCAGATTTATGAGAAATTGTTTTAAAATTTTAATTTATTTATTTGCAAAACTTTATCATATGCATATTTGTGATATTTTTCTCACATATTTAGAAAATATATTTCACCCAATGACTTTTGGCTTATTTGAAGTTCTTTTTCATTCTTAGCCCAATTTCACTTTCTTCTATTTGAAATCTTAGTTGCTTATTAAAATACATTTAATTTTAATAATTTACATTTTATTAATTTAATTTATTTTAATAGTTTACATTTTATTAATTTAATTAATTTTAATAATTTACATTTTATTAATTGAATTAATCTTAATAATTTGCATTTTATTAATGTAATTAATTTTAATAATTTACAATTTAATTAATTTTAATAATTTGCATTTTATTCATTTAATTAATTTTAATACTTTACATTTTATTAATCTAATTAATTTTAATAATTTACATTTTATTCATTGACTCACCAAAGAAGAATATTTTTTTTTATTAGTCAATGAATAAAATTACGCATACATGATTATTTTTACCTCACGCGTGCATATTAGGTCCAACGAGTCACGATATTAAAAATTTGTTTTCAGTAAATTATTTTACTAAACTTTGTTGCCAGATTTATGATAACAAACTTTTTAATTTTAAATCATATATTTATAAAATTATCTCATATGCATATTTGTGATATTGTTTCTCCCATATTTAGAAAATATATTTTACCCAATAACTTTTAAATTATTTTAAATTCTTTTTCATTTTAAGCATAACTTACTGTTTCATTGAACTCTTAAAAATCACTTCACTTTTCTAAAATAACTTTCTCACGTGCTATTCAGTTGAAAGGTCATTTCTGTTATCTTAAGATGTATAAAAAACTCACGTAAGATAGATTGAAAAAAAACACATCCTATTGCTTTCACTGTATTCGAAAAACGATCTCAATTCTCACAGTTCTAAAACGAGTTTTTTAATCCATGTCTTACGTAAAAGAATGTTATCTGCACTTTATTTATTGTTCTCGTCTTTGATTGTTAGATAATTAATGTCCGACTTGATGGTTTTGGGGAATGAGCAGATAAAATATCAATTTCCAGTGCTGTAGAGATAAGTGCAGTTTACATGACCGACCTTGAAAGGTCATTGCTTTTGAGAAAGTCATATACCATTACATGTTGACTGACAGAAGAACTACTTCGTCAAGACATACATATAGACCATGAAGTAATTTTTTTAGTACATCTCACTTAGTTGCTAGTTCTTATTAGCAGGGTAATTTTAAAACAAATACAATACCTAATATATCGAGAGTCAACGAAATTAATATTATTAAATTTGAAACGTAATAACTACATAAGCAGTTTTTAATTATTTTTTGCCCAAGATTCAAGTAAAAATTATGACATAATTTCATGTATTTTCAACAATTTTTTGGCTAATATTTATACCGTGCCATATTATTAACAAGGCGTGATTTAACGATAATGATCTAACTTTATAATTTTTATTTAATAATTATTTAAATTTAATTTTATTTTTATTTAACATTTTTATAATGATCTCTATTTTTATTTATTTGAAACATTTGTTTGGTTAGTATTCATGAAATATCATATTATGAACAAAACGTGATTTAACGGTAATGATCGAATGTCATATTTTTATTCAGATACCAGAAAAATACTACTTCAAGAAGTAGAACTAAGATTTTGGCTTACATATAGACCATGAAGTAATTTTATTTAGTACATATCACTTGTTAGCTTTATTAACAGTACACTTTTATAACAAATACAATACCTAATATTGTGATAGTCAACAAATTGATATTAAAAGTGAAACATAATAACTACACAAACAGGTTTTCATTATTTTTTGCGTAAGATATAAATAACAATTTTGGCATAATTTTTTATAGTTTTAACATTTGTTCGGCTAATATGTATGCCATACCATATAACAATTGTTGGTCTAATATTTATGCCATACCATATAAAAATCGTTCGGCTAATATTTATGCCATTCCATATTTTAACAGTTGTTCAAATAATATTTATGCCATACCATATTATTAACAATTGTTCGGATAATATTTTTGCCATACCATATTATTAACAATTGTTCGGATAATATTTATGCAATACCATATTATTAACAATTGTTCGAATAATATTTATGCTATACCATATTATTAACAATTGTTTGACTAATTATTATGCCATATATTATTAACAATTGTTCGGTTAATATTTATGCAATACCATATTATTAACAATTGTTCGGATAATATTTATGCCATACCATATTATTAACAAGGCAAATATAATTATATTTAAAGTAAACCATATTTTTAACAAAAAAGGATTCTATGATTACAATCTAATGCCATATTTTTAACGAGACACAATAAATTGTATTTTTTAATAAATACCAGTTAATATTTACAGCATAATGCCACATTTTATAACAATATATTTCATATTTGTTTTATGATTTTTATATAAATATTTTTTTTTGAATTTTTAGATAAATACCGCATATTTCTGTTATAAGTCGATAATTTTAAAAACTTTTTTTAAATCTTAAGTACAAAATATCGCAAAATATCGAAAAAAAAAAAATCAAGTTTTTTTCTTAGCTTTATCAAAAAAAAATTTTTTTTAATGTAATGAGTTATTCTACAAATTAGTTGTTTTATTTTCGAAATTGGGTTTTCTGAGTCGTTGCCAAACGAAAAATTTGCTGCCAGGAAATTTTTCCTTTGAAAATTTCTCGCTTGAAAAGTACCAAAACCTGTACCAGAAATAATAGTAAAATACTGTAAATTTACAGGATACTATACTCACAGGAAATTTTTCCATTTCGGATTATATACGGGGTTTCAACAAATTGGTAAATTTTTTGAAGAAAAAACACATACTTGGTTAATACAAGGTGTGTAACCGGATATATATATATATATATATATATATATATCCGATAATAATATATATATCCGAACAATAATATATATATACATATTTATAATATAATATAAGCTGATCTATCTATCTATATATATATATTATTGTTCAAATACAGCTGGCCATAGACAGTTAATCTTTATGTCATAAGCATGGGCTGCACTGCTGTTACTCATTTAGCATTACACAGGGGGCACGTGTAGCTTGAAGTTATGCTACGGATGCTAGTAACACTGAACCCACAACATTCTACTGTCCTATTAGGACCGGGACCTACGGTTTAAAGTGGATTCCGAACCACTACAAACATCCATGGCACAGCCAGGATTCGAAATCGGTACCTGTGGTACCGATTGCTAGTCACTCGGCCATCAGGCCCTACATGCATATATTCCGGAATGTGTATAATATAGATAATATATAATATTCTATGGTGAATAAATTATACTATAGATTTAGACTTTTAATTATGAAATATTTTTCAAAAGAATTAGCTGCTTTTTGATTTATATGGATAAATTGCATTTTCTAAGAAACCATGCTGAAAATTGGTAAATGTGGACAAACTGGGATATAAAAACAATAACAAAGAGAAATTCAAGGGTTCTTGAAATCAAGAATTCTTGAATTTCTTTTTTTTCTAGAGGTTCTTCTAGTCGATATTCTTAGAAATATTCCATTAGTATTAACGCTAATGAAACAAAGGATATCACGGTAGATAAACACAGAAAAAAATAACTCCAGCCCCAATGACCCTCAGGCAAAAGATCTCCAATCGAAAAGCGAGCTTTCTTCTCAGGAAACCGATGGCAACAGTCGAACGTGACTGATCTTAAATTGGACGTGGAATCAAAGTAAATATTGATCCAATTACTACACTAAGACAGATACAATAACGAGGAGGACAAAGTTTAAGACCAAGAACAAAAAGAAATAAAATTAATATCCCACGCATTTCTTTAAGCCAGAGGTTTTTAATCTTCACTATTCCATGAATCCTTATTGCTGGTAAGATGATGGAACCGAACTTTTTTTTCCTCAGAATAATATTTTTACAAACTAAAGTAATGCAGAAATGCACTGAATTCCAAATATTAAGGGAAAAAAATCAAAAGCTTGATGAGGCAATTTCTATTTAATAAAGATTAATGAAATTAACACAAACATTAACCAGACAGTGTCCATAAATTAGGCCTAAAAAAGAGAAGTAATAATGTTTTTTTTTCTACTTTAAAAGTATACAAAACGGAAATATATACAAAAATCGCAATATTTTAGTTCAATGTTATGATCATTTTTTAATTTTGTATGTAGTAAAGTCAACTACTGTTCAAAGACAATTCGAAGATTCTGAAGGAATCCAGTGGGGTCGGGTTGAGTTCTGCAATAGCCTAGAGTAGTACATCCAAAGCCTGCTCCATCAGGTTGAATCCTGAATGTGTATTGGCCATATAGTCAATTGGCTAGCGCTCTTACCTGTGGTGCTTCAGGTTCGAATCTTGGTTGTGGCATGGATATTTGTTAATAGTTCGAAATCCATATCAAGCTGTAGGTCTCTATCTAATTAACCTAAAGTGTGCAAAAACTGAGCGTCTAGCGTAAATAAACTAAACCTCAAGTTGAATCCAGAATATGTGTCAGCCAGCCTACTCACACTACTATGGTCATAGGTTGAAGGACACCTCCCACCAAACAAATTCTGAGGGGTGTAGCATTATCATCTTTATTGATGAAGGTTTCACGAACAACATTTGAGTAATGATGAACAATTGGTTCAAGAATGTCGTTTCTATAGAATTGAGCACTAAAGATGTATTTTGAGATGATTTAATTAAGGCCAGACAAATCGATGATTTAAACGTCACTTGAAATCTGTGCATCACGTAATAGCTAGTAGCCATATTCACCAAATATTGTTCTGCTTGTTTACGATTGGAAAGTTGTGTCTATCGATACATCTGCTATATATACCAGATATTGCTGTTCTTGTTTGGTTCCCTTATTGCTACTACTTGTTTGGTTTCGCTTATTGTTACTACTTGCTAACATCCATGGAATAGGGCCTGGCTAAACAGACCTACCAATCTTATGAAGATATGAAAAATCACTTAGATTGGTGGATAGAATCAAAAGATGAGCTGTTCTTTCGATGCAGAATCCATATGCTGCCAGAAAGATTGGAAAATGTAGTATTTAGTGATAGATATTCACCAGATATATTCACCAGATATATTCAGCCATATTCACCAGATATATTCAGCCATATTCACCAGATATAGTTTTACTTGTTTGGTTCCACTTATTGTAACTACTTGTTAGGTTCCACTTATTGTTATTA
>BPLQ01000140.1:67813-81584 GCA_021605075.1 Caerostris darwini
TGTTAGGTTCCACTTATTGTTATTACTTGTTAGGTTCCACTTATTGTTACTACTTGTTTGGTTCCATTTATTGTAACTACTTGTTGAGATTTATTGTTACTACTTGTTGAGAGCAGCGCTTTCAATCTTACGACGATCCGAATAATTACGTAGATGGGTGGATGGCATTAAAAATTTGAGTTGTTCTCTCCATGCGGAATCCGTATGCAGCTAGAAAGTTTGGAAAAATAGAGGCTACCAATAGACAATACTTTGAAAAATAATAATGTACACAACTTTCCACAATAAAACCTTGAATTTCCAAAAAAAAACCCATCAAAATTAACTCACAGTCCTTATATTTAGTTTAATGCAAGCATGGGAGAAGCAAATGATTTTTCCAGTAGTTTGTGCCATAAAAAGACAATGTTAATTTAATCGACTTTCACTATTCTGGAAATCTTGCATTATTTTCTTTTCTTTCCGAACATATGTTGTGACTTCATTTATAAAACTCCTGTACAGAAAAATGTGAATTTTCAACTAAAATTTGTTTTCACTCTCTGAAAGTATATTAAAGCACTCTCGAGAAAAAAATAAAGAAAGAAATGCTAATAATTACAATGCATTGAAGTACTTACCTTCCTACAGAGATGATGGTTTCTTTTATAATTACCTTTCGCATGAAAAACGTAAAAAATTACTTTAAAAGATGAACAAAAGAAGACATTACGCAAGCTGCAGAAGCGAGACGATGTATTTTTCTGTTATTTTTCTTAACTTTATTAACATCATTTAAAAATGTAATCAGAAAAGCATCAGCTGAACATGACATCAGGTAGCAATAATTAATAATTACGTGGGAGAGAAAAAAAAGGATCGCATAGTATGATAAATGTGGAAACCTTACCATAAAATTAAAACAAACAAAATCCAAGAAATTCAAAAGATCATGCTTTCAAAGTGTAATTTAACATGAAAATAAATATTTTTTTTTCTTTTGGAGGAAAAAGTATTAAAAAAAATATAATCATGATGATCAAGTTCATAATAACATAAAAGGTACTTTTGTATTTTTCTAACGACAGGCACCTTCGTTACTTGAGAGGTATCGATATAACAAGTTCAGTGTACTTAGGATGGATCACAATAAACCTTATATATTGAACATATTTTTCTAAAATAATTTTAATGGAACACCTGCAGAAGAGGATACCTAATCGCATGTAAATGTTTTCTTCAGCATAATGAAGGAACTATCAAGATTTATAATACTCATACACATCATGGGCAAGAATTGCCACAACAATTCTTATGAAATTCCTAAGGAGGGGTATCTTAATACAGGTAAGTTTTTCCAGGATCCCATTGAAAGAACATTCAGGCTTACTGATTTAGTATCTATCGTCAGCGTAGACAAGTATTTCCATAGCAATTTTGAGGAACATCTCAATGTCATATATGAAGGCTGTGAACTTTTTACCCAGAATCCAATGAAAGAATAAACAGGCCTACAGATTTAGTGCCCATCTTCAGCATAGGCAAGCATTGCCACAGTAATTTTTATGGAACATCCAAAGGAAGATAGATTTCTTAAGGCAAATAACTTTTTTGCAGGAGAATATTGAAAGAACATTCAGGCCTACAGATTTAGTTCCCATCTTCAGCATAGACAAGGATTGCAACAGCATATTTTATGGGACACCCCAAGGGGTCATCTGAAGGCTGGGAAATTTTTATCCGCTGAATCTGTATTCTACCAGAAAGATTGGATTAAGTAGTGGCTAATGGTAGGCCTGCCAAATTCACCAGATATTCCTCTACTTGTTTGGTTCCACTACTTTTTTACTGCTGCTTGAATTCCGTAGAATATGATTGGCTAAGCAGTGCTTCCAATTTAACGAAGACACAATACGATAGACAATATTTTGAAAAATAATACTGTATACAACCTTTTATAATAAAGCCTTGCTTTTACAAAAAAAAAAAAAAAAAAATTCTTTCAAAATTAACTCGCAGTCCTTATATTTAGTTTATTATACGCGTGGGCTTCGACAATGCTTTTCCCCGCAGTTTGTGCCATAAAAATATAATGTTAATTTAATTGACTTTCACTATTCTGAAAATGTTGGCTTTGTTTGTTTTTCCTTTCCAAACATATGTTGTGACAGAAAAATGGGAATTTTCCACTAAAATTTGTTTTTCCTCTCTGAAAGTATATTAAAGCATTCTCGAGTGAAAATAAAAAACAGACATGTTAATAATAACAATACGTTGAAGTACCTACTTTCCTGCAGAGACGATGGTTTCTTTTATAATTATCTTTCGCATGAAAAACCAAAAAAATTACTTTAAAAGATGAACAAAGAAGACATCAAGCAAGCTACAGAAGCGAGATGATGTATTTTTCTGTTATTTTTCTTAACTTCATTAACATCATTTAAAAATGTAATCAGAAAAGCATCAGCTGAACATGACATCAGGTAGCAATAATTAATAATTACGTGGTATAAAAAAGGACCGCACAGCGTGATAAATGTAAAATGTTACCATACACTTAAAAAAAAACCTCAAGAAGTTTAAAAGAAAAACCAATTCAAAATAACAAAAGATCACACTTTCAACGTATAATTTAACATAAAAATAAATATATATATAGTGATTTTTTTTGGAAAAAAGTATTAGAAAAAATATAATCATGATGATCAAGTTCATAATAGGATAAAAGGTACTCTTTGTATTTTTTTGATGCCAGGCATTTTAACGTGATTCCTTCGTTACTTGCGAGATATCGACATAGCAAGTTTAGCTTTACTTAAGATGGATCACAATACAATAATTTTAGAGGAAACCTCAAGAAGGATATATTTAAAGCAGGAAAAAAATTTCTGAGTACTATGAAAGAAAAAACAAGATTTATAATACCCATACTCAGTATGGACACGGATTGCCACATCACATTTTACGGAAATCCTAGAGAGGATGAGAGGATATCTTAAAGTGCAGAACTTTTTTCTAGGAACACATTGAAAGAATATTCAGGCCTACAGACTACAATTAGTACCCATCCTCAGCATAGACAAGGATTGCTACAGCAATTTTTATGCAACATCCTAATAGGTGATATATTAAGGCAGGGGTCTTTTTTCCAGGAGCATATTAAAAGAACATTCAGACTTACAGATCTAATGTCCACCCTCTGCATAGACAAGGATTGCCATAGCAATTTTAACGGAATACCCCAAGAGAACATCTGAAGTCTGAGAACTTTTTGGTTGTAGGCCATTGAAAGAACTATCAGGGCTAGATATTTAGTGGGAATCCTCAGCATAGACAATATTGGCACAGCAACTTTTATGGAGAATCCTAAGGGAGGACATGTGAAGGTCGGGAATCTTTTACCCGAAGTACATTGAAAGAATATTCAGGCTTGCTGATTTAATTGGCCATTCTCAGCATAGACAAGGATTGCAACAACAATTTTTATGCAACACCCCAAGGTGACAATTGAAAACTGAAAACTTTTATCCGCTAAATCCTTATGCTGCCAGAAAGATTGGAAAAAGTAGTGGCTAGCGATAGACCTATCATATTCACCAGATATTGTTTTATTTATCTGGTTCCACTTATTTTTCCAACTCGTTAAGATCAATGGAATGTTACTTGATTAAGCAGTGCTTCCAATCTTTTAAAGATACAATACAACAGACAATATTTTGAAAAATAATAATGTATACAACCGTTTATAATAAAGTCTTGCATTTACAAAAAAATCCCTCAAAATTAATTCATAGACCTTATATTTAGTTTAATGTACGCGTGGGCGTAGCAAATGATTTTTCTGGCAGTTTGTGCCGTAAAAAGATAATGTTAAATTAATGAACTTTCACTATTCTGAAAATTTTAACATAATTTGTTTTTACTTTCCGAACATATGTTGTGACTTCATGTATAAAGCGCGTCTACTGAAAAATGTGTATTTTCCACTAAGATTTGTTTTCTCTCTCTGAAAGTATATTAAAGCAAGAAAAGTAAAGTAAAAATAAAAAAATAAATGCTAATAATAACAATACATTGAAGTACTGAGCTTCCTGCAGAGATGATGGTTACTTTTATAATTATCTTTCGCATGAAAAAAGTAAAAAATTACTTTAAAAGATGAACAAAAGAAGACATTAAGCAAGCTGCAGAGGCGAGACGACTCATTTTTCTAGGTACCTTCCATTTTTTTTAGCTTTATTAACATCATTTAAAAATGTAATAAGAAAAGCATCAGCTGAACATGACATCAGGTAGCAATAATTAATAATTACGTGGGAAAAGAAGAAAAGGATAGCATAGCGTGATAAATGTAAAAACTTACCATACAGTTAGAAACAAATCTAAGAAATTCAAAAGAAAAACCAATCCAAAAAAAAATCAAAACAAATCAATCCAAAAAAAATCAAATACCAAAACAAAAGATCGTACTTTCAACTTATAATTTAGCATAAAAACATATTATTTATAAAATTAATATTTATTTTTTTATCTTTTGAAAAAAACATTATTACAAAAATTATTCATGATGATCAAGTTCATAATAGCATAAAAGGTACTTTTTCTATTTTTCTAACTTCCAGCCATTTAAATTGAGGTCCTCGTTACTCGATCAATATCGATAGAACAAGTTCAGATTTATTTAGGCTGGATCACAGTACCCTGCTACATTGAACCTACATTGTACTACAATAATTTTGATGGAACATCGTAAGAAGGTAGAAGGATCTTCAATTTTGATGAAGTGTATTACTAAACGCAGATAAAAGTTCTCCCGAGCACCATAAAAGAACATTCAATATTTATAACACCCATACTTATAATAGACAAGAATTGCCAAAGCAATTTTTATGGAAGGTACCTAAGGTGGGGATATCTGAAGACAAAAAACATTTTAGCCGGAGCCCAATGAAAGAACATTCGGGCCTATAGATTTAGTGCCCATCCTCAGCATAGATAAGGATTGTCACAGCAAATTTTTATGGAACATCGCAATGGGTCATCTGAATACTGGAAAAACTTTTAACTTGAACCCATTGAAAGAGTAATCAAGCCTACAGATTTAGTGCCCATTCTCAGCATAGACAAGGAATGCACAGCAAATTTTATGGAAGACCCCAAGAAGAAGAAGGCTGCAAATATTTTATTTGGTGAATATGTATGCTGAAAGAATGAATGGAAAAAGTAGTGGTTAGAAATAGACCTGCTATATCCGCCAGATATTGTTCTATTTGTTTGGTTCCACTTATTGTTACTACTTGTTTAGATTCACAGAATATGATTTGGCTATACAGTGCTTCTACTCTTATGAATATACAATACAATAGACAATATTTTTAAAAATAATAATGTATACAAATATTTACAATAAAGCCTTGCATTTACAAAAAAATCCCTCAAAATTAATTCATAGACCTTATATTTATTTTAATAAAAGCGTGGGCGTAGCAAACGATTTTTCTAGCAGTTGTGTCATAAAAAGACAATGTTGATTTAATCGACTTTCACTATTCTGAAAATCTTGGCATTATTTATTTTTTATTCCCAAACATATCTTGTGACTTCATTTATAAAGCGCGTCTGCAGAAAAATGTGAATTTTCCATTAAAATTTGTTTTCTTTCTCTGAAAGTATATTAAAGCACCATCGAGTCAAATGAAAAGAAATGCTAATAATAACAATACGTTGAAGTACTTACCTTCCTGAAGAAGACGATGGTTTCTTTTGTAATTATCTTTTGCATGAAAAACATAAAAAATTACTTTAAAAGATGAACAAAAGAAGACATTAAGCAAGCTACAGAAGCGAGACGCTGTGTTTTTCTGTTATTTTTCTTAACTTTATTAACATCATTTAAAAATGTAATTAGAAAGGCATCAGCTGAACATGACATCAGGTAGCAATAATTAATAATTACGTGGGCCAAGAAGAAAAGGATAGCATAGCGTGATAAATGTAAAAACTTACCATACAGAAAATAAGTCCAAGAAATTTAAAGGAAAAGCCGATTCAAAATAACAAAATATCATACTTTCAACGTATAATTCAGCATAAAAATAATTACACTTTTTCCATTTGAAAAAAAAAAGCATTAGAAAGAAGATAATCAATGATGATCAAGTTCATAATAACATAAAAGGTACTTTTTGTATTTTTCTGATGACATAGCAAGTTCAGCTTTACATAGGGTGGATCACAATAAGTGTGCTACATTGAACCTACATTATACAACAATGATTTTGATGGAACACCTTAAGAAAGGGATATCTAAACGACGCGGGTAAATTTTTTATAATAACCATACTCATCATAGATAAGGATTGCTACATTAATTTTTATTTAACACCCTAAGGGCAAGCATCTTAAGGCAAAGAATGTTTTTCTAGGAGTACATTGTAAGAACATTCAGGCCTACAGATTTAATATCCGTACTCATCACAGACAAGGATTGCCACATCAATTTTTATCGTACATCATAAGGCAGGGAATCTATTACTCAAGGACAATACAGGAGTTTAGCTTGAGTGAACTCATATGATTAATTTCATGATAGAAACAATGCATATTTCCTGCGAAACTTTAAAGGATTAATACTTGTGCAGTCTCATAAAAAATATTATAATGTCCATAATAATTTAAAATTACATATTTTCAGATTAATTATTGATTTTTCTGTCATAACAATTTTATGCAACTTATAAAATTTTTAACACATATGGAATGCCTTTCAAAGCGTACATTTCTATGTTAAAGCTTGTTACTTAACTATAACAATTACTACAAAAGAGTTTCACGTATTTTTAAATGATTGCTATTATACACAAGTTTAACTTCAGTGAATTTATATGATTAATTTCGTAACAAAAACCATACATAATTCCTGCAAAATTAGAAATTATTTAAAGTTTTGCAAGAGTTATGTATTTTTTGAGTACGTATTATTGAAATGAAATTATGTATTTTGAGTGCAGGCTCATAAAATTTCTTTAATGTCCATAAAATTTTAAAATTGCATATTTTTCGATAAATTATTAATTTTCTATCATAACAATTTTGTGCAACTTATAAAATTTTTAACATATATCGAATGTCTTTCTAGGCGTACGTTTCTATGTTAAAACTTGTTACTTAACTATAAAAATTATTACAAAAGTGTTTCAGGTATTTCTAAATGATGCTCTTTTATTTTACATAAAATGAAACCTCTTAACTTACAGATACCTTCCCTTACAATATCCCCTCTTAACTATTCAAAAACGAATATCTTTCCTCCATTATCTTCCAGGAAACGATTTTCCATTATCCCAACTTCCTCCATTGCAGGAGATCATTAAACCCTCCTTCAATCCCTACGCCTACCCCCTACCCCCTACCTCCGTGGCCATCCTTTTTCCGAAAAGTTACGTACGTGGTGAGTGGCGAGCTCACGATGGGAGCTTGTTTTGATGGCTCTTTTAGAAGTCCCTGGAACATCCGGTAGCTCATTAAAGCTCTAAACGCAGAATCGGGAAGCAATTCGTACTGACAGCGGTTGAATTGTTAATAAATTGCTTCCTTTTAATGAAAGTTGCGTCCATGCTATTAGCTGGAATTTTGAGAAAAAAATTTTTACGTTGCCGTTAACATGAATCTTTTTTCAAAAGGCATGCTTTTTTGTATTATAAAACAGGACGATATATACGTGATATATAGATTTTTTTGTATGTGAACCGACTTATAAATTTGCCAACGCAGAAAAGAGTCAATGTTAAAGAAAATTATGGCGTATTAATAACATTAATAATAAGCCATAATTTATATAACAATATAACATAATATAATTTATATAACATATACAATATAACATCGGAATAAAAACTGTAGTTGATTTTCCACGAAATGATGAGTCACTTTGCACAAACTGATGAAATAAAATGATGGAGTCTCCACGTTAATTTTAGATTAAATGTAATCTGGTTTTCTATGTTTAGGAAATTTATTTACCTACCACAAAATTAACAATGCTGGAATTACTACTTACAAATTTAGTTGAAGGAGGTGATTGTAGATTTATGTTTTTAATTGCCCATAGAATGTATTTTTTTTCCTTCAGCGCTTTTGAAAAAATTTGGTTTGGTTGGTCACTCTGCAGTTATTCTTTGAACACTGTTGGCTGATTAGATCGGGACTTATAATTTGACGTGGATTTCGAACCACTAATAAATATCCATGTCACAGCAAGGATTCAAACCTAAAGGCTGCGATACAAAAAGACCACAGCGTTAGCCAATTGGCCATCAGGCAACACGCTTTTGCCAAGAAGTTCCTTATGATTTGTTTCATAGTATCTTTTCACATATAAAGTTTTACATACCAGTACCACAGAATAGGATATGCATAGATAGTGATCACTTTTTTCAATTAAACCACACATTTCAGTTTCGACAATATTGCAATTGTCTACTCGAATTATTACATTTGTTGTTGTTTCTTATCGCACTTGGTAAACAGAGACATCTAGACCAAGTCCAAGAACACGTGTGGTCTTATGGAAGGAGAGAAAGGAGATCACATTCTGTTGTGATAGACCACCCTTAGTTAGAGGTCTCAATTGGCTCTCTGACGCTGACTTTATACAAGGTACAGTTGTCAGACCTACACTCAACGCTCTACAATCATATTAGACCAGGACCTATTGCTTAAAATGGAATCCAAACTACTACAAATATCCATGGCACCGTCAGAACTCGCACCCGAAACTTGTTGCACCTATCGCCAGAGCGCTAGTCACTCGGTAGTCAGGCCCTATTACTACATCTGGCTCCACCAATTGTTTGCTTTTTATTTCATGTAGTCAATTTTAGGGTGTGGCGATGGAATTCAGTTTAAAAGTAGAATAAAACTGATATTGTACAAGTGACTAAAGACAGATTGAATTAGCATATGACCCTTCAATATCGTTTTAGGAAAATACCAACCAAGAAAAACTTCAATTTGAAGGCATGGTTACGATTTTTGGAAAGTTAACCTCAAATAAATATATTATATAAAGCGATAAATTTTATTACCCATTAATTAAATTTATATATAATTTTTTTTTATAAAAATAGAGCTAAAATTAATATATCTTTTTCAAGAATAAAACATTAGCATGCTATCCAAAATTATCTCATGTGCTACAAGTGCCAAAAGTTAGCCAGCAATGACACAGAGATGTCATGGCTGAAATACACAGTCCAGTCACATTAATGTGACCACCACCTACTTTCGACGTCAACGGGAAATAACCAATCACAAAAGGCAGGTGGCACACATTGCAGTGGAGTGTATATAAAGGATGTCCTAGGGCATCGGAAAGCATTTCACTCGTTGGTGTAAGGCAGAAACCTAGCTATTTATCCGACCAAAAGGGCTTGATTATTGGCTTTCGGGCCAAGGGTGGAAGCATTTCGGAAACGGCTAATTTTGTGAACAGTTCGCGTGCCGCCGTGGTAAAAGTATACCGTGCATGGCAAAATGGCACTATCCAAAATCAGCGGCGTGGTACATGTAGTGCACCACGGCTATAGATGACAGAGGCGAACGAAGGCTACTGAGATGCGTCCGGGCAAATAGACGTGCAACTGTTGAGCAACTGACCACCCAGATGAAGCATGGGGCTACCAAGAGTATATCCTCAACAACGGTTCAGCGAACGTTGCTGCGCATGCACCTCCACAGCAGACGCCTGGTTAATGCACCTATGCTGACTGCTGTTCATCGGCGACGAAGGCTGGAATTTGCACGCTAGTACCGAAACTGGACGTCCACAGAATGGCGACAAGTGGCTTTTTCCGATGAATCACGTTTTACGCTCCATCGGACAGATTGACGTTGGCGTATATGGCGTGAAACGTCTGAAAGCAAACACCCTGCAACAATTGTTGAAAGGATCCAAGCTGGAGGAGGGGGCATTATGGTTTGGGGAATGTTTTCCTGGCATTCACTGGGTACATTCAGCATTGTGGAAGGCACGATGGATCAGCACAAGTACGCATCTGTCCTTGCGACCATGTCCACCCCTACATGCGAATTGTTTTTCCTCAGAATGATGGCATCTACCAGCAGGACAATGCGAAGTGTCATACAGCTCGTAGTGTATGTGCGTGGTTCGAAGAGCACCAGGATGAGCTTACCGTACTCCCCAGGCTAGCAAACTCACCGGATTTAAATCCAATCGAGAATCTGTGAGAGCACCTCGATCGTGTTGTTCGCGCCATGGATCCTCAACCGCGTAATCTAGCGCAGCTGGCCACGGCACTGGAGTCGGCATGGATCAACATTCCAGTGAACACTTTCAGGACCTAATTGACTCTCTTTCTGCACGTCTCGCAGCGGTCCGCTGTGCGAAAGGTGGTTATTCTGACTTTTGACAGGTGGTCACATTAATGTGACTGGACAGTGAACGAGACACGAGAAATCTTGCATAGCTACTTAAATACATAACTGATATACTTCATTAACTAATTTTATCATAATCAAAATTAGCATTTCACATTCTATTATTTAATACAGCATTTTTAGCGATATTGTAACAAATTAAATCTTCAAAAAAAAATTAATTAAAAAAGGTTAAAGAAATATCTAAGGTGTAATATCATCTCAAATATTTAATTTTTTTCATGGCCATTGCAAAACATAACCTTTTTATGTTCATGTGATATCCTTATCATTATCATGTCTATTGCAAAACATAACATCTATCTGTTTCTGTGATATCATTATTATAACTGACTATAATAAATACAGAAAAAATAGTGTTTCTATTCTTTAGATTTAAAAACATTCGGAAAAAAGAGTAATTTTTTGACGCCTGATTGTCAAATTATTGATTAATAAATTCTCCATTTCATAAAATCCCCCATCTAGGTTGTTGACTTTTATTTTTATTAAATATTTAACAAGAAAAATTTCGGCCAATGAAGTTTTTTTTTAAAGGGTGGAGTACATCAATGTGTTATAAAGGAAAAAATGGATTTCCTCTTTTATTTTTTTCCTTCAAAATCCTTCATTTTTAAAGGTGATTGATATCTTTTATAAGTAGTTTCGTTTTTAATTAAAGTTTGAGGGGAATCGTGATGCGATTTTGGTGGTAAAGTAAATTAGGTTGTTCATGAATTTTCAACACAATTTTTTTAATCAAAATATAAATGTGTTTTTTAAATGTTTTTGAAAATGATAGTGATTTCTTTTTTCTTTTCATAGTTATTTGCAAATGTTTTTAAAAACAAAAGTAATTATGCAGCTTCAGACATAAATGCTGCACTATTTTTTTGCCATAATTCTTAATAAGGGCATTTATGAATTGATTGAGTTATAAGAATAAGGATGAATTGTTTTCAGTTCTAAAATGCAACCTGGTGGTTGTACAATGGTTATTAGTCGTATCCCCATAGATATCTATGAAGGACACCTAACGTACACGAAATTTGTCGGGGAAAGTCGACGACTAGAAGTCCACAAGAAGGAGGAACACCATAATACAGTATGAACATCAATCCTGAACCAACATTATCTTAGAACAGGCTGTTTAATAACTTAGTTTCTATAATGTTAACCAATAAAAGTGAGGAGGTTTGTGTATTTTTCAATATAATGCCAATTCAAACATGGTTCAGATTATATATATTCGAATTTCGAGTTTGGGAGAATCTCGTTTCTTGCATTTTAATAATTTCTCTATTGACAAGCATGTCCAATTTTCTGTTTGTCACAAAATGCTTTTATAATTAACAGTATTAAAGTAGTTTATAAAAATATGCCTGGACTGGCAATAACGTTAGAGAGCGCTATGAAATCGTTATTATGATCATGGGGACATCGACTAAAAAATGAGGCGCATGTACAACGTTTACCTTTCCTGAAACGATTCTTTACAAATAAATTTACACAATTTATCAATATTAAAACATATTTTTTTCACATTTTACGATTTATACTTAACTTTTGGACACGGGGGTGTATTTACTTCTAAAAGACCAATGTAAACAAGAAGGAGAATAAAATAGAATGACTTAGCGATAGGAAAATCCCATGATATGAATTAGGAAACATGTGAAATTTATAAAGAAAGACTAGAATAGAATTAAAAAGTAACAATTTAGGAACTTGTTATTGTCTTTTACATATCATTCGCTCTGCTTGTGAATTTTTGTAAGCATTCCCCAATTAATAAGGAAGATGATATTATTACTGTACACATTTCATAGGAAATATCAGAAAATATATAACTCTAAATGGTTTTAAGAAAATTTATGTTGTTTATAATTGCTTTCTTAAAACTATTTATGCTATAATTTTTTAAAAAACCTTTGAATAAATAGATTGATATTAAATAAAAGGATTAATCTAGTATATGGAATCTACCACTAAACTGTTTCATTACGATTCTTAGTAATATGATATCTAAAATCCTTTGCAAAAACTCGGAAAATTTTATTTTTGCCTACTTTGTATTCAAAACCAAACCTAGAGATAATCCAATTGGTTTGACTGAAAGATATCTTTATCCTTATTACATAATAAGGATAAGAATTAGGATACAAATCGGAAAGACTGTAATTACCATTTATTAGAATAATTATTCGATATTTACTTCAATGATAATGATATCTGTTTCAGGTTAAATTTTAATCCATGATTCTGTTAAAGATTTTTATTATATAATATATCTTTAAATCAGAGAATTAAAACACAAATTGGAATTTATTATAATCTTTAAATTACCTATAATAAAAGGACAAATTATGAGATATACTAACAATTTATTTAAGATAGCGTCACAAATTCACTGTCAGATTGTGAGAAATCCAATGTGCCAAGAAAATAATCATATTGTTTTAAAGATAAATTCTTGAAATTTGTAAAATTTTGAATATATTTGATGGTATTTTGTTTAGATATGTAAATAATAGCTGGGATTAGTGATTGTTATTTTCTTTTTAAAAACAGTGTACTTTTAGTGATGCTAAACGGTGATTTTAGCATATACACCACATTTTATGTAATAGCTGACTTGGTTCACTAATTTTTCTACTTAAAATGGAAAAGGTTCAATCTGTGTATCGTAAAAATAATAAATAATAATATAATTATGATATATCAATAATATAATTTTAATCTTTAAAATATCTATAATAAGCGGACAAATCACGAGATATACTAACATTTGTTTAAAGATAAAGTAACAAATTGATTGTCAGATTGTGAGAAATCCAGTGTGCTAAGGAAATGATCACTTTGTATTAAAGATAAATTATTAAACTTTGAAAATATTTGATGATTTTTCGTCCAGATATGTAATAATAGTTAGATTAGAGATTATTTTTGTTTTTTTTAAAATGTGTACTTGTATAACTAGATATCACAATTATGTAATAGCTGACTCAGTTCACTAGTTGTCTTATCTAAAACGGAAAATGTTCAATCTGAATATTGTAAAAATAATAAATAAAAATGAAAAAATAAAATAAATTGCAAAATAAATAAACTGAATAATAAAATACAATAAATAAATAAATAAATAATAAAAAAAATTAGTTGAATAATAAAATTCAATACATAAATATTAAAATATTTAAGTTAAATAATAAAATACAATAAATAAATAAATAAATAATAAAAAAATTAGTTGAATAATAAAATTCAATCCATAAATATTAAAATAGGTAAGTCAAATAATAAAATACAATAAATAAATAATAAAAAAAAATTAGTTGAATAATAAAATTCAATA
>BPLQ01000140.1:87642-107719 GCA_021605075.1 Caerostris darwini
TTTATTTAGTTGAAAATCGCCAACCATTTAATTTAGTTCAGAATCGTTTAACATCGACAACTTTTTTATTTCGTTGTACTTCACCAACATTTTCATTTCGCTGAACATCGCTATCATTTATATCTTGTTGAACATCGCCAACATTTTTATTTAGTTATGAATCACCATCACTATTATTTCGTTGAGAAATACCAGCATGTTTATTTCGTTGTGGATCGCCAATATTATTTATTTAGTTGAGAATCGCAAATATTTTTATTTCATCGAACATCACCAACATTTTTATTTTTTGAGCATCTCCAGCAATTTTATTTCATTGAATATCGCCAAAATTTTTATTTAATTTAGAATCACCACCATTTTTATTTAAATGAGAATCACCAACCTTTTTATTTAGTTGAAAATCGCCAATTTTTTATTCCTTTGAGCATCGTGAACATTTTTATTTCGTAGAACAACACAGCTTTTTTAATACGTTTCGAGTCTGGTTCGAGTCACGGTGGTGTCATGGATGTTTGTAGTGGTTCAGAATACACTTTAAACAGTAAGTTCCAGTCTAAAATGATTGTAGAACGTTGGTCTTAAGGCTGACAATTCTACCCTGTACAAAGAAGACATCTCCTGTTTCAGAATCTTCTAGTAGGTAGACGGCCATTGTCCAACTTAGACTGTAGTTGTTGTTAGTAATCCTCCCAGTGCAAGAAAACCTATACGAGGTCCAATAAACCCCATCGCAAGCGACTGGTTCACGGCTCAGGGTAATATGCAGCTTCACTTTAGCGAGGAACCACGAGAGCTGAAGACTGTCTAAACCTCAAGACAACGTTCTATGATCCTATTAGACTGGGACCTACGGTTTAAAGTTGATTGCGATCCACAACAAATATCCATTGCACCGCCGGGACTCGAACCCGAAATCTGTGGCACAGAGCGCTAGATACTCGGATATACACGCCCCGTATGAGTGTCGTTAATTGATTTACAATAGTTCTGCAACGACATAAACGTTTATAAAATGGCACGTAAATATATTGTAAGATCAATAAGTTATTATTATAATATAAATCAGTTTTCTAAGAAACAAATCAGTAAAGAGATAATATCATATACGGATCTTTCAGACAAATTAGGTTAATTAGCGTTCCAACAACTAAAAGCCGAGAAAAAAGTAATTTAAAGAAGAAGAAATCGGAAGTGTGAAATGGAGAGATGACCAGATACCGCGCATAGCAGTGTTGTTTAGTTCCCTGACAACACATGCAGTTTTTAAAGATGCAGTTCGGATATGATTTAATTGTACCCATTGCTGATATCTGATTGGAACGTTTCCTTTTAATGACTTTTTTTAAAGATAACCTCAGTTCAACAATCTTTAAATTTTCATTCTATTTTTTTCCCTTGAATTAATGTTCAATTATCATGAACAATCTTCATGATCTTAAACGTTTTTCAGGATAATAAAGTTACAAATTGTTTATAACTATGAAACCATTTGAATTGGAGTGTTTTTATTTAAATATTTACTTCTTGCATATAATCCTTGGATTATAAGTTAAAACTTGAGCCCTAATTAGCCCAAAACTAACTAAAACTACCTAAAAATATTTTTGCCAAAGAAAAAGTTGCACAGAAGAGTGTGAAAGAAAAATATTTTTAAATATAAAGACAGAACGTAATTTTAAAACTTAATAATCTTCTTAAACTATTTTAATTATTTTAAAAACTTCGGAAAGAATTTTCTATATAATTTGTGGCTCACTGATGTTATCTTAGTTTTGTAAGCCTGCCATTTATTTTAGATAATTCTGGTTTCAAAAATCACAATTTTACAATATGTTTTTATTGCATTTTCTTTTTCATTTTGCAATTGTAATTTTTTTTTTGCTCCATCGTGTAAATTAGAGAGTCATTATCATCAACATCATCATCATAAATTATTTTAATTAATTTAAAAGTTTAATTTTTTTTGAATGATTTTTCTATATAACTGCGGCATCAAAAATGCTTTGGATATTATCTTAATTTTGTATGCCTGAAAATTTTTTAAAAATAGTTTGGATTTGAAAATTTTAAATTTTATAGTATACTTTTCTTGTATTCTTACATCATTTTGTCAATTTAATTTTTTTTTGGCTCCATCATGTAAATTAGAGATTCGTTTTCATCATTATCATCATTGGTGCAACAGTCCCACGGTGGGCCAAATCCATCTGCCTTCTGCAGATATCCAAAAAGGAGATATTTTCGTTTTACGAGGTAGGGTTGTCAGCCCAATGCTCTTACAGTCATTTTTTTTTTGTTCCAATGCAGCTGGCAAACACTTAGACAACTTGGTCTTGGCCTTAAGGCAAACGCTGCACAGACGTTACTCACTTTGCATTACCCAAGGGGCGCGTGTAACTTGAGGATACGGACGCGGAGTAACAATGCCCCCGCAACGCCCTACGATTCTATTAGGACCGGGATGTACGTTTTAAAGGAGATTCCGAATCACTACAAACATCCCTGGCACCACCGGGACTCGAACCCAAAACCTGTGGTACCGAGCGCCAGAGCGCTAGCCACTCGGCCATTCAGGCCCCTCTTACAGTCATAGACTACGGTTTAAAGTGGATTCTAAACCACTATAAAAACCCGCGCCACCGCCGGGTCTCGAGCGATCTGATGTCCAATTGTCTAGCGCTCTGGTCGTTGTTACTGAAGGCTTCAGGTTCGAATCTTGACGGTGGCACATGCATGTTTGCTGGTTTGTTTCGGAATCCGCGTTAATCGGTCAGTTTAACCTGAAGTGTGCACAAGACGACCGTGGAGCTTCAAACCAAACATAACCGCCAAAGACTCGAACCCAAAACTTGTGGTATCGATCGCCAGAGCGATAGTCATTCGGTGCTCTAGCTAGTCTCTCATCAGGCTCAAATTAGAGATTACTACATTGATAAAAAAAACCTCGCAAAAATCACAAATTTTCATATTCAGAGGAGATTATCATTCCAACAAAAAATCTTTAAGTAAACAAAATTCACAAAATAAACATAAGTATATATTAAGAAGTGTTAAAAATATGCATATCATAATAACAAAAAGTGAAAAGAGCATTTAAAAGGTTTAATTGTTTTTAATCAAAAAATACAAAGAACTTTTCAGATATCTCAACGATTTATAACTGGATTTAAGTATTACCACAAAAGTACTAAAGCTTATAATAAAAAAAAAAAAGAAATTGTTAAATAATTAAAAGAAATCGTCTTTGAAATTATCTGGTTCAAAGTAAACAATAGGATTTATTGAAATAAGTTATTCGAAAAAAATCATATTTTATTCAAAATATTAAAAAAAAAAATAACTTTGCATTTTTAAAAAATATTTAATTCTACAAATTAAAAAAAAAGACGAATAAAAATTACATACTAAGTTATGAAAGTGTGTAATTATATATCGCAGACAAAACTTAAATATGATACAAAAAAATATTGAAAAAATGGAACAGGAATTTAAAGTGGAAAAAATAATGAAGTTTCTAAAAGAAAAAGTTGTTTAACTACTTTTGTAATCCGTAATTTAAAAGCTTACACTCTTTATTAAGCTTTTGTATTGTTTAAAAATTTACTTTTCTTTCTGAATTGAAAATCGGTATTTTAATTAGTATAAAAATAAATTGAAAAAGGGATTTAGGCTTTAGGGATTTAATAAATTAGGGCTTTTTAAAACTTTTATTTAGAATGGTGTATTTTTACTTGGAAATAGAGGGAAATTTAATTATTAATTCGAAAAAAATGTTGCATTTTTATTTCTCGTATTTTAAAGGAAATTTGAAAATTTGAGAAATGCATTATTTCTTTAAAAAACTAAATTAAAATGAATTATTGATTTATAATTTTTGAAACAAAAACATTGTAATTTAGTTATTTTATAAATATCTTATTTCTGAAGTTTATTTATAAGATTTATTGCAAACCTTTATTTATTCTTATTTTATTTTAAAAAAATTATTTAAATTATTACGCATATTATACAAAAATTTGGTAACACTTTTGTGTATTATGTAAATATTTTCATGCAATTATTATCAATTATTCTTTTGAGAATTTCTTAACATTATGATGTATTCTTTATTTTACATTAATTACAAATAATATAACAAAGAATATTCCATAATGTCAAGAAATTCTCAAAGAATAACTGATAAAAAAAACTTCTTTTGAGAAATACTTTATTTCTTTAAAAAATAAATTAAAATAAATTATTGATTAAAAATTTTTGAAACAAAAACCTGTTCCAAATCTTTATTTATAGTTATTTTATTTTAAAATTTTATTTAAATTATTATCCATATCGTACAAATATTTTGAGTTTCGCAAAACGTTTTGGTATATTCTATAAATGTTTTCATAAATTAGTCATAAATAATATAAAATAAAGAATATTTTATACTGTTACAGAATTCTCAACAATTAATAACTAATAAATGCATTAAATTAAAAAAAAATTCTTTTGAGAAATATTTTATCTCTTTAAAAAATTAAAATTAATATAAATTATTGATTTAAAATTTTTGAAGCAAAAACTTGTTCTAAAATTTATATATAGGCATTTTATTTGAAATTTTAAAAAAAATTATTACCCTTATTATTATCCATAGAATACAAATATTTCAAGTTTCGCAATACATTTTTGTGTATTATGTAAATGTTACCATGCATTAATATAAAATAAAGAATATTTTATAATGTTAAGGAATTCTCAAAAGAATAACTAATAAATGTATTCAATTTTGAAAAACCTCCTTTTGAGAAATATGCATGCATTACTTAGAAGATATTTTGCTGAAGTAAGATACATAATAAGTTATTATTATTATGATTTTATGCATTAACTAATAACAAAATTACGAACACAATAGTTTAAGGGTGATATTTACTTATTTTTTTCGTTTACTTTTATATTAGAACCCAAGGCTATTTATTTTCCAAATAATTCAAATAATTATGTATATAAATATTAATTAATTCGCAAGAATGCTTTATTTTAAAAGTAAAATTATATTTATTTTTATTTCGTTCATTTCAAGTATTTTTTATTAATTAGCTACTCAAATAATTTACATTTTCTCTAAAAATTTATTTTTTTGCTTGTTTAAATTATTACTGAAATATAAAAATCATTGAATCCTATCTGAATATATTTAGATTTAAAAAGCCATATAGAAAAGTAAAATACGTTTTTAAAAAATTTGAGATTTCTGAATAACTTTTACTAAAAATTGTAATTTATTTCAAAAAATTCTTTTTTTATTCAATATTTCTCTAAAACAAGATTAAGAAATTATTTATAATTGTAAAATTATCTTATATTTAAAATAAAATTTAAAGAATTTAGAATAATCGCAGAAATAATAAAAAATTTATCTATTTCAATTTTCTAATTTTACTTTAAAATACAAATTAATTTGCTGATGTATTAAAAATTAAAAAAAACATGAGAAAGAAAAAAACATATCAGTAATATTTTTGTGTTCAAAAATATAGAAAATCAGTAAATTTAATAAATTTATGAAATGCTGCATTAAAGTATATTAATTAATATTTTAAAGCTTCTTATATAAAATAGTAAACTTTATTATTATTATTAATAACAAATTAAATTGAATAAATATTAAAAAAAAAAAAAAACTAAAGAAAAAAGTCGTTAATTAAAATCCGCTGTCATTTTGAATTATTCACAAATATAAAGGACTTAAATTGTAAGAAATTACTTAATTAATAAATAATTTCTAATAAGAATAAGAATTAATTAAATATTATAATAATAATAATAAATTATAATTAGTAATGAGATTAAGAATAAGAATTAATTAATATCAAAAATTAATATTCTTATTATTAATTACAACATAATTAATAATAAGAATAAGAATAAGAATTTATAATTTTACAATATTTTTAAAGTAATTATTAATAATTAATAATTACTTTAGGAATACTAATACAAAAATAAATATCATATTAGCGCGTAAATCAGCAGCCATTTTGGATTATTAACACAAACAAACAACTTAAACTGTAAGAAATTATTTAATAAAGAATTAACTAGTTTCGGGATAAGAATAAGAATAGGAATTTATAATTTTATAATATTCTTAAAGTAAACATTAATTGGAATTAATATTTACTTTAACAATACTGATACAAAAATAAATATTACATTAGTCAGTAAGCCAACAGCCATTTTGAATTATTTACAAAAACAAACAACTTAAATTATAAGAAATGATTTAATTAAGAATTAAATAATTTCGGGATAAAAATAAGAATAAGAATTTATAATTTTATAATAATCTTTAATTAATTATTAATAAGAATTATTAATTACTTTAAGAATTTACAAAAAACTATATTACATTAAAAAGTAAATCGGCAGCCTTTTTGAATTATATAATTCTTATACTTAATCTTATTATCAATTACAACTTATTCTTATTATTATGCTTTCTTATTCTTAATTAAATAATTTCTTACGATTTATGTTGCTTGATTTTGTTAATAATTCAAAATGGCGGCTGGTTTTTATTTTTGACGAAGCAGACGATTTTTTTATTTGAATAAATAATGAAGTTTATTATTAATTTTTAATTTAATTACAAAATTAAAAAAATAAATATTTTAAAAGAACAATGCTAAAGAAAGAAAGGAAAAAAATATAAGAAAAAAATTAAGAAAAATAAAGAGAAAAAAAAGAAGAAAGAAAAAAAACTAAGAAAATAATTCAAAATGGCTGCTGTTTTTTGTCGAAACTAGCGATTTTTTTCTTTGATTAAAATAATAAAGATTATTGTTAATATTTAATTTAATTACAAAATGAAATGAATAAAAATTTAAAAAAACAAAACTAAAGAAAGAAAGAAAAAAAAGAAAAGAAAAAATTAAGGAGAAAAAACAACAAAAAAAACAAACTAAGAAAATAATTCAAAATGGCTACTGGTGTTTGTTTTTTGACGAAGCTAACGATTAAAATAATTATTCAGTTTATTTTGTAATTAAATTAAAAATTAATAATACATTTTATTATTTTATTCAAAGAAAAAAAAGACCGCTATCTTCATCTACAACCATTTTGAATTATTAACAAAAACAAACAACATAATTTTAAGAAATTACTTAATTGAGACTTAAATAATTTCAAATAAGAATTTATAATTTTACAATATTCTTAAAGTAATTATTTATAAAAATTAATAATTACATTAAGAATACTGATACAAAAATAAATATTACATTAGCGAGTAAATAGCAAATCATCTGCCGCTATTTTTATACGAGGCAGTTTGTAATTTACGGAATTTAATGATTTTAGAATTTGTAGTATTCGAACTTTCATTCTATGCATAAACCTAAATGGTAAATAACCCGTTTCGAGCATCATTTACAGATAATGGAACAGATTTGGGAAAATAGGAAGGCAAAACGATGCATAAGTCTTCACAAAAATAGATTGTCAGTAACCCAGACGTCACAGCGAGCTGAACATAAACAGGTTCTTAGCAATTTAACGACTGAATTGCGTGTGAGATGGATTTATTTCTTACTGTATTCCGTCCATTTTGTAAGCATATTTAATGCCTATAAAGCAAAAGAAAACAAAAAGAATACAAAAGAACATAAAAGAATGAAAAACGGATTAAACTTTAAGAATATTATAGTGTTTTTATACAGTTAATAAAAACAGTTTGTTTTTTTAACTGAAATTTGTTATCATAAAATCCTCTCAAAACAGTAGTTCTTAAACTTTTCACCTTTTTTGCTTTTATTTCCAACTTATTTTTTAAATCCCTGCTATTCAACAACAGTAAACATTGTCATTATATATAATTTTCATAATTCACTGAATTTTATTGCAACTTTATTGTTATTTTAAAGGTTATCTTTATTTAGGGCCTGATGGCCGAGTGACTAGCGCTCTGGAGTTCGGCGCCACAGGGTTCGAGTCATGGCGGGGCAATGGATGTTTGTATTGGCAATGGGGTGAAACCGTAGTTCCCGGTCTAATATGGTTGTTGAGCGTAGGGCGTAGGGCTGACAACTCTACCCCTTAAAAAGAAAAACATCTCTCATCTCGAAATCTGCGAGTCGGCAGACTGCATTGGTCCACAATGGCGTTGTTGCCTCAATAATGATATTTTTGTTTAGTTGTATGACGGCTTGAACGACGAAGAGCCCCACTGTGCCTAGAGCTGAGTTGCCCCTTTACAGTTCGGGGATGATGTGGGTGAGAAGTCTCACTGGGCTCTGTGAAGCTCTACAGTCATATGACATCGGCACCTACGGATCGAAGTGTATTCTGAACTACAACAAACATCCATGGCACCACCGTGACTCGATCCCAAAACCAGAGTGCTAGACACTCGGCCATTCAGGACTCTGCCATTCTGTTATTATATTCTTGTTGAATATAATATATATTTCATATATATTATTAAGTAACACTAATCCAATGATATTTTCAGAAGAAAATTATCCACTATTTCTCTCAAATTTTTACATTTAAAATCTTAAATGAATTATGTGATAATTCATTTAAGATTTTAAATGTAAAAATTTGAAAAAAATTATTATTCGAGTCCTAGCGGGACAATGAATGTTTGTATTGACAATGGGAGGAAACCGTAGTTCCCGGTCTAATATGGTTGTTGAGCGTAGGGCGTAGGGCTGACAAAAAATATAGGACTGCAGAGGTATTAAAAAATATTTTATAAATTTTTTTTTTTTTAAATTGCAACGACTACACTCCTTGAAAAAATATCCCACTACAAAAAAAAAAAAACACTTTTTTAGTTCATAACTGGTATAAGATGTCATTACAGAAGAGACGCTGATTACATACATTTCATATTCAGTAATGCACCAAATATAATATATATTTTATGGATAATATAAGGTATCATTAATGTAATGTTATTTTCAGCAAAAATATCCGTTAATCCTTTCAAATTTTTGCATTTGTAATCTTGGGTCTAAATGATCGAGTCTCCGGCGCCACAGGTTTCAGGTTCGAGTACCGCCGGTGCCATGGTTGTTTTTAGTGGTTCGGAATCCACTTTCAGTCGTAGGTCCCTGTATAATAAGATCGTATACCGTTGTGTTGAGGTATAGCCAGTCTTCAGCACTCGTGGTTCCTCGCTAAAGTCAAGCTGCATATTACCCTTAGCCCTGTCGACTGCGACGAGGTCTTCTGGACCTGGTGTAGGTGTTACTGCATTAGGGGGATTAGTAACAACATAAAATTTATAGTATTAAATGAATTGACGTACAAAACTATTCAGTTCTTTATTTTATAAACATATATTTTTTTAAATTGCATCGACTGCACTCCTTCAACTGCAACATTGAGTTATCTTTTTTTTATCCTCTAATGCAGCTGGCAAACAGACAGCTGTCTTGGATGCCTTAAGGCAAGCGCTGCACAGACGTTACTCACTTTGCATTACCCAGATAAAGATAACCCGAAGCGGAGTAACAATACCTCCACAACCCTCTACGATCCTATTTGACAGGGGCCTACGGTTTAAATTGGATTCCGAACCACTGCAAACATCCATGTCACCGCCGGGACTCGAACCCGAAACCTATGGTACCGACCAGCAGAGCTCTAGCCACTCGGCCATTCAAGCTACTGAGGTATCTTTGATATACTTTCTTCCTAATGCATCTGTTTTTGTATTTAACGATTTAAGTATATTAATTACTTTACTCCATCTATCTTCAACCAGATACGATGTAAGTTTGACTGTTAAATGTCCTTGAGAAGTACATACTTGCCAAATATTCTAACCTCGACGTCCAAACAGGAAATGAATCTTAAATCCTCTTCGCAATATTGCATTTTCGAATAGCTGACGCTTCATGGAAGAATAGAGAATATTTCTAAATGTGTCGGAGACAGTACATTGGGCTTTGCAGACCTGAATACGAAACTCTGCTAATGAAGCTATATCGAAAACCTTTACGTTTATGTCAGAATGAAAAGCTTAAAAGTTTGAGAAACTTACATAAACCTTCAGATAGCTTGGACATGTCCCATATTAAGTTGGTGAAAGGTGGTGGTAGTGCAGCAAGTTACCATGGTAACGAATCCGTCCGTCACCATGGCTTGTGCTTGCGCGGTCATCATTATCAATTGCTTAGTCATTATCATTATTGATCACCGTATCCTTTGCTCCGTTTTTGTTGCTCTAATGATAAATAATTCAAAAGTTCTGACTTTGACTTTTCAATATTTTTTTGTGCAAACAACATCACATTTTTTTTTTATTATTAAATTCTTACTATTAGTTCACACTCTCCCTATATATATCCTGTTCAAATTTTCAATCGTTTCTAAAATACTTTTTATTCATTTACTCAAGATCAAATACATTTTCTTTGAACTTGTAGTGGAGGACGCTTAATATTAATACGGTTTTGTCAAATATTAATTCCTTCACTAAATTTAATTAATTAAATTTAGTTTTTTTTAGATTTAACTTCCATGAATCTACCAATAGATGGCGCCAGATGTAAGAGGAAAATTTCAGTTTAAAAAGTAGGAATTGACTTCAATTTTTTTTTATATTACTTGTTACCTGAAAATTTCTTAAAGTATGCAAATTCTGCATTAAATTATAAGTAAACTTTTAGGAAGGAATTGCGATTGTAAAATGTATTACTTTGTTGAATATTAAGGAATAAAGCTCAGAAGACATTTTTTTCTCTTACAAGAAGTGGCAGCTATTAGAAAATATAATACAGCAAACATGATTAAGGATTGATTGTTTTTCTTATCCCACTTGGTCGACAGCAACACCTTGACCAAGAGTCCATGAACTCATGTGGTCTCATGGAAGGAGGAAAAGATTGGTAGCTTCTGTTGTGACGGAGCAAGCATAGGTAGAAGTCTGACTTGGCTCCGTGAATCTGAAGATGGAGGGAAGTGTCTTCCGGCAGGACTTTTAGGGTTAACTACCCGCCTTTACATATCGTATGGGAGAAAACTCGGAAAACTCCCATCAATTATTCCAAATAAAAGAGGGTATGATATACGAGTGGCTAGTGCTCTGGAGCTGGGTACCACAAGTTTCGTTTTCGAATTCCGGTGATACCAAGGGTGTTTGTAGTGGTTCCGAATTCACTTTAAACCATAGGTCCCGGTCTCATATGAGCGTAGACCGTCACAAAGCCCAATCAGACTTATCACCCACATCATTCCAAAACTGTAAAAGGGCAACTCAGCTCTTGGCACAGTGATGTGGTGTGTTTTTGTAGTAGTAGTAGTAGTAGTAGTCCAACTCACGAGGCAAGATGCTGAACATCCCAAAAGCCACCGCGTCTCTACGTTTTGCGAAACAGTATCTACAACAAATTCGCCAGCGGATTGAACTTTAGCCCTAATGCTTACCTGCAGCGAGCGTTGCCACCGAGCCATGTGTATACTTTTCATGGATACTTAAATTCAAATTTACGTTGTACAAGGATTAGCAACAAAGGCTGCGCAACAAATTCTAAATGATTCGATACAAAATATACATAATTATCACATATGTATAAATAAATATAAATATATAAATTATCAGAAATTTTAATATACATCACATAAATATGCTGCGTCTAATTCTCAGTGTCCTCCAGTGCGGATCTGGCATGCCATGAGTAATGGATGGAGCGAAAGGGGGGGGGGGCCACGTCTGTTGTGGTGAAGCACACGTAGATAGAAGTCTACGTGTCTGACTTGGCTCCGTGACGCTCTTACAGTAATACTGTATGAGACTGAGACATATAGCTTAAAGTGGATTCTGAACCCCAACAAGCATCCATGGCACCGCCGGGACTCGAAATCGAAACCTGTAGCACCAAGTGCCAGAACAATAGACACTCGACCATTTAGGGCCGCATGAATATATATTGTAAATATGAAATGTATGTAATTATCACATAAATATAAATAATTCGTAAATTTAAATTAAAAAATGTATTATATAAATATATATTTATATATATCGCATATAAAGAGCTCATACCCTAATATAAGTTCAGAAAAAAAATGCAGATTTATTTTTCTATTGAAAAATCAAGCTTTTTTAATAAAAGAAACATTTATTTGAATTTCTCCACTAAAATCTAGTATTTTATGTTACGAGAATTCTAAACATTCTTTACCGTTGCCATTAAAACCGAACACATAAAAAAATTACCAAATTGTATATTTCTCACAAAATTAACCTTTGAATCTGCAAAATCAACTTAATAAACTTCACTATATATCTCTGTATGAAATGTATAGTTTAACGAACCAAACTCTGCAAATAAATGTTTTTTTCAAGAATATTTTTTTAAAAATAATTTAGAATGTTAGAAACATTTTAAAACAAACCCTCTCCTAAATCGGACAAAAATTACGGCAATAATAACAAAAAACAATAACATATTTTTAAATGTTCCGAATAAAATCTAAATAGCCGATAGCTCGTATTTTAAAATAAAAGACTAAATTATTTTTCTACTGAAAAATAAAGCTTTCTATAAACTATATTTTTTGAATTTCACCATTAAAATCTAGAGGTATTCTATATTGCGAAACTACGAAACGTTCTTAAATGTTGCCATTGAAACAGAACACCAAAAAATAATAACCAAATTGATATTTTCGTACAAAATTCCTAACCTTTTAATCTACAAAATTAACTTAATACACACTCGATTATAGATCTCTCGGACACAAAAAAAGGAACTATTAGTAGGTAGAGACATATTTTTGTACCCCTACAATCTAGAGGTATTCTATACTGCGAGACATCTAAACATTCTTAAAAGTTGCCATTAAAACTCAGAACATAGAAAATTACCAAATTGTTTTTTCTGCATAATTAATCTTTTAATTAACTTAATATACACTTGACTATATATCTTTGACAGAAATTTATAGTTCAAATGGAGTTTTCAAAAATAACTTTCAAAAAAAATTTAGAATGTTTGAAATTTTTAAAAATAAATCTTACTAAAATTGAACAAAATTATGGAAACAATAACAAAAAAAACAACAACAACAATAACATATTCTTAAATGTTTCCATTAAATTATCAATTTAATTTTTTTCTTACAAAATCAATTTTTTAATCCACAAAATCAACTTAATATACAATCGACCATATATCTATAGGTGAAATTTATAGTTAAAGGGACCAAGCAACTTATCATATACAAATAAAAATATTTTTCAAAAACATTTTTAAAAAAGTAATTTAGAATGTTCAAAAGATTTAAAAACAAATAATTCCTTCAATCGAACAAAAATTAGGCTACAATAGCAAAAATTGTAAATTTCAAAAGAGTAACATTTAATGTGTTTTTTAATCATTCTACGTGATTTTTTTTAAGTTCCTGATTGTTACAATTTCCTACAAGATTATTAAAAAGAGACATGACTTTAGAATTAGAAAATTTTGCACGTTCTACTTATGCAGTTTTTATTCTGAAAACCTCAATTTTGTTGATAAGAAACGGTATATGTTAATAATGATAAATATTACAAATTTTAAACAATTTCACTTTTTTAGGTCTTTTTAATTTAAAAACATATTCAATATTAGTTTTTTTTTTAATTTAATGTTTGAAGAATAAGCATGTAATTTAACTTCTATTCGATATAAAATTTAAGTTGTTCATTACCCGACTTGTGGCTCGGTGATAACGTGCGTCTCTGATGAGCTTTAGGAGCAGGGTCGGATTTAGATGAAAAGAGGCCCTAGGCTATTCCACTGATGAAGCCCTTTCACCTCCCATTTTTAAATTTGTAAATTGCATGAGAAATAATGAAATATATCATGACTGTGATATATATCAATGTGTTAAATGAAACATGTTGTGATGGGTACTAATCTTTATAAAAATTGTGGCACGGATAAAAAAAAAAGTCGAGGACACTTATTTGGACATTTATTCTCAGCACCCTATAGAGTACTTGTAACAATAACTCATCAAACATATCACACAACATTTACAAAGAAACAAAATTCAAATACATTTTTATGTTTGTTTATTTCATATGTGTAGAATTTCTCCTTATTTTCGATTCAGTGTTTTAGTGCTTACTGTTTTTAGAATAGTGTAATTCTAATTTTGCTAACAATTTGAATGGAGGCCCCTCTTGATCTTGAGGCCCTACGCTGAAGCCTAGTTAGCCTATAGGAAAATCATGCCCTGATTAAGACGGAGGTTCAATCCGCTGCAGGCATTGTTGTATACACTGTTTCAAAAAATGACGAGACTCGATGGCTTTTGTGATGTTCAACCTTTTGACTCTTAGTCGGACTACTACACCACATCACTGTGCCTAGAGCTGAGTTGCCTCTTTACAGTTTGGGAATGATGTGGGTGAAAAGTCTGTCTGGGCTCTGTGACGTTCTACAGTCATAGGAGACCTCGGCCTAATGTGAATACCGGATTAATGTGGATACCGGCGGCCTGATGGCCAACTGATTAGCGCTCTGGCCGTTGGTACCGAAGTTTTCAGGTTCGAATCCTGGCGGTGGCATGGATGTTTGTTGGTGATTCGGAATCCACGTCCCGGTCTATTTAGCATAAAGTGTGCGTAAGATGACCGTAGAGCGACGAACCAAACCAAACTAATGTGGATACTGAACCACTACAAACATCAATGGCACCACCGGGACTCGAACCCAAAACCTCTGGTACTGAGAGTCAGAGCGCTGTACACTCGTCCATTCAATCCGCTGGCCGTTTTGTTGTAGACAATATTTCAAAAAACGAGGAGACACGATGGCGTTTGTGATGCTTAAGATCTTTCCTAATTAATCGGACTACTTGATAAGAGTTTTTCGGGTTTCCTGCCGTATGTTATTCAAATGAGGGTAAATTCTCCCTAAAAAATTCACCCGGAAGGCACTACTGCCCTTCTTCAGCGTCACGGTACCAAGACAGACTTCTACTTACATCAGGCTCCATCACAACAGAAGCTGCCGCCCGTACCTCCCTCCATGAGTATATTACTTATGCGATGTCCGTCCCGCACTGCAGGAAACTGATAATTAGTCACAACAACAACAAAATGTACATTTCATCATTCAACAAAGGTTAACTTTGTTGATTCTATGTTATTTTAAGAAACATACACTGTGTGAAAAAAGTAGAAGGACAGTCATTTTTTTTTTCAATATGCTTTTATTTTACTGCTTTTGACCTGATTTTTATAGAGAGTTGTTTTGTTAGAGTTTTAATTTACGTTAAGTGAAAATTAAATGAGATTTTTTTACTTACTACTAGTTTAACTTAGGAATGCAATATTTAATAACTTTGAGTGTGTGAAAAAAGTAGAAGGACACGTCCAAAAAATCTATTTAGAAGCTGTTGGAAAGCTTATAGGTAAGTTTTTTTTTCTCTTTTAATTCCTTTTTAACAAGAATAAAATATGTAGCTAGAAATTCATAGTTTTTGTTGGTTTTAGGATGCCCAGAGGAATACCCTTAAGTAAGTTTCAGAAGGGCCAAATAGTTGCCAATAAAAATGAAGGCAAAGGTGTGAGAGAGATTGCACGGCAGCTACGAATCAGTCCTAATACTGTTTCGAACTTCATAAGAAACCCTGAAAGAGACAAAAGAAGACAGGAAGACCAAAAAAACTCACCCAACGTGATGAACGAAAAATCATTCGTGAACTCAAAAAGACTGTCGGCAAGGCGCAATTTCAATCAGGAATTACATATGTAACCAAAAGAACTGTCTATAACTACATAAAACGCTTAAAATAGTTCGTCTTCAAAAAACGGATGCACCATCCGAAGTGGAATGAAGGACACATGAAGAACCGACTGCTGTGGGCTAAAGACCCCATGTCCTGGAGCTCAGAATGGACCTCAGTTATATTTTCCGATGAGAAAAAATTCAATTTGGATGGTCCAGATGGTTATCAGTACTATTGGCACTGTCTTGGTATTGAAGAAGAAACTTATTCTACTCGACAGATGGGACGAGGTTGTTTAATGGTATGGTTAACAGTTGGCTATGGAGGCAAGACAAGTTTAGTCTTTCTAAATGGTAGACAGAACCATACAGACTACATCCAGACTCTAAACTCAAATCTTCTCCCGTATGGCACTGAGTTAGGAGGAGATGACTGGATTTTTCAGTAAGATGGAGCATCAATTCACACTGCAAATGGTGTTAAAGATTGATTTGCAGCAAACAATGTTCGACTTTTACATTGACCTGCTAAAAGTCCTGATCTCAACATTGTAGAGAACACATGGGCAATGATTGTACGTCGTGTTTACGAGGGTGGAAAGCAGTTTGAATCTGTAGCTGAGCTGCAGAAATCATTAAACTTTGTATGGGACAATTTTTGCCAAACAAAAAAATCAATCTTCATACAGTTCGATGCCAAATAGGATCTTCGAAGTAATTCGAGCCAACGGAAAAAGAATTCCATATTAATTTATATAGTACACCTCTTTTTTAAAAGTGTCCTTCTACTTTTTTCACTGATCATGAGATCGTCAAAACCAATTTTTTTATTAAGTATACTTTTTTTTAATTGTGTACTTTTTTGTTTTGTCTAGATACAGGTATCTGCATGTAAAAACGTTGTGAATAAATTAATTGCTTAAAAAATGCGTTATTATTCATTTATCAAAAATAATCTAATGTCCTTCTACTTTTTTCACGCAGTGTATTAGTTTAAGAAACACAAAAAGAAATTAGTTTATTAAAAACTATTGTAAAACATACCAAATTTTCTCTCAAAAAGAAGAACTTTATGATTTGCCATAACTTATAAGAAAAAGCATGTTAAAATGATCAATTTGCGATGCTTTGATCTATGTCAGCTTAAAATATATTAACGCAACATGATGACCAATTGGCTAGCGCTCTGGTCTTTGATACCACAGGGTTCAATTTCGAATCCTGGCGGTGGTATGGATGTTTGTCAGTGGTTCAGAATTGACGTTAAACAGTAGGTTTTGGGTCTAATTAATCTAAAGTGTGCATAAAATGACTCTAATAGTTTTGACCGTAGAGCGACAAACCAAAATTTTAACAAAAACATCGTCTTTCAGTTAAACGTTTAGCTTATTTACGTGTCTTTTTCAATTCCTTCTATTAGTTCACACTGTATATCTTGTTCATATTTTCAATCGTTCATAAAATACTCTTTATTCATCCACTCAAGTTCAAATACATTTTTTTGAACTTGTAGTGGATGGCACTGGATGTTAATGCAGTTTTTTCAAATATCAATTCAGTAATTAAAATTAATTAATTAATTTTAGTTTTTTTTAGATTTAAGTTACATGTATCTACCAATAGAGGGCGCCAGATATACTTAAAAAAATGAATGAAAATTATTTATAAAGGACTTTCTGCAATATATTGAGGAAAAAAAGAAGGAATTGACTTAAATGTTTTTTGTTTATATTACTTGTTTATTCTTATGTGTACTTGTAGTGTGTGATAGTCGTTTATCAAAATAAAAGGTCTTTATGACATCAAAAACCATGTTCTATTGAAATTCGTGCTTATACCAAATATTTTGACTTTACGTTTCAATGCAAATATCACGAACATTTCTTAAAAATGGCAATTTCGTGAACTTGAGACGCACGCATAAAGTATGCAATGAGGTCATGACTTAGCATGGTTTGAAGGCCACACGCGTGCGCTGTTCGTAGTGGAATTGATTTATAGGCCCTTCGATTTGAATGGGTGCGCGCACACGAAAAAAAGAATCGTGTAAAAATAACAGCGACTCGGCAAAATAGCGCGTGAAACTTAATTTTAAAGAATGTTTATGTTAATTGGTTTATGTTAATCGCCGATGCAAAGGTGAGTTGTGAATACATGAAAATACATAAATTAATTAATTACGAGTTTTATTTATTCAATTCCTACTATTCGTTCACACTCTCCCTATATATATCTTGTTCAAATTTTCAAACGTTATAAAAATAATTTTTATTATTTATTTAAATAATTTACATTAAAATTAATAAATTAATTTTAGTTACACCCCGAGGTCTGAAAAGGAATGAATTAAACCAGACGTGACGCCATTAAGTTTTACTGCGATAATCTGGTTTGTTTGTCTTTTTTTTTGATAAAAAGTAATTTGGGTTTTTATGTTTTTAGTGTGTTGATTTTTCTTTAATGTATATTTTTTTTATATAGATATATACTCATCAAATTAATCGCGTGTTTTGCTAAGATAAACGATACAATTATATATTAATACTTAATATATTAATATTCATAATTTTTGCTTGTTCATAGTAAATTATATAATTTATTTGTGTTTAATGTTATATTTAAAAAAGAACTTAAAAATTCTTTTCAATTAATTAAAAAAAGAACTAAAAATTTTCAATTACTTAAAAGAAAAGAACCAAAAATTCTTTTCAATTAATTAAAAAAAAAGAACTTAGAAAGACAGAAAGTAAGTCTGCATACTATACATATATCTGCATGTTATACTTTTACTATAATGTTATTAAATAGAACCGTATTCATTAAATTTCTACTATTAATTCACACTCTCGCCATATATATCTTGTTCAAATTTTCAAACGTTATTAAAATAATTTTTATTCGTCCACTCGAGTTCAAATACATTTTTTTTTGAACTTGCAGTGGATGACACTAGATGTTAATATAGTTTTTTAAAATATTAATTCATTAAATAAGTTTAATTAATTTTTAACACTTTAAATAGAGTTTTAGCAGTTTGTAATGCAAGTTGAAAACAACTGGCAATAGCTTAGTCGAAAAAATGGAAGGATTTGGGTATTTTTCACGTGAAGGCGACGAATGCGAGTTCAATTCTTGCGAAAATCGATAATTTTTTGAAAATTTTTGCTTTAAGTCGATGTTTTATACAAATGATTTTCGAGAGTGAGTTAGCAGTCGTAATTATTTATTAAAAAGAAACTAAAATAAAATTTTCTTTGTTGACCTAAGTAGGAATTGACTTTAAATTTTTTTTTTATATTACTTGTTTCAATACATTTTATCAAGTGACTGTATAAAGATTTAAAGTACAATAGAGAAAAAAAAAAGGGCTACAAATTATTATCGTTAGAATTTGCCTCACTTGTTTTGTTATTGCCATACTTTATATAAGATTATGCATAAAATTAAATTATTTATATATAACAAAATTGATGAAAACTGAAATTAAGTATGTTATTAATATTTTATATTTATGTGATAATTATATAAATTTTATATTTATATAATATAGATTTATGTGCTGTATAATTTGAATTTATGAACTATTTATGATAATTTATATATATATATGTGATAATTATATAATATATATTTATGTGGTGTATAGTTTAAATCTATGAATTATTTATGCTAATTTATATTGAAGGGATAATTACGTATATTTTGAAATTTATATAATATATATTTATGTGATAATTATGTGACAAGAGCCTGATAGCCGAGTGACTAGCGCTCTTGAGCTCAGTGCCACAGGGTTCGAGTTCCAGTGGTGCCATGGATGTTTGTAGTAGTTTTAAGTGAATCCACTGTAAATCGTAGTTCCCTGTCTAATGTGACTGTAGAGCTTTGGACTAACAATCCTACCCCATAAAACGAAAACATCTTGTCTCAAAATCTGCCAATAGACATACAAAACATGGCCCACCATGTGGCTATTGTGCAGTCGAAGAAGAATAATTATGTGATAATTTTTATACCATTTTATGTTAATTTCCTACAATTTGATAATGAATGCATGTTATTATAAAGGAATAACATTTCAATATATATAATAATTTGTCCATTTAATTTACATGAAACACATTATCGGTATTACTATAATATAATGTTATAATCAATTTCATTTCATTACACAGCCTTAAAGATATCTTTTTTATATCGATGTATAGTTTTATCCTATATAGCAATTCCATCTTTTCTCTGAACGAATTTTTATTATGGGATTATTATGTCCTTATGGGACGTTGAAATTTTCGTAAACGAATTCAGAAATAAAAACTTGAAACATTTAATTTTTAAAATTACATTTTGAA
>BPLQ01000140.1:116409-168909 GCA_021605075.1 Caerostris darwini
AATTCTAATTTTGAAAAATCTAAGAAATAAAGTGGCTTTTATTTTATAATATAGATCTACTTTTTTTATTTCAAATCTTTTACGTTTTGTATTTCAAATTTCCCTCAGAAGGGGAAATTTGAAATACAAAACGTAAAAGAAGGGGAAAAACCAAGAAAATTTATTACCATGTAAGAAAAAAGGGTAAAAAACCGAAAATGGGGAAAAGTTTTAAGCAATTGCATTTCATTATTGAAAGCAGAATTGTCGATGTAATGACTGAATTCTGAATATTTGCCGATGTGAAATCACAAAATAATGAAATAATGTTAGTTGTTTGATTTAATTTATTAATTAATTTAATTTAATTATTTAATTTATTTGAATTGTTTAATTTATTTAGTGGAATTCTAATCTTGAAAAATCTAAGAAATAAAGCGGCTTTTATTTTCTTATAATAAGGATCTACTTTTTCAAATTTAACTCAGAAGGGGAAAAACCAACGAATCGCCATCTAAGAAAGAAAGGGTAAAAAACCGAAAATGGAGAAAAGTTTTTACAACTGCATTTCATTATTTAAAGCGTATCTATCTACGAAATGACTCAATTATGAATATTTGCCAATGGGAAATCACAAACTATTAAAATATTTTTATTATACTTATTTAAATTATTTAGGGAAATTCTAATTTTTAAAAATCTAAGAAATGTGGCTTTTATTTTTATTATAGATCTACTTTTTTTTAATTCAAATCCTTTACTTTTCTATTTCAAATTTCCCTAAAAAGGGGGAAAAAAACCAAAGAAATTTATTGCCATGTAAGAAAAAAGGGTGAAACACCGAAAATGGGGAAAAGTGTTAGCAACTGAATTTCATTATTTAAAGCAGAACTGTCGACCTATACTTACTTAATTTATTTAGTGGAATTCTAATTTTGAAAAAATCTAAAAAATAAAGTGGCTTTTATTTCATATTATAGATCTACTATTTTTAATTCAAATCTTTTACTTTTTCTATTTCAAATTTCCCTCAGAAGGGGGGAAAACCAACGAAATTTACTGACATGAAAGGAAAAGGGTAAAACACCGAAAATGGGGAAAAGTTTTTGCAACTGCTTTTCATTATTTAAAGCAGATCTGTCTACGAAATGACTCAATTCTGAATATTTGCCAATGTGAAATAAAAAAATATTGAAACATTTTTATTATAATTTTCTAATGGAATTCTAATTTTGAAAAATCTAAAAAATAAAGTGTTTTTCATTTTGTTAAAATATTAATCTACTTTTTCTATTTCAAATTTTGTACTTTTATTTCAAATTTCCCTCAGAAGGAGGAAAACCAACGAAATTGAATCACATGTAAGAAAAAAAGAATGAAACAGGGTAAAACACCGAAAATGGGGAAAAGTTTTTGCAACTGCATTTCATTATTTAAAGCAGAATTGTTGATGGACTCAATTCTGAATGTTTGCCAATGCGAAATCACAAAATATTGAAATATTTTTATTATACTTTATAATTTATTAAGTAGATTTCTAATTTTTTTTAAGAATCTAAGAAATAAAGTGGTTTTTAATTTGTTTTAATATCGATTTGATTTTCTGTACAGATCTGTATAGATGGGAGTAAAATAATTTTAAAAAAGTGCATAAAAGTACCTTATAGATATGAGTTAAAAAAGAATATAGAAGTATTGTAAATTTAATTACTTTTATGAAAGTACTGTATAGATATGAGTAGGATAATTAAAAAAAGAGTATAAAACTACAATAATTTTAAGTACTTTTGTGAAATTACTGCACAGAAATGAGTATGATAATTAAGAAAAGAGTATAGGAGTATTGTAAATTTAAGTATTTTTATAAAAGTACTGTATAGATATGAGTATGATAATAAAAGACTGCAGAAGTAAGGCACTTTTATAAAAGTACTGCATAGATAGGAGTAAAATAATTTTAAAAAATGCATAAAAGTACTGTATAGATATGAGTAGGATAATTAAAAGAGTATAAAAGTACTGAAATTTCAATTACTTTTGTAAACGTACTGTATAGATGTGAGGATAATTAGAAAAGAGTGTAAAAGTGAAGTACTTTTATAAACATATTGTATAGATAGGAGTAAAATAATTTTTAAAAAGTGCAGAAAAATATTGTATAGATACGAGCAAAATAAGTAAAAAAAAAATAATTTTTGCAAAAACTTGATGTCCTTAATCCATTACACGCATAAAAAAAATAATGAATGAATTTACTTTACCTGAAAAATATGTAACTTTATTAACATTTTAAAAATGTCCTTTTCGCCATATTGTTCAAATTTGTTTTATCTCCTTTCCCTTCAATTTTTTTTTTCTGAAAAAAGGGAAATTTTCCAAAATATCCTGTGGCAACAGCACGTGTGAGTCATGCTTGTAAAAATCTCTGGAGTGAGAATAATTTTTCGCCTTTTAAGTCGTTGCGTGGGTTGAAGGAAAATGGTCGATAAACATCCATGCTAACTTGCGAACTCTGTCATAGCCTATTTTTTTGCAAATTGCACTCGTTTGGAAAATAGATAGGCGTCATTTTTTTTACAGGTCCAGTACAGTTTTCCCGCTATTTTAGTGGTGGTGTTGCGAAATTGAAATGAATCACCGTAGGTTGCTGTTTTTTTCACATAGATCGGGTGAACGACTTGATTAATGGTTTGATTTTGTGAGTCATTATATTCAAATTTTGTATTCAAGTTATTTTGGTGTGTGTTATTTATAGTTGCATAGTTGTAATAACACACAATATAGTTGTATGGAAATTGAATTGATCAGAATATCGATTCAAAAATATTTTGAATTTGAATGAATATCATAAACACGATGGATCTCTTTAAAAATTAAGGGAAATTTTTTTAAGGAAATTGAACTACATAACACGTAATCGTAAATAATAAATAAAAAAACTTTTTTTAATAATATAATTAAGCATTAATTAATAGTAATGGTAAATTAATGGTAAATTATTGATTTCTGGGGCATTAAATTTAAAATTGAAATTGTATTTCTTTTAAAAATTTACGTTATTTATTTTCCTGTATCCACCAAATAAATGGCATAAAACTGCATATAATAAAATACAGAAATAAAAATATAAATATTTATTCAATGTATTAAAACATAAATAGGAATTAATTCATTTAACTTAAACTTTCTTAAAATTTAAATATTTTTAATTTTTTTTGTTACGATAAGAGTATGCAAATTGTTAAAATCTGTAACCGTGCTTCTATACATACACTGGCAAGAGCGCCTCCTTTTCGTTCAGAAGAAATGGTCTGTCGGCCTCAAGAATCTCATCCGAGAGAAAGTACAGAGCAGCCACACGATACTGTTGAGAAACACTTAGTTTACAATTTATCACCTCAAGAGGAAATATATTTGGCGCAACTCTGCATATTAATTGTCCTACAGATTCTCACCCGAAGAGGAAGTATAATTCGCACATCCTGTGTTTAGCCGATTATCGGGTTTTCGACTAAGGCACGGAATACTTCAATGAATCTATAATTATATGTATTTAAACACGTTAAATATTGTATACCATTAATTGTATGTAGTATGGTGTTTGTACGTCTATAAAAAAAATCTGTGATTCTGCAACCTGTGCCTCAAGCATCTCAACCCAACCATACCAAGTTACAATCTGGTTGCCCAAACTGCACACCACAAATCTATATTTCACATTCTTCAACTATGTATATATATATATATATATATATATTCAGACCAAACACATTATTTTTACAAACATATATGCACTTTATTTTTAAATTTTCAATGAAATACTGCTGTGAAGTACGACCAATTTTCAATTTAAAATTCCGGGGCTTATGGTATTTCAATTTTTTTTCTTTTTTAGGTTACTGGCACTGTCCTTGACATTTGCGTGAAATTTGACGTCAAAATATTCATTAGTGTTTGAGTTACGCTTGGCTTTGTGAAACGCTAAAACTGATTCCGGCGAATTTTGAAATCTCTGAATTAATTGAGGAAAGAACTTGCGTTAAATTTTGTTTGCGGAAACGTATAGAATGGTGCAGAAGGCATTTGGGGAGCATTCCTTGATCGGAAAGAAATGTTTCCAAGTGGTATAAACAGTTCAAAGAAGGCAGAGAAAGCGTTGAAGACGACAGCAGGAGCACTCTCTTGGTTATCCCAAACACACAGACTGCAAATTTGTACGTCAGCCTGGTAATTCCACCTGTAGTGCTGCCATTCATGAACAGCATTCAAGGGGGAGTTTTCCAATAGGATAGCGCTCGTTCTCATACTGATGTTCTAACTCATCATGTTACCTTGGCCTACGAGATCACCAGATCTGTCTCCAATTGAGCATGTATGGGATATCACTGGACGACAACTGTAGCTTCCTCCACAGACAGCACTGACCATCCCAGTATTTGCAAAACAAGTACAACAAGCATGGAACTCCGTACCAAAAATGGCATTCAGCACCTGTACGACACAATGCATGCACGTTTGCAGGCTTGCATTTAAAATTCTGGAGGTTACACCAGCTGTTAATGTAACAGCATTTTACATTTGATATGCATTTTCTTGATCTTAAATTAACCTGTGATCTTTAAAATTTAATCAATTAAACATGTTAACTAGACAACTAGAATTGTTCGAATTTCATTACTCTACAATAATTTATTCATGGCGTGGATTTTTTCTTCAGTCAGTGTATATTTAGCGCAACTCTGTGTATTAATTGGCCAACAGAATCTCACCCAGAGAGGAAGCATATTTCGCTTATTATGCGCGTAACCGAGTATCAGGTTTTCGGCTTAGAAGTTGAATCCTTCCACGAATCCATAATTATCTATCTTTAAATGCTCTAAATATTGTATGTCTCCAATTGTTTGTGCGTGCGTAATAAAGCTATGAGTTCTCCAACCTGTGCCTCAAGCATCTCAACCCACACACACCAAGTTACAATCTGGTTGTGTCACCTGTCTATAAATATTTTACATTCTTCAACAATATATATTATATAATTAGTTATAAATATTATATGAAAGCATATTAAGGAATAAAGTAAAGTAATATTTCAGATGTATCTATAGCTTTTTTTTCCCTATCAAATTATATTTGTGATGGTATAATCATTATAAAACATTCCAGTTTTAAAAATATTTATTATACAATATAAAAATATTTAGTAATGGTTTAAAATATTTTTTGTTGTTTACATATTACCATTTCGAAATAAATATTTTTAATTACATAATTTAAATATTCGAAAAACAAATATCAAAATAAATTTTCTTTCCTTCATTAAAATTATTATTTAAAAAATTGGGATTTAAATTTTAATAAGTTTCATTAATACATTTTAATGTCATCTATTTCCAGTTTTCTCTATAGAAATTTTTTACATTTATTTCCTATCAAAAGAAAAATATCAATAAAGTTCCAGACATGCATTTTTAATTCTAATTAATTACGAAAATAAAAGTTACTGCATTTTCACCAATAAATTGAAGAAAAAAGAGTTTTATAAACAATAAAAAAATAATTAATAATAATTTATTATTTTCAGCATAGTGTTTTTATTTTTTAATTCATTTTATATTTTTATTTATGTTTGACATTTAATGCTAATTACTGTTACAAATAACAGACCGTTTTTCCAAACAAACAAAATAAACATTAGTTCATTAATTTTAATATATGTACAAAATTTTTTAATTATTTTAATGGAAAAAGACTATTTATTTATTTTTATTCCTGTGTAGCTTTATTTTATAAACAATTTATTTCTTTTACGATATAGGTATATTCGTATATTGCTAAAATTTTTGTATTTTGTGCGAATTTTATTTTTATGCCATTAGAAGAATTTATTCCGTAGACAATAATAAATATTATAGTATTAAATGTATGTGCATATAATGAATGCAAATATATTTCTAATACTAAAAGAAACACACATCAAACTGGTTGAATATTTGCAAAATATAATTAAACTCAGTGGATCTAATTTAGAAAATTAAAAAAAAAAAAATCATTATTTCGTTCTGCATATTCCTTTGGGTGACAATGACAATAATGATAAAAACAAAGAGGAAATGTATGGGGAATTAATTGTTTAAAAATGTATTTTCAAGTAAATAATTTGAATTTGTAAACTTGAACACAAATTTCATAACTTGAATTTCACTTGAAGTTTAAACTCATAATAACAAAGAGATTTTTTTTAACATTTCTCTCTTATATAGGAACCTGTAATTAAGAATATTATTAAGTCTTATTACAAATATAGCTATTTGGGATAAAATTTTAAAAGACAAAACTTTCTACAAAATTATTCAAGATCAGCATTGTCAAAAAATTCACTGTTGAAAAAATGTTGCAATCTAAATATTGATGATATTATATCTAATGATTTAGTACCTAGTGTAAATTTTTCTATTGCATCTCATCATCATCATCATCATCAGTGGCGCAACAGCCCCATGGTGGGCCAAGGCCGTCTACTTACTGGCAGATTTCGAGGCAGGACATGTTTTCTCTTTTTACGGGGTAGAGTTGTCAGTCCTACACCCAAAGCTCTACAGTCATATTAGATCGACATCTACGGTTTAAAGTGGATTCCAAACCACTACTAACATCCATCGCACCACCGAGACTCGAACTGGAAACCTGTGACAATGAGCGACACAGAGCTAGTCACTCGGCCATCAGGGTCCTTCTATTGTATCTACTACAATTTATTGTATGTAGCACTGTAATGTATTTAAAGCAGTAGATTCTTATCACACTTGTATACACTTGGTACTTGGTATAACCGTGTATTCTCATATTAAGCAACTGTTATTAAGCAACTGTCATATTAAACAACTGTTATTATTGTTGAGATTTAGCGCTCATCAGTAGAAGTTTGATTTTCCTGAAGAAGGAGAGACAGTGCCTTCTGGGGGGACTTTTAGGGGAAGTACCCCATTAGTAGGTATCCACCAGGTAGTCCAACTAACGAAGCAAGAGGTTGAACATCACACTCGCCATCGAATAGCCTCGTTTTTCGAGATAGTGTCTACCACAAAGCAACCAGCGGATTAAACCTCAGCCCTAATGCACACCAGCGGCAAGAAAATTATTTTTTAAAGCTTTCTCCAAGTAACTGAAAATATATATATATTTTTTTGTTCTTTTTTTAATTAAGTGAAATGATTTTTTTTTCTTTTTTTAAATATAACATTAAATACAAAAATTTTATACAATTTATTGTGAAAAAACAAAATTATGAATATTAATGAATTAAATATTAACATATAATTGTGTCGTTCAGCTTTACATGTATTTATAACAATAAAACACGCTATTAATTTGATGAGTATATATCTATATAAAAAAAGAGATTCATAAAAGAAGAATCAACACACTAAAAACATAAAAACCCAAACTACTTTTTATCAAAACAATAAAGTTAAAAGACAAACAAACCAGATTATCGCAGTAAAAACCTAATGGCGTCACGTCTGGTTTAATTCATTCCTTTTCAGACCTCGGGGTGTAACGGATACATCAGGTCGTCACAGAAGGTTTCCCAACCTGTGAAGAACCAACGATAAAAGGAAAAAGAAACTTCTCTAATGTTCTCTTTCTAAACTTTTACCTTAAAGACCCCTACTGGGAAGCAAATGTATTCGATTTCCTTTTTACTTACTTTTTATCAGGCATAATAGATTTAAAATAAAATAAAAAAGTAGAAGAACTTTCTCTGAAAGGTTGAATGCCGTGTAACGAATAATGAGTGAATGAACGTTGTGTTGATGCACGTATCGACTTCCGTGTAAAGAAGGTGAATGGAACTTTGGCACCGATGCCATTGCGTAAAAAAGAAATTTAAGCAAATAGATTCAGAGTTTGAAAGTCGTCTGCTTCTGAAATGTTCGCGGAAGCATAATGTGATGTTCGAATCGAATGTTTTCCTAGATGGAATGTAAATAACAAAAAATAAAAAGATAAATAAAAAGCTAAAAAAAAATGTTTTTTTTTTACCTTTAAGAACATATTATAACTGAAATTTTTTTACCATAAAAATTTTAAGAATTTTAAAATTTATTTTTTTTAAAATTTAATTTATTTTTATTAAATTTTTATTTTTATTTAAATTTTTAATTTTAACTTTATATTTTTCAAAATTTTATTATAATTAAATATTAATTAATTTTTTAAAAATAAAAAAATAATAATGAATAAATTTATTGATTATTATTTTTTTATTATTAATTTTTAAAATTTTATAAATTCTAATTTTTTTTTAAATAAAAAAGATTTTCTGGTACCATATTTTTTGCGAACAAAAATTTATAACTGAATAAAATTTTTGATAAAGCTTTTAATCTTTTAGCATTATGCCAAAAATTTAAAAGCTTAGATTCATTGATGAATAATTGTAAATTCATTAAAAAAAATTTTTATTATTTATTTTTTATCCCAATATAACACATTCTTATTTCTTCTTTCTGTTGGACAATGTTTAGCATTTTATCATTTTTTTAATACTAGATATATTGTAATAGAAAATGGCAATGAAAACCGAAGCTATCGTGTAAAAAAGGTGAATGGAACTTTGGCACCGATGCCATTGCGTAAAAGAGAAATTTAAGCAAATAATAGATTCAGAGTTTTGAAAATCGTCTGCTTCTGAAATGTTCGCGGAAACGTAGCATGATGTTCGAATCGAATGTATTTCTAGATGGAATGTAAACAAAAACAAAAAAAAAAATAATAATAAATAAAAGATTTTTAAAAAAATTGTTTTTTTTTACCTTAAAGAATATTTAGATAACTTATTATTATTTTAAAGAATATTTTTTTTTTTACCATAAATGCAAACATAAATTTATAATTGAATAAAATATTTAAATACATAACTATTATAATGTTATCATTTATATTATATTTTTATATATTATATAAATTACATAATATAATAATTATGATTAGATAATTTTATATAATTAAAATTTAAAATTTTTTTTAATCTCTTAAATTAAAACTTATATTTGTAGATGAATAATTGTAAATGAATATATAATTGTTTCTTGCTAATACTACAATAACACTTATATATTTTTTTTTCTGTTAAATAATGTTTAACATTTCATCATTTTTTTTAATAGGAGAGATATTGAAATAGAAAACTAAATTAAAATAATTTTGTAAAAAAGAGCAAAAAATCTCAATTCATTTAAGTAGAAGATTGCTCAAATGTCGTCTTATTATATTGATTTAACGAATTTATTTATAGTGTTTTAATATTTAAGAGGTAGGCTGAAAAGTTCATAGGGTGGCACATAGATGGAGCTACTAGTATTAAATCCATATGATTTTTAGTTAGCCCTAACCTTCAAAAGACACATGTATAAATTTGACAGCTGTTGCACTATTAGTATGTGAGTTATAACATTTTTAGTGAAGCAACTTTTGTTAGTTTGAAAAAATCTACAAAAAGGAATTTCGTGTGTTAATAAAGCATTGCTTTTTGGCGAAAAAAAAAATACTATTGAAGCCAAATCGATATGTGACAATGGATGAAACATGGCTCCATCATTTCACACCGGAGTCCAATCGACAGTCAGCCGAGTGGACTGCAAGTGATGAACACTAAAAATGCTATAACTCAAATACTAATAGTGCAACAGCTGTCAAATTTATACACGTGTCTTTTTGAAGGTCAGGGCTAACTAAATATCATATGGATTTAATACTAGTAGCGCCAGCTGTGTCAGCCTACGAACTTTTCAGCCCACCTGTTACGTGTGCTCTATCACTTTAGAAGCTGCCCCTTTCCTTAATTAGATTAGTATTTAATTTTATTTATTTTTAATTTTTAATTCTAATTATTTTTTATTATTTAATTTAATTTTTTTATTTCATTCATATCTATTTTTTTTAATTATTATTTTATTTTATTTATATCTATTTCTTAAAAAATTGTTTATTATTTTATTTTATTCATTATTTTATTCTATTTTCATTTTTATTTTATCACTGTTTAGTAATTTACTCATTGGATGTTCATCCCGAACTGAAGGACAATGAGAATTAAAACATTGAACATTAACACAATATTTTAGTATCAATATTATGAATAGAAAACAAAATTTACATTGATCATAGATACTCCAATAAAAAATGGGAATTAATGTTTAATGTTAAATGCAACTATCTTTACTATTGTTGTTGTTGGTGTGACAAATAATCAGTGTGGGACACTGTTGATTCTTAAAAAAAATAATGTATTCAACAAATTTTCAAATTTCCTTTAAAATACGGGAAATAAAATTGCATTTTTTTTCAAATTAATAATGAGATTTTCCTCTATTTCCAAGAAAAAATACAACCTTCTAAATAATAGTTTTAAGAAGACTAAAATCGCTAAAGCCTAAACCGCTTTTACAATTTATTTTTATACTAATTAAAATACTGATTTTCAATTCAAAAAAAGAAAAGTTAATTTTTAAACAATACAAAAGTTTAATAAAGAGTGTAAGCTTTTAATATAAGGATTATACAAAAGTAGTTAAACAACTTTTTTTTTTTAGAAATTTTATTATTTTTTCCACTTTAAATTCCGGTATCATTTTTCGAGATGTCTGCGATGCATAATTACATACTTTCATAACTTAGTATGTAATTTTTATGCTTTTTTTTAATTTGTAGAAGGAAATTATTATTACTTTTTTAAAAAAATGCAATGCTGTTCTTTTTTCGGAATATTTTGAATAAAATATGATTTTTTCGATTTACTTCGATAAAGCCTATTGTTTACTTTGCACCATATATTTTTTGTTTGTTTTTTGTTTGTTTGTTTGTTAGACGATTTCTTTTTATTACATAACAATTTTTTTTTATTATAAAAAGTTTTTGTACTGAAATATTTAATTCCATTTATAAATTGTTGAGATAACAGAAAAGTTATGTGCATTTTTGATTAAAAAATAATTAATCCTTTTAAATGCTTTTCTCACTTTTGTTATTATGATATGCATATTTTAAATATTCTTTAATATCTAAATATGTTTATTATGGGAATTTTGTTTGCTTAAAATATTTCTGTTTTTCTGTTGGAATGATAATCGCCTTTGAATATGAAAATTTGCAATTTTTGCGAATTCTTATCAATGCAATAATCTGTAATTTGAACCTGATAGCTGAGTGACTAGCGTTTTGGCGTTCGATACAACAAGTTTCGAGTTGGAGTTGGTTTGGTTTGTCGCTTTACGGTCATCTTGTGCACACTTTAGACTAAATAGACCGGGACCTACAGTTTAACGCAGATTCTGAACCACCTGCAAACATCCATGCCGCCGTCAGGATTCGAACCTAAAGCCTTCAGTGCCAACAACCAGAGCACTAGTCAGTTGACCATCAGGCCACTCGACGGTGGCATGGGTGTTTATAATGGTTTGAAGTCCACTTTAAACCGTAGGCTACGATTATAAGAGCGTTGGGGGTAGGGCGGATTACCCTACCCCCCAACGTTACTATTATTTAACGATTTCTTTTTTTTATTTGATGATACATTTCAATATACTTTTATGGTAATATTTAAATAAATTTATAAATTTTTGATATATCTGAAAATTTATGTGCATTTTTTTGACGAAAAATAATTAAAATGTTTTAAATGTTCTTTTCATTTTTTATTATTATGATATGCATATTCTAGATATGCCTTAATATCTAAGTACGCTTATTATGCAGAATTTGTTTGCTTTTAAAATATAATTTCTGTTTTTCTGTTAGAATGATAATCTCCTTTGAATATGAAAATTTAATATTTTTGCAATTTTTTATCAATGCAGTTTGGGCCTGATGGCCGAATGACTAACGCTTTGGTGCTCGCTACTACAGCGTTCAGGTTGGAGTCCCGGCGTGCCAAGGGTGTTTGTAGTGGTTCGAAATCCACTTTAAACCGTAAATACTGGTTTACTATGACTGTAAGAGCAAATGACTGACAAGCCTTCTCCGTGAAAAGAAAAAAACCTATCTGGAAATCTGCCAATATAAAGAGCCTTGGTACACCATGGGGCTGTTGCACCATTGAAGAAGAAAAAGAATTATGTGATAATTTCTATAATATTTTATGTTAATTCTTCCATAATTTGATAGCGAATATTTGTTATTATCGAAAATAATAAGATGACAGTGAATCGAGTAATTTATCCACTCAATTTACATACAACACAGTTGGTAGTGCTATAATAGGATATCAATTTTAAATCATAACATAGTATTACAGATATCACTTCTATATCGTTCTTATGTTTTATCATATATGGCAATTGCATTTACGAGTATTTTTTTTCCTTTAATAGTTTTATGACGTCATTATGGATGTCCTTGATACATTGAAAATTTCGCAATCGAATACAGACAGTCAAAACTTGAAACATTTAATAATTAAAACTGCATTTTCATTGACATGAACATTGAAAATGCTACATGGAAAACAAAGATTTTTGATTGGCAGATGGCCATGGCCCACCATGGTTACGCCATAGAAGAACAAAAGAAATGAAACAAATTTATAATAAAAATGTATTTACCTTAGCCAGACAGCAAGGTTTTGTTGAATATAAGAAATAAATTGTTTTTAATTGCTTTCATAAGAAAATCATTTGCTGTTTTTAAATCGAAGGAACAATTTGTGGTCCATTGATATTGATATAGTATACATAGCAGATTCAGCATGACCCAGGTTATAGTGTGTGTGCCCTTAACCTTGGCACTAACTGTCGTGTCACTGCTATATTGCTCACGGGACATAAACATCAGCGGCACATTGAACCTTCACTTTATTTTAAGTAACATAATTCATGGACTACACATTGCCATATACATCCCCCCTAGTATTTTGGATTCATTTTGCTTATCAAATTTCGAACTGAATTCTTCAAGATTAGGAACTCCACCACTCTAACTACAAATTCCTGCTTGCTGAATTTAATTAGTATTAAATATATTATCAACTCGGATATCTTTTTTTTAATTACTTAAATTTTCCTAACTAAATGTTTACAAGAATATTTTTTATTTTCATGTAATCGATGCATTTACTCCCGACTCGTGGCTCAGTGACGATGAGCACCGCTGGTGAACTCTAGGGTAGAGGAGCAATCCTCTAGCGGCTTTGCTGTAGACACTGTTTCAAATAAATTAATATTTTAAGAACACTAAAAAACACGCTTTTAGAGTGAATCAAATTAAAAAGTAAAAAATAATTGTTAACATAAGAATAAAATGACTGACGAGAAAATGAATGTCACTGTTCTAAAAGCGTGAGGTGTTCAATATCAATAGTTATAATTTTTCACTCGTTTCATTCCGAAATGCAGAGTTAGTTTTAAAATGTCATACAAAACACCCCACGCTTTTAGAACAGTAACATTCATTTTCTCGTCAGTCATTTTATTCTTATGTTAACAATTATTTTTTACTTTTTAATTTGATTCACTCTAAAAGCGTGGTTTTTTAGTGTTCTTAAACAATAATATTTAAATGAGGTGTAATTGTAATTGTGAGTAAAACAAAGGCTAAATGCGAATAGGTCGAGCCAGCCAGGATTCGAACAGGGAATCTCCTGATCCGTAGTCAGGCGCGTCATCCATTGTACCACGTAGGTTTGAATGCCTTTACTGAATACTTTCATTCTACATGGGTTAAATTGCTCTTCATAAGTTAAAATAAAATCTCTAATCCTGGCGATCTTAATCATGATGAGATAATAAACTTATCAAACTATTTTAGTGTCGTTGGTCCTTCATAAGTCTACAACGCGTAAATTAAATCTGATCGTTTAAAGTAGGGCAAAATCGAGCCCAAAGAGTCAGTTACAAAAAAAACAAAAACATTCAGGTGAAACTAATATAATAGCGTATTAAAAAGAATCAACTGTTTTCTTTCTGAAAGATGCCTGTAAATGGTTCTTTGTAGCTTAAATAGTGTATATGAGAAGAAACAGATCTCCAGGGGGAAAAGTTAGTTGCATACATACATACATACATACAAACATACAAACATACAGGTGAAGCTAATAAAAGCGTATTAAAAACGAGGTCACTCCATGGCGTACGCAATGCCCCACATCTTGCCTGATGAGTCGAACTACCTGGTGGGAGTTTTCCTTTTTTTATCGTATATGATACGCAAATGCGGGGTAGTTCCACCTAAAAGTACCTCCCCGTTGGCACAGCTCTTCTTTTCAGGGACACGGAGCCGAGTCAGACTTCTACCTACGAGGGCTCCATCATAAACAAAGCTGCTCCTTTCCCTCCATCCGTGAGTAGTATACTCATGGGATGTCCGTCCAGCAATGCAAGACACTGACAATAATACACAACACAACAACAAGAATCAAGGAAACTCGATGGCGATTGTCACATGTAACGCGTCTCTTATGAACAGTGATACTTCATTATGGAAGTCTTCACGGACGTTTCCCCCTAGTAAAGCAAATGTGAATTAGTTTTCCCTGAAAGTTCTTGCAGAAACTATACTTTTTCTTAATTGCCCTTCAGTAGGATATTCATGTTGTACATAAACGAGCACGTTGTCAGTGATGTTCACCAAAAAATTATTGTCTGCTCTTTCAAAAATAACTTAATTTTTCATCATTCAATTCCTTCTATTAGCTCGCACTCTCCCTATATATATCTAGTTCAAATTTTCAATCGTTATTAAAATACTTTTTATTCAACCACTCAAGTTAGAATACATTTTTTTGAACTTGCAGTGGATGACACTTGATGTTAATACAGTTTTTTCAAATATTAATTCCTTAATTAAATTTAATTAATTAATTTTTAGTTTTTTTTATTTAAGTTGCATATATCTACCACTAGATGGCGCCAGATAAACTTAAAAAAATGAATGAAAATCATTTATAAAGGACTTTCTGCAAAAGAGTGAAAAAAAAAGTAGAAATTGACTTTAAATTTTTTTTTTTTTTATATTACTTGTTTTTTGAAATCTGCAATAAACTGAAAACCTTTTTAAGCAATATAAAGATATAACAGTAATTTTATTTTTCGAAATAAAATCCTATTATTATTAGTTAACTACTAGAACTAGAAGCGGCAATATATTCCAATAACTAATCCAACTGGGAAGACCTTTCAAATAAGTATTAGAAGATATTTAGTGTTCGTTACAAATGGCAATATTCATATTCATTAGCTTGTCAAGAGATATCAAGCTGTGATTGCGGTGCATTAAATAGAGTGAGATACCATGTTCTGGATTTCCATAAAATATTTGATTCTCTCACAGAGTTAGTTTATTTGAGCTGTAGGGAATTGCAGATATACAGGACATGGACGTATAGGTTGGAAAATGAATGCTCTTTCGTAGAAAATGATAGCTATGATGCAGTAAATGCCACCTTACCTACAGCCATTTTCGAATATTTCGTAATTTTTAAAGATATTTTTATATTAAGACATTAAGTGCTTTATTTGTTTTTAGCGTGGTATGTTTTAGATGTTTTATAGATGGATGAATCGATTGAAAAGTATGTTTTATAGTTTCGTGATTTGATTGAAAAGTATTTTTAAAGATGGATGAATCGGTAAAAAGTATAGTTTATAGATTCATGGGTTGGTTGAAAAGTACGTTTCACAGATGATTGAATTGGATGAAAATTATTTGTAATAGGTGGGTCAATTGTTTGAAAAGTATGTTTTATAGTTCATAGATTGGTTGAAAAGTATGTTTTATAAATAGATTAATTGATTAATTTAATTAGTTTTTCTCATCAGTATTTTAATAAATATTTTTAAAAAATATCATAATTGGTTGAAAAATAGGTTTCAACGATTAATGAGTTTATTAATGTGTTAATAGATGGATGAATTGGTTTTAAGGTATGCTTCATAGATGAAAAAATTGGTTGAAAAGCATTTTTAATAGATGGATTGATTGGTTGAAAAGTATGCCTTATAGATTCATGGGTTGATTGAAAAGTATGCTTGATAGGTGCATGGATTGGATGAAAATTTTTTTGCTAATAGATGGATTAATTGATTGAAAAGAAAGTTTTATAGATTCATTAGTTGAAAAGTATGTTTAATAAATGGATGAATTGGTTTTAAAACATATTTCATAGATTCATGGATTGGTTGAAGAGTATGCTTTAATAGATGGACTAATTGATTGAAAAGTAAGTAAAGAGAAAAAAGTAAGTAAGTTATAGATTCATGGATTGGTTAAAGTAAGTTTTATTGATGAATGAATTGAATAAAAAGTATGCTTAATAGATGGGTACATTGGTTGAAAGGAATGCTTTATAGATAGGAAAATTGGTTGAAATTACCTTAATTTATATTCTATAATCTGATATACGATAAAAACTTTATATCGAGATACAAATTTTAGACAGCTATATACAATCCGTGGACACTTTTTTCGGAAATTTCATAAAAATCAGTTTTATAAATTAATTACTAAAAGAGGAATATACGAACGCAAGATTAATATGAAGTTCTTCGAATAATTACAAATTACAAATTTACGAGAAATGAGGATATCAGGAATTATCCTGACTTTTTCTTTAATACATACTATTAACTTTTAATACATACTATTTCTTTAATACATACTATTAACTTCTAATACATACTATTTTCTTTAATACATACTATTACTTTTATACCATACATAACTACTGAAGTTCTTCGAATAATTACAAATTACAAATTTACGAGAAATGAGGATATCAGGAATTATCCTGACTTTTTCTTTAATACATACTATTAACTTTTAATACATACTTTTTCTTTAATACATACTATTAACTTCTAATACATACTATTTTCTTTAATACATACTATTACTTTTATACCATACATAACTATTTTCGAATATTTCGTAATTTTTAAGAAAGTTGTTTTTAGTTTAAGACGTTATTTATTTAATTTGTTTTTAGAGTGGTATGTTTTAGATGTTTTGTAGATGGGTGAATGGATTGAAAAGTACATTTTATAGATTCCTGAATTGGTTGAAAAGTATTTTTAAAGATGGATGAATAGGTAAAAAGTATGGTTTATAGATTCAAGGGTTGGTTGAAAATCTGTCAAATCTCTGTCAAAAGTTTTACGACTCTATCCCTTCAGCTAGTAATTTTTGTTATAGATCCCTCTCAATTTATTACATTACACTACTAGACTAAATTTCTCCGGATATTTTTAAAAAATATTTATTAAAATACTGATGAAAAAAGCTAATTAAATTAATTTAAATTAAATAAATTCCCTATTATAGGTTACATTTTTGTTGTTTTTAAGAAAATTATTATTATTTTTTTTCTAGGGATAATAGGGGTTTTTTTTGTCTACATTTTGACAAGTCACCTATTTTATAGAAGAATCAATTCGCTTTATATAAATTGTAAAAACAGTTTACATCTATATAAAGTCAAACTTATAGCAAAAACAATATCAACACATGAAATTTACAGAGTTATTTAAAATTATATTAGCACATAATCCTTCAATAGCCTCCTTGTATCATTTTTAGTTCAAACGTTACTAGTGAAAATATATAGCCTACATCTGTTATATTTTATGTATGTAATACTGTTTTTGTTTTCAATGTTTTCGATTATTGAAAATAGTTCTATTCCTATTCAGAATAACAGGCCAGGAAACAGTAATTGACTTTGACCTAAATCATTCGACCCAAATGAAATCCAGCAATGAATATTGAAATATATATACTTCCGCGTCGAATTTTTTGGGTTAATTTATATGAATAGGCATGTCCAATAGGAGGAAAATTTCAGCTTTGTTAACACCACATCGTTAGACGTTTTACAACGGTGTCACAATCTCAAGCGAGCATTCTTTATTCTAAAATCAGTCACTGACATCAGTGGATTCAAATCTGTGTCTATCTACAGGCCGAATACATGCACTTTCATTAGATCACGAGTATAAAAAATGCATATAGTTGCCCATTGTTTTACAAATTTGTAGCAATAACTTCTACCTTTTTCGAATTATTACTGTCTATAAAATAGTAATTAATTTTATTTCAGTAATAACTTATATTTTCTCAAAGTATTTTCAGAAAACTTTGCAAGAAAACAGTAATTGGATTTATAAAAATTGTAAGTACAACTTATATTAATACAAGCTTACATTAATATTAGCATGGCAGATACATAATTGATGTTAGACGTTTCACTACGATGTCCCAATCTCTATTCAGATTTATTTATAGTAAAAGTTTGCCACTGACATCAGTGGATTCAAATCTGTGTCCACCTAAGAAGGAAAAATGCATGCCTTTTCATTAGACCACGAGTATGAAAATATATATAGTTGTCAATTTTCACACATTTGTAGCAATAACGTCTACTTTATTCGAATTATTGCTGCCTATAAAATAGTTATTAATTCAGTTTTAGTAATAAATGATATTTGGTCAAAATATATACAGAAATATTTGCAAGAAAATAGTAAATGGGTTTTTATAAATTGCAAAACAACTTATATTAATATAAGGTGTGAGTTCTAATGTAAAAATAAATGGTAATACTTAATTTACACTAAGTAATGTACTACAATATACCATAATATATAATATTTGCATTAAGTAATACATTAATACATAATTTCCTAAGAATGGTTAATTATTAGTAGTTATAAAGTTTTTTCGTTTTGAAATTTTATATTAATTTTTTTCAGTACTGATGAAAACTAAAACTTCATTTTTCTTTCTTTTGAGAGTATAAAAATATTTACACTACTTTACTTTTGAAATATAAATAATATATTCAGTATCACGTAGAAAAATTAAAAAAGAGAGAAAAAGTGGAAAACACAATAATAAATATGTTATAAAAATAAAAACACCTGCCAGTTTAAATAAATACGTGTTTGGATCTTAAATTTTAAAATCATCATAAATATGCCATTCAAAATAAATTTTAAAATGCATTTCGATTTGTTAAAAAAGTGTTTACAATATCAGGAAAATGTAAAAAATCATATTAAAAATACTTCCGCTTTCAAGTTTTTCCTATTGTTAAATAAAGTTCGTCTTATGCAAATATAAACTTAAAAGTTGTTGAAAATTAGGTTGTATAGTATAGCACGCTATTTTGAACAACTCCAGGCGTACTACACTAATTTGCTATTTTAAAGTAGTACTCCTTTTTAAAATTCTTGTATGTGGTATATATATATATACCGCATACAAGAATTTTAAATATATATATATATGAATATCCAAATTAATCTTAGTATCTTCAAGAGTGACCAAATTAATGTTTTAACCGGTTCGGAACAATTTATTTTTTCGCTTTAATGATTTTGCTGAAGAAAAGTATGAATATTTCAGATCAATTATATTCGTTCAGTAAATAATCTAATCTATCCGTAATCAATCATTCTACATTGCAAATAAATTAGAGCATTTATATTTTCAGATAATCAATTGGCATGTATTCATGTAGAAGTTCAATAAAGCATTTAGGGCCTTAGGTATCTTTAGAAGTTTTAAAATAGCTCGATATTTGAAACAGACCATAAAAAAATGTAATAAACACGGATGCAGCCACTGGCTTGTTTTATTTTAGTTGTGTTATCAAAAAACACGGTTCTATCAGTTCCGTAAAAAATAATAAAATCTTTGTATGTTTTAGTTATGCAATAGATGGTAATAAGGATTATAAAAGAATGTGATAAAAAAGTAAAAATAAATTGTTAAGTGATGTAATTAATTTTTTAAAGAAATATCAAAATAGATCATTTAGAATGTTTTGTTTTATATGCATAAATATTAGATATTATTCAAATATATTACTTTTTAATTTTAAGAATTATAAAGATATCAATAAATTTAATAGGATTGAGTAAAGATAATAGTTCTGTAATAAATTATGCTCCATTCTTATATGTAAGTGGTCCTGAATGGTCGAGTGTCTAGCGCTCTGTCGCTCAGTACCACAGGTTTCGGGTTCGAGTCCCGGCGGTGCCATGGATGTTTGTAGTGGTTCGGAATCCACTTAAAGCCGTAGGTCCCAGTCTAATAGGATCGTAGAGAAGTGCGGGGGAGTGCTACTCCAAAACCATAACTTATCTTCAAGCTACATGCACCCTCTGGTGAGTAACATCGGTGCGGCGCTTGTTTTAAGGCATACAAGACAGCTGTGTACGTGTTTGTCAGTTCCAGTACAATATATATGCAAGTAAAAATAATTAGGTAAAATGCCTGATGACCGAGTGACTAGCACTCTGGGGTCGAATCCCTGTGGAGCCATGGATATTTATAGTGGGTTAGAATCCATTTTAAATCGTAGGTACCGATCTAATACGATTGTAGACAATAGGGCTCACAATCCTATGTTCTACAATAATAATAAGTCAGCCAAGGAGCCAAGTCAGACTTCTACCTGCGGATGTTCTATCAGAATAAAAACAGTCCCTCCCCTTTCCCACCTTCCATGAGACCACACGGGTTCTTGGACTTAGTCTGGATGTTGCTGGGATACGCAACAACAATATCAACCATTATATGTTTTGGGAATTTTATAAATAGACATCAATAAATTTAATATAATTGACTAAAGACAATGGTTCTGTAATAAATTATGTCCTAGGCAAGCAAAAAAAAAAAAAAAAAAAAAGGTAAGATGTCTGATGATTATTATATACAAAACATATTTTTAAAAATTTCACGGAACTGTAACATTCCACACTTCACCCACTGCGACTGCACTAAAACCCGCATTGGTCTACAGCAGTTTTGAACGAATATTTCTAAGGGTTCGATTTGTGAGATATAATTAATAAGGGATATAATTATTTTTTTAAGAAATATCAAAATTCATAAATTTAGAGTGTTTTGTGTTGTATGCATAAATATTATTCATTATTTAAATATATATTTTTGAACTTTAAGAATTTATTATATAGATATCAATATTAATATGACTGAGTAAACACAATGGTTTTGAAATAAATTATGCCCCATATACTACTGTGCCCAAAAACTAAGACCAATTTTTAAATTAAAATTCCCGGGGCTTATGGAATTTCAATTTTTTATTTCTTTTTTAGGTTACTGGCACTGTCCTTGACATCTGTGTGAAATTTGAGGTCAACGTATTCATTAGTGTTTGAGTTAGGCTTGGCTTTGTGAGCCGCTGAAACTGATTCCGGCCATTTTTGAAATGTCTGAATTCATTGAGCATAGAACTTGCATTTTTAGAACGAACAATTTTCCAGCTCAGGATTTATTATGCTTATTCCTTCCATAAACATGGTAACTTCCATTTATGCAGCCTTGTTAAGAAAACCAAACTCTTTGTCTTTCAAGTTTCACCGATATTTAAGAACTATTTTAATGATATGAACTATAAAAACAATTTCATTCAAACCAATAAAAATCTGTGTTTAAATGAGAATTATTTCTGTTTCATTATATCCAATTCTAAGCCAAAAAATAAACAGTTAATTAATTAAAGATCAAAAATCAACACTGGTGAAATACAATTACAGTAATTATTAATTAAAGATTACAAATCCGAAACAAAACTTATTTCTTAAACATAGTTTGGGGACCTAATTAATTCGAAATAATTTAGCTAAACGCGAACTGCTTTCGAAAGATTAATTCGAAACCATTATTTAAAAAAAGAAATAAAAGGGAACAAATAAATTAGAACGAGGGCGACTGCAGTAAAGAGAACTACAAAAACAAAATTTTAATTGGCATCCATTAATTTTCACAAAGTGTTGAAGTCTAATTATATTTAGTTTGGAACGCGCAGTTGGAGCTGCTTTAAAAATAGAAAAATTCCTAGTTATAAATGTTGATTAAAGAAACAAAAATTGCTACTAATGTTGCCACTTTTAAATCACAAAATGTTATTACATTTAAATAATGGAACAAAATAACTTTTACATTAAATAGGCAATTCTTCTATTTAAGTTAAATTAAAGTTTTAATCCACTTTTAAAATTTTAAATTGTTAAATATTTAGAAAAATATTTTTTTTGTTTTTAAATACGTATTAAATTATATATTATATTATAAAAACATGTTAAAATGTCATTTTCATAATTTATTAAAATAAGAGGTGATATAATCTGGTTCCAGGTTTCATGAATTGAAATTGGTTTTTAGGTAGCATTTTCTGATAAGTACCTCAATACCTCAAAGACGAAATATCAGAACATAAATTTTTTTTCATATATATATATATACATTGAGAAATCTGATTGCCGAGTGGGTAGCCCAAACACAGGTTCCGAGTTCGAGTCCGGTGGTGCCATGGATGTTCGTAGGGGTTCGGAATCCACTTTAAACCATAGGTCACGATCTAACAAGATCATAGAGCGTTGCGGGGGTAGTGTTACTCAGCGTCCGTAGCTTCTCTTCAAGCTACACGCACCTCCTGGGTAGTGCTAAATGAGTAACAGCTGCGCTGTGCAGCGCTTGCCTTAAGTTTCGCTAGCTGCATTAGAAAAAAATATATATACATTGATAGAAAATTAAGTCAGCAGTGGTTCTGAAAATTTTGAGGGCGGAAAGCATTTAAAAATCTACAAATAATTACGGTACAATCAATAATAGTAATAATTAATAAATTTAGAAAATAATTTTTAAATGAAAAGAATTTATTTTTTGAAAATGATTTTTTTTTATTTTCCAAAATTTTTTATATTGTTGGTTTGCTGGATTTTTGTCAAAATAAAAAATGGCGAAATTGGCCTCCAGCATACGGAAAGGTATCGAAACGTACATCAGAAATAATAAAAGAAGAAACTTTTAAAAATAAAAATGCGAAAGGAAAAATTTCTTTTAGGTTTTCCATACCATCTTTAAGGTAAAAAATAAATTGGCACTGAGAATAAGTCAAGCACAGAGATCACAGATCGTATACAAAGCAACAATTAAATGAAAACAATGTACTAGTTTTAGATGTTACCAGAATTATAACTATCTTCGTTGGTGTCTGGAAATTTTACTTCACAGCGATTTTATTCGAAAACTTCCACTTGTGTTTTGCTGCTTGGCGACATTTTCGCCCTCATGGGAGATTTTTTTTTCTGTTTGTTTGTTTCGGCTTCAGTATGGGCTTTGAACTTTGGTAACCAATATTCGAAAATATAATACAGAGTCCAGTCCCATTAATGTGACCACCACCTACTTTCGACGTCAACGTGAAATAACCCATCACAGAAGGCAGGTGGCAGCACATTGCAGGGTAATGTATATGAAGAATTCCACTTAATACCACACTCCACTTAAAGCCAGAATATACAAGAGTGTGCATTCTGTCTTTTTTTGAGTATACATTCTTGTATATTCTGGCAGAATATACAAGAATGTATATTCTGGCTTTTGACAGGAGGTCGTATTAATGTGACTGGACTGTGTATATACATATATAATTGGAGAGTGTTTGTCTTAGCTCAATGGCCCTTCTTAATTTTTATATTGCTATAATTTTATACTACCTATCTATTAGATTTTAAAGAACCAGATCACATTTCAATTACACGTAGGGAAACAGGGAAAGTTCATGTAGCTCATTTGATAGCAAAAATAGACGTTGTTATACGCGAATAAATGTACCATTTTTAACTGACATGGTTTGATCTCATAACCTTTTCCCCCTCAGCAAAACCAATCGAAGTTTTATCGACGATTCACTCATCGCCCTGTGGCTTGAACGCAGGTTTCAGATTGGAACTCACGTACAACATCTATTGCCGTTCCTGCTTTCAGAAACGAGAGGATTTGGAGGAGATAGTTATAGTATGTGTAAACCTGATGGCCAATTGGCTAGAGCTCTGGTCTTTGGTACCTCAGTTTTCCGGTTCGAATCCTGGCTATGGCATGGATGTTTATTATTGGGAGCTGAGTGCCACAGGTTTAGGGTTCGAATTCTGGTAGTGCCGTGGATGTTTGTAGAGTTTCGGAATCCACTTTAACCTGTTGGTCTCGGTCTCCTATGACTGTAAAGCGTCACAGAGCCCAATCCGACTTCTCACGCACTTCATTTCCAGATTGTATAGGGGCAACTCAGCTCTAGGCACAGTGATGTGGTGTGGTATGGTGTAGTAGTGGTGGAGGTTCGGAATCCACATTAAACTAAACTTCCACGTCTAATTAACCTAAAGTGTGCACAAAATGACAGTAGAGCAACAAACCAAATCTTTCACGACTAATAAGACGATATCATGAGAGTTTATCTTTCATATGTCTTGAAATTTACAGCTCAGCTAAAAATCTACTTGTGGAATCTACACTTAAAGAAATCCCAAAAGTCAATGTCCTTTTATCTGTCGTTTGTCCCATCGTAGTCGCATAATCTCGCATGAGGTCGAAAGATTTACAAAAAATAATAATAAACCACTGATCGATATCATTAACTAAAATGCCATGGCTGGTGTAGTTAAAAACTTTAAAGATAAATAATTATAAATAAAATAGTGTAACTTCGAAAGCCAGATGCTTATTTTAAAATCCTCGAACACACACAACCGGTATTTTTCCTGTATTATTAACAGGTAACGTTGATTAAACCGTTATGCTAAGAATAAGGTAGCAATCCATTGTTGATATTCGCACATGCTTCAGGTTTGAATCTTGGCGGTGGCAAGGATGTTTAACGGTTCGGAATCTACTTTAAACCGTAGGTCCTGGTCTAATTAGCCCAAAGTGTGCATAAAATGACCGTAGAGCGACAAACCAAACCATCAACAAAAATAATCGAAATTTCATGAACGATTGATGCCTCGCCCTGTGGCTTGAACGCAGAAGGTCTCAGATTGGAATCCCTTTACAGCCTCTATTGCAGTCTCTGCTTTCAGAAAACAGGATTTGGAGCAGATAGTTATGGCATGTGTAAACCTCTTTCAGGCTAATGGCAGCCTGGTGGCTAAATAGCCTTTGGTACTTCAGCCTTCCGGTTCGAATCCTGGCGGGGGCATGGATGTTTGTTAGTGATTCGAAATTGGGCCTGAATGGCAGAGTGTCTGTAGCTCGGTGACGCAAGTTTCGGGTTAGAGTCCCGGTGGTGCTATGGATGTTTGAAGTGGTTCCAAATCCACTTTAAACCATAGGTCCCGATCTCATATTACTATAGGGCGTCACAAAGCCCAGTCAGACTTCACACCCACATCATTCCGAAACTGTACAGGGCCAACTCAACTTTAGGCACAGTGGTGTAGTGTAGTAGTAGTGGTTCGGAATCCACATTCAACTGTAGGTTCCATCTAATTAGCCTAAGGTGTACCCAAAATGACCGTAAAGCGACAAACCAAACTATTCACGGCTAATGAGGTGAAATCATGGGAGTGTATCTTTCATATATCATAAAATCTACGTGTGGAATCTACACCTCAAGAAATCCCGAAAAGGCAATGTCCTATTATCTCATTTAGCTCTTCGTGGTATACATAAATCTCGCATGAGGTCGAAATATTTACAAAAAATAATAATAAACCACTTATAGATATCATTAACTAAAATGTCATGGCTGCTTTAATTAAAAACTTTAAAGATAAATAAACTATAAAGAGTGTAATTATGAAAGTCAAATGTTCATTTTGAAATCCTCCAGTACACAATTGACATTTTCGCTGTGTTATTAACAGGCAACATTGACCTATGCGGAAACCGTTATGCTAAGAATGAGGAAGAAATCCATTGTTGATATTCGCGTGTGATTATAACCAAGTCCTCTCTGAAATTTATCTTGGCACGACATTTATTATTGTCTCACAATACTTTATTCAGATTTTTTTTATTTCTCATTGAGAAACAATCAAATATATTGATGATAAATTTAGATTGAAATGCAAAACAAATTTTTTACATGCTATTGTTTATTTTCGGAATAAATCAGATTGTATTATAGTGTCAAACCATAAAAATAATAAATTTATATAATGAATTTGTTAAATGTTTCCTATGTTTTGTTAACAAAATATAATAATAAAGGCTTCGGAAAAATTGTAGAATTTTATGGGGAATCCTACACCACAGTGCTGAATAAATTATTTTCTTAATACTGATATTTATATTTATTTATAATCATGTTTATCAGATAGAACTCGACGATGCCGAACATTGCCATATACAATTTTTAAGTTCCAAAAGCAAAAAAGAATACAAAAAGGTAATCATATTAGATTCACTTAAAATATATTTTTCATTTTGCAAATTTCATTTTATATATCAGTTAAAGAAAAGCACAATATCTTTTTACACACAAGATAACATTTTGTATCTCATCTATAGCGAAGAACAATATCTTTATGCATACACGATCTCATTTCATATCCCAACTACAGGAAAGCACAATATCTTTTTACATACACTATCTCATTTCGTATCTCAATTGTAAAGCACAACATCATTTTACATGCGTGATATCATTTCATAAACTATAGAAACACACAATATACACTCAAGAGTCAAAACATTATGACCACCCCTACATTTTGCAATGAACTCGCCTGGATGACGTGGAAGGCACGTGATCAGGTGGAAGTGGTATTTAACTGCTGCTGGAGAGTCTGAAGAATCATTCTTTCACTTACTTCTGTGTGGGATGGGAAAGGCTGCGGATCTAAACCACTTCGATAGAGGGCTGATTGTAATGGCTCGAAGGCTCGGAACAAGTATTTCCGAAACTGCAGGACTCGTGGGTTGTTTGCGATCTACAGTTGTTAGTACTTATGCAAAGTGGATGAATGACGGTGAAACCAGCAGTAGACGACATGGTGTTGGACGCAACCACGCTATCAAAGAAAAAGGTCGTCGGAGACTGTCTCGCATGGTGAAGCAAAACCGGAGCCAGACAGTGGCTCAGCTGACAGCCCAATACAATGCAGGGCCAAGTAGAATAGTATCGGAGCACACTGTTCAGCGGACACTGTTGGATATGGGGCTACACAGCAAACGTCCTACTTATGTGCCTTTGCTGGCCAAGCGTCATCGCCACCTACGCCTGCGCTGGGCCCGGGAACATCGTGACTGGTCCATGGATCAGTGGGAGAGAGTTGCCTGGTCAGATGAATCACGGTTTGTTATTCATCACGCCGATGGCCATGTCAGGATACGCCGTCTTCCAGGTGAACAGTTGCTAATTCAATGTACAGTAGGTCATACACAGGCCGGTGGTGGCGGTATTATGCTTTGGGGGACGTTCTCTTGGGCGTCTCTGGGACTCGTGGTTGTGGTAGAGCAGACCATGAATGCTACAGGGTATCTGAACATTATTGCGGACCAGTTGCACCCTTACATGGCCTCTGTTTTTCCAGCTGGAAATGGAATGTTCCAACAGGACAACGCCCCTTGTCACAAGGCTAAAATTGTGTTGGAGTGGTTCCAGGAACATGATTCCAGTTAATGTCCTGGCCGCCTAACCGACCGGATCTCAATACGATAGAACACATTTGGGATGTCCTGGGACGGCAGCTCAGAGTTCAAAGACCACCCATTCGCAATATCTCGGATTTGCGTGACCGTTGCTTAAACATCTGGTACAAGCTGTCTCTGTCCAAGGACTTGTGGCATCCATGCCAAGACGGGTTGAAGCTGTGTTGCGCGCCAAAGGTGGGCCAACTTGTTATTGACAGGGGGTCACAATGTTTTGGCTCTTGAGTGTATTTTTTACATGCACGATCACATTTCATATCTTAATTATAGAAACACCCAATATAATTTAACATATACGATATCATTTTATATCTCAACTACAGGTACGCGCAATATCTTTTTACATACACGATCTCATTTTATACCTCAACTATAGGAAAACATACTATCCGTTTACATACCTGATTTCATTTCACATCTCAATTATAATATCCTTTTACATATACGATCTCTTTTCATACCTGAACTATAGAAACGCACAATATACTTTCACATACACGATCTCATTTCATATCTCAACTACAGGAACGTACAATATATTTTTACATTTATAATCTCCTTTCATATCTAAATCATACAGACATAATTCATTTCTATCACTTCATATGACAGAAATAAATTTTCATATTTGTGAATAATGAACTGGAGAATCTTATAAATATTCCCACATATTATTCTAAATCTTAAAGATCTTGGTATTTATATAAAAAAAAAATTAAAAAATTAAGTCAAAACAATTAAATTTCTAATGGGCGATTTTACCAAAGACAAATGCACTTCATCAATTCAATAAAAAAAGATTTCCGGTTTTTTTACATCTTTATCAAAAATAAGACAAATAAAAGATTAAAAATAAATAATCAATATCACGATCTCATTTTATATCGCAACTACAGGAACGCACAATATCTTTTTACACAAACATTCCATATAACTAGGAACGTAGAATATCTTTTTCCTATAGTTGCGATATGAAAGGAAATTATATATGTAAAAAGATATTGTGTGTTTCTATAGTTTATGAAAAGGGCCTGAATGGCCGAGTGGCTAGCGCTCTGGCGCTCGGTACCACAGGTTTTGGGTTCGAGTCCCAGCGGTGTCATGGTTGTGTGTAGTGGTTCGGAATCCACTTTAAACCGTAGGTCCCGGTCCTAATAGGATCGTAGAGCGTTGCGGGGGCATTGTTACTCCGCGTCCGTATCTTCGAGTTACACGCGCCCCCTGGATAATGCAAAGTGAGTAACGTCTGTGCAGCGCTTGCTTTAAGGCATCCAAGACCAAGCTGTCTAAAGTGTTTGCCAGCTGCATTAGAACAAAAAAAAAGTTTATAAAATGATATCGTGTATGTGAAAAGATATTGTGTGTTTCTATAGTTTATGAAATGATATCGTGTATGTAAAAAGATATTGTGTGTTTCTATAGTTTATGAAATGATATCGTGTATGTAAAAAGATATTGTTCATTCCTATAGTTGAGATCGTATATGTAAAAAGATATAAAAAACGGAAACAAAATTTAAATTTGATTGCGTTCACAAAAAATTAAAAATTTAAGCTCTGATATAAAAAAAAAAAACATGAAAAGATATAAAAATGTCCCCTTCGTTAAGGCAAATTAGAAACTTTAAAAGCAGGAAGTTTATTTTAAAATAATTTGAACTAAGCGGCTGAAATCAATTACCTTTTAAAACACTCCAACACTGCACTTAAAAAATGTTAAATCGATTAAGCACACATTGCAAACTGCACCAATTAACAAATTATTTACTCCATCTCATCATAAAAGACCGACTTTCCATCTAACGGCTAGCGACATCAAAGACTCTGTTAAATAGGAAGGAGAAATAAAAGTGGTACGAAATCCTACCACAAACTAATTACCACTAGATGACATTTGTCCTGAACTTCTATGGCGTTAGTTGAATTTCATCATATTTCAATTAATTAAGCCTTAGAACTGAACTTTATTTTGAAATAAGCTTTACTCGTTACTCGTGGTATATGTGTTAGTTTTACGAATCTATTGACGAAATTTGTTTTTCTTTTTCACAAATTGGAAAAGTAATCTTTCAGATGTTTGTTTACATTTCCAGGGATTTCAAAATTGAAATAAAGTAACTGTTTACTTCAATTTTGAAATGGAACAGCAATGTTATTTTCATCATAAACGTGACGTAATAGAATAGTATTTCGGGGTGTTGATGAAGGAAAAATTAAGTACTTCATCATTTGTTAAGAATTTTACAATAGCTCGTTGTGTTTTAGTTTTGTTATCAAATCTAACTTTTTTTTCCCTTTATTCCTTAATAAATTCATTTCGATGATGATGATGATGATGATGATTTGTAGGTTGACGGAGCTCCTTGGTACGGGTAACCGCTAACTCCTTCTTTGCATATGAGAGGGAAGTTACTTTAGCTTTATGCCCATTGCATTAAAAATAAAACAATTAAAAAGATAATAATATATAATTCATTTTGAAAAGTCTAATTTCTATTTAATAACATCAAAGACTTTAAATAAAAGTGGTACGAAATCTAACCACGAACTAATTACCGCTAGGAGACATTTATCGTCAATTTGGATCGAATTGAATTACGTCATTTATGTTAATTAGCTAAAGTTTGGGACTAAACTTTATTTTGAAACAATTTATTTGACATTGCTTATTTCAACTTTGAAATGGAAACTGCAACTTTATTTTCTTCATAAACATAATTTGACAGAATAATATTTCGATGTAATGACAAAAGAAAAATTAAGTACTTCATCATTTGTGAAGAATTTTAGAATAGCTCGCTTTGGTTTATTCGCAAATTCATCTGTTTTTTATTTATTATTTAATAAATACATCATAAAATACAATTTTTCATTTAGTTGTCCGTAACATCAAAGACTCTAAATTAAAGTGGTACAAGGAAATAAAAGTGGTTATGAAATCCAACTTCAAGCCAATTACCGTTAGAGGAAATTTATCGTGAATTTTGATCGAGTTAAATTTCATCATATTTTGATTAACTAAGCCTAAACTTTATTTTGAACTAAGCTTTACTCGTTACTCGTGGTATATGTGTTAGTTTTACGAATCTATTGATAAAATTTGTTTTTCTTTTTCACAAATTGGAAAAGTAAAAGGGTCAGTAATCTTTCAGATGTTTGTTTACATTTCTAGAGAGTTCGCAATAGGAATAAATGAGTTGTTTACTTCAACTTTATTTAAAACATTTTATTTGACATTGCTTATTTCAACTTTGAAATGGAAACTGTAACTTTATTTTCTTCATGAACATAATTTAACAGAATAGTATTTCGATGTAATGACGAAAGTAAAATGAAGTACTTCATCCTTTGTGAAGAATGTTACAATAGCTTGTTTTGGTTTATTCTCAAATCCATATCTATTTATTTTTATTCTTTAATAATTACATCACGAAAGACTAATTTTCCATTTAACTGTTCGTAACATCAAAGAATCTAAATTAAAAGGGTACAAATAAATAAAAGTGGTTACGAGATCCAACGTCAAACTAATTACCACGAGAAGACATCTATCGGGAATTTTGATCTAATTGAATTTGGTTATGTATTTTAATTAGCTAATGCTAACTAGAACTAATTAGCTAGAACTAAACCTTATTTTGAAATAAACTTTACTGGTTATTATGCATTATTTTTACGAATCTATTGACGAAATTTGTTTTTCTTTTTCACAAATTAGAGAAGTAAAAGGGACAGTAATCTTTCAGATGTTTAGTTACATTTCTAGGAAGTTCACAATAGAAATATGGAACCTGTTTACTTCAACAGTGAAATGGAAACAGTAACTTTATTCTCTTCATAAACGTAACTAATAGAATAGTACAGAGTGATTATAATTAAAGGCCCACTTTCAAAATGCTGTAAAAAAATAATGACTCGTCGCAATGAGTTCAAATTTTAACTGAAGATACTTGAAGAAGGGGGAACGATGTGGCATCAAAAAAAAGGATCCACCGATTTTTCCCATCCAATTTGGTATGACCTTGAAGTGTTGGATGGGTTTTCCACTAACAGTGCCACTGTTGAATGACTTGGAAGTCATTTTTTGCGTCAAAAAAGCAAAACAATTAAGCACATTGAATACAACAGTTGGTTTAATGTGCAACTCATGCCAAATACGTTGTCATTTCGATTCGAAATATCATTGGCGCGCCGTCTATTAATACACTTTGAAAAAAAATTTTTGATGCCGTACCGTTTCCCCTTTCTTCAAGTACCTTCATTTCAAAGTATAATTCATTGTGATGAGTGGTTCTTTTTTTTACAGCATTTTGAAAGTAGGACTTTAATTACAATCACCCTGTATTTCGGTGTACTGACGAAGGAAAAATTAAGTACTACATCATTTCAGAAGAATTTTAAAATACATTGTTTTATTCTCAAATTCCCCTTTATTTATTTATTTATTCTTTAAAAAATACATCACAAAATACAAATTTTTCATTTAATTGTTAGTAATATCAGAGACACTAAATTAAAGTGGCACAAAGAAATAACAGTAGTTACGAAATCCAACCACAAACTAATTACCTGTAGATGACATTTATCGTGAATTTTGATCTAGTTTAGTTTCGTAATTTATTTTAAATAGTTAAAGCTTAGAGCTAAACTATTTTGAAATAAGCTTTTCTCGTTACTCATGGTATATGTGTTAGTTTTACGAATCTATTGACGAAATTTAATTTTATTTTCCACAAATTGGAGAATTAAAGGAGCCAGTAATCTTTTAGGCGTTTGTTTACATTTTTAGGGAGTTCGCAATAGAAATATGGGAGCTGTTTACTTTAACTTTATTTGAAACATTTTATTTGGCATTGTTTGTTTCAACTTTGAAATAGAAACTGTAACTTTATTTTCTTCATGAACATAATTTAACAGAATAATATTTCGATGTAATGACAAAGGAAAAATTAAGTACTTCATCATTTGTGAAGAATTTTACAATAGTTTCTTTGGTTTATTGGCAAATACATCTATTTTTTTTTATTTATTCTTTAATAAATACATCACTAAAGACCAACTTTCCATTTAGTTGTTCGTAACATAAAAGACTTTAAATTAAAGTGGCACGAAATCCAACCTCAAGTCTATTACCACTAGAAGACATTTATAGTGAATTTTGATCTAGCTGAATTTCGTCATGCCTTTTAATTAACTAACTTTATTTTGAAATAAACTTTACTCATTACTCACGGTATATGTGTTAGTTTTACGAATCAATTGACGAAATTTGTTTTCCTTTTTCACAAATTGAAGAAGTAATGGGGCCAGTATGCTTATAGGCATTTATTTGCATTTTTAGGGAGTCATCAATAGAAATAAATGAGCTGTCTACTTCATCATTGAAATGAAAACAGCAATTTTAATTTCTTCATAAACATAACGTAATAGAATAGCACAGGGTGATTATAATTAAAGTCCCACATTCAAAATACTGTAAAAAAAGAACCACTTATCACAATGAGTTCACATTTGAACTGAAGATACTTGAAGAAGGGGGAAACATATGGCCTCAAAAAAAGTTCCACCGATTTTTCCCATTCAATTTGGTATGATCTTGCCGTGGTGGATGGGCTTTCCACTAACAGTGTCACAACTGTTGAATGACTTGGAAGTCATTTTTTTCTGTCAAAAAACCGAAACAATCAAGCACATTGAACACTACAGTTGGTTTAACGTACAACTCATACCAATTACGTTGTCATTTCGATTCAAAATATCACTGGCAGCCGAATACACGTTATTTATGCCGCTTACAGAGCCATTTATTAATACACTTCGGAACATTATTTTGGATACCGTACCGTTTCCGCCTTTTTCAAATAACTTCAGTTCAAAGTCGAACTCGTTGTGACGAGTGGTTCTTTTTTTTACAGTATTTTGAAATTGGTTAATTATAATCGCCCTGTATTCGGTGTACTGACGAAGGAAAAATTAAGTACTTCATCATTTATGATGAATTTTACAATAATTTCCTTTGTTTCATTCTCAAATCCATCTATTTTGTATTTATTATTTAGTAAACACATCATAAAAATCTAATTTTCCATTTAGCTGTTCGTAACATCAAAGACTTTAAATTAAGTGATTGCGAAATCCAACCTCTAGCTAATTACCACTCGAAGACATTTATCGTGAATTTTGGTCTAGTTGAATTTCGTCATGTACACTGAAGTGACAAAAGTCATGGGATACCTCTTAATATCGTGTCGGCGCTCCTTTCGCCCGGCGAAGTGCAGCATCTCGACGTAGCATGGACTCAACAAGTCGTTGGAAGTCTTCTGCAGGAATATTGAGCCATGCTGTCTCGATAGACGTCCATAATTGTGAAAGCGTTGATGGTGAAGGATTTTGGGCACGAACAGACCTCTACATGATGTCCCATAAATGCTCGATGGGATTCATGTCGGGCGATCTAGGTGGCCAGATCATTCGTTGGAATTGTCCAGAATGTTCTTCAAACCAATCGCGAACAGTTGTGGCCCGGTGACATAGCGCATTGTCATCCATAAAAATCCCATCGTTGTTTGGGTACATGAAGTCCATGAATGGCTGCAAGTGATCTCCAAGTAGCTGAACATAAGCATTTCCAGTCAATGTTCGGTCCAGTCGCACCAGAGGACCAAGTCCATGCCATGAAAAAACAGCCCACACCATTACGGAGACACCACCAGCTTGAACAGTGCCTTGCTGACAGTTTGGGTCCATGGCTTCGTGGGGTCTGCGCCACACTCGAACCCTACCATCAGCTCTTACCAACTGAAATCGTGACTCATCGGACCAGGCCACGGTTTTCCATTCATCTAGGGACCAACCGATATGCTCACGTACCCACAAGAGTCGCTGCAAGCGATGTCGTTCTGTCAGTAAAGGCATTCGAGTCGGTCTTCTGCTGGAATAGCCCAAGAAAGCCAAATTTCTCCGCACAGTTCTAACAGACAAGTCCCTTGTACGTCCTACATTGATTTCTGCGGTTATTTGACGCAGTGTTGCTTGTCTGTTAGAATTTACGACTCTTTGCAGACGTCGCCGGTCTCGGTCGTTAAGTGCAGGCGGTCGACCACTGCGCTGTCCATGGTGGGATGTTATGCCTGCAATTTCATACTCTCGGCACACTCTTGACACAGTGGATCTGGGAATGTTGAATTCCCTAACGATTTCCGAAATGGCATGACCCATGCGTCTAGCTCCAACTAACATTCCGCGTTCAAAGTCTGTTAATTCAAGTCGTGCGGTCATCATCACGTCAAAACCTCTTCACATGAATAACTTGAACAGAAATGAAAGGTCTGCGAAAGCACTGCGCATTTATACCTGTTCTACGCGATGCTACTGCCATCTGAAAATTTGCATATTGCTATCCCATGACTTTTGTCACTTCAGTGTATGTGTTAGTTTTACGAATCAATTGACGAAATTTGTTTTTCTTTTTCACAAATTGAAGAAGTAATGGGGCCAGTATGCTTATAGGCATTTATTTGCATTTTTAGGGAGTCATCAATAGAAATAAATGAGCTGTCTACTTCATCATTGAAATGAAAACAGCAATTTTAATTTCTTCATAAACATAACGTAATAGAATAGCACAGGGTGATTATAATGAAAGTCCCACATTCAAAATACTGTAAAAAAAGAACCACTTATCGCAATGAGTTCACATTTGAACTGAAGATACTTGAAGAAGGGGAAAACAGTATGGCCTCAAAAAAAAAATCCACCGATTTTTCCCATTCAATTTGGTATGATCTTGCCGTGGTGGATGGGCTTTCCACTAACAGTGTCACAACTATTGAATGACTTGGAAGTAATTTTTTTTCTGTCAAAAAACCGAAACAATCAAGCGCATTGAACACTACAGTTGGTTTAACGTACAACTCATACCAAGTACGTTGTCATTTCGATTCAAAATATCACTGGCAGCCGAAAAGACGTTATTTATGCCGCTTACAGGGCCATTTATTAATACACTCCGGAACATTTTTTTGGATACCGTGCCGTTTCCGCCTTTTTCAAATAACTTCAGTTCAAAGTTGAACTCGTTGTGACGAGTGGTTCTTTTTTTTACAGTATTTTGAAATTGGTTAATTATAATCGCCCAGTATTCGGTGTACTGACGAAGGAAAAATTAAGTACTTCATCATTTATGATGAATTTTACAATAATTTCCTTTGTTTCATTCTCAAATCCATCTATTTTGTATTTATTATTTAGTAAACACATCATAAAAATCTAATTTTCCATTTAGCTGTTCGTAACATCAAAGACTTTAAATTAAAGTGATTGCGAAATCCAACCTCTAGCTAATTACCACTCGAAGACATTTATCGCGAATTGTGATCTAGTTGAATTTCGCCATGCATTTTAATTAGTTAAAGCTTAGGAGTAAACTATATTTTGAAATAGACTTTAATCGTCTCTGGAGGTCTGTTGTTAATTTTTGGAATCAAATGAAATCAATTATTTACGTATACACAAAGTGCGCATGTTAAAGGATGAATCCTCTTTCAGAACTTTCTGTACATTTCTAGCGTGTTCTCGCAACAGAAATAAAGATGCCGTTTACTTCAATTTTTTTTCTTTCTAATGCAGCTTTCAAACACTTAGACAGCTTGGTCGTGGATGCCTTAAGGCAAGAGCTGCACAGACGTTACTCACTTTGCATTACCCAGAAGGTGCCTGTAGCTTGAAGATAAGCCGCGGACGCGGAGTACCAATGCCACCGCAACGGTCCTATTAGACCGGGACCTACAGTTTAAAGTGGATTCTAAATCACTACAAACATCCATGACAAAGCCGGGATTCGAACCCGAAAACTGTGGTACCGAGCGCCAGAGAGCTAGCCACTCGGCCATTCAGGCCCAGTTTACTTCAATGTTGAAGGGGAAATAATAACCTTATCGATATATGTATAAATGGATATCTATGTGGAATAAATTCTATTGTAACTTGTAAACTATAATATTTAATGTTTTGGGTGTGGAAGGTAATGGATAATGGGATTGTAAGCATGCGGGGTCAGTGAGATAGGGGGTGTTTCTCTTAAATGGCGAAATTGTAGTTATACTCGAATCAATGAATGTCACAATTTCATTTAGCATTTTAATTGATTCTATAGTTGTAATTCACTTTAATCTTAACTGTTTTTTTCAAGTGATTATTGAGCGCATACCTCGAAATATCAAACTAAAATTTCATTCACTTTCTATGTATGGTAGGATAGCTAGGAACATCGATATTTTTTTTACAATCAACCTGTTTTTATTTTTTTAAAATTAATTTTCCGATGTGAACGAAGTGTTTTCTCACGTAATAATTTTTTTTTTCCAATGCAGTTGGCAAACAGACATGGACGTCTTGGATGCCTTAAGGCAAGCGCTGCACAAGACGTTACTCACTTTACATTACCCAGGGGGCGCGTGTAACTTGAAGATAAGCCACGGACGCGGTGTAACAATGCCCCCGCAACGCTCTACGATCCTATCAGACCGGGACCTACGGTTTAAAGTGGATTCCAAACCACAACACACATCCATGGCACCGCCGGGACTCGAACCCGAAACCTGGTACCGATGGTACCGATTGCCAGAACGCTACCCCCTCGGCCATTCAGGCCCTATTTTATGAACCTAAATTATTATTTCTAATGTTGTTTTAATAATATCTATAATCTAAAACTTGAGGATCACTGTGTTACAAAAAAATTGCATGCGTAAGAAGTTAAGCCCCGATCAATACCAGATTCGTATGTTCTTTTTTAGCTAGGTTTTTTTTATATATATGTAGGATTTGTTTGCGTGGTAATCAGAAGGGGGCGACACATTGCAGTTGCTTGTCTTTGACAGAGCCTGTTTACAACGTGGGGGAAGTATTCAACTTTGAACTCTGACCCCACGGGAAGGGGACAGGACCCCCTTGATGAAGAAAGAGGAGTGAGAACGCTGGCAGGATGCGGACGAATAACGAGAAAGGAGCGAGATGCATAAGTTTAACGCTTGATTAATAACCAATGTAAATATTATTGTAAATTATAGAACCAAATAAATGGTTTTATTTAAAGAAACGCAGGACTTTTATTGTGTCTATCAAATCCCCTAGACACCCACTGCAAAAGTCCGGCAATTGTTAGAGTGGTAGAGAAGTTTAATAAAACTGTAGGTTTGACGGGATGAATCTATTGAAACCGCTGTAAACCCTACAAAAATTGGGGGCCCGGCCGGGATGCATCTTTTGCAAGCGGCTAACGCTACATATATAATCACCTTTTATTTATATAAAAAAAAAAAAAAAAAGAAAAAAAAAACTCTTAATTTTCCAATGTGAACGAAACTTTTGCTCACGTAACAATTTTATAAACGTAAATTATTATTTCTATTATTGTTTTAATAATATCTATAATCCAAAACTAGAGAATCAAAGTGTTACAAAAAAAAAATTGCATGCGTAACAATTTAAGCCCCAATGATTACCAATTTCGTTGAACCAATTTCTAACACAACGGGGCCTGAATGGCCGAGTGGCTAACGCTCTGGCGCTTGGTACCACAGGTTTCGGGTTCGAGTCCCGACGGTGCCATGGATGTTTGTAGTGGTTCGGAATACACTTTAAACCGTAGGTCCCGGTCTTAATAGGATCGTAGAGCGTTGCGGGGGCATTGCTACTCCGCGTCCGTGGCTTACCTTCAAATGACACGCGCCTCCTGGGTAATGCAAAGTGAGTAACGTCTGCGCAGCGCTCGCCATAAGGCATCCAAGACAATTGTCTACGTGTTTGCCAGCTGCATTAGAAAGAAAACAAAATGATAGCTAGGTTCTTTTTTATATAGATAATCACCCTATATTTATAAAAAAAAACTATTAAAAATTTTCCAATCTCAATAATACGTTTCCTCACGTAACAATTTTATTAACGTAAACTAATATTTCTATTACTTTTTTAATAATATCTATAATCCAAAAATTGAGAATCAAAGTGTTACAAAAAAAATTGCATGCGTAACAGGTTAAGCACCAATGATTTCCAATTTCTAACACAACGGACAACAATTTACAATGCAAAATAAAACTGAATCCACACGCCATCTGCCATTTGGGTCAAAACCACCCATTACCGAACCCTCCATTCCCGCAATTCTTTCCTCAAATGTCACTTGCAAGGCAGGAAGGTCAAGATGACGTCCGAGGCTTCTATTGATTTGGGTTTCACTGAAGACACACTGACACAGTTATTCGAGACGTATCATTCCTCCTCCTCAGTCATTTCGCTGTCGGACTGACGGCCAGAAACCTTGACCCCATTCAGTCTTGTGGTCGTCAATCAGTTTTTCTTATAAGAACTGACTGGTGGGATGTTGGTGGATTAGTAGGACGAATAGTATCTTTGTTTTTCGTTCCAGTTCTAATTTTTTTCTTTTTCTTTTTTTTTTCTTTGGTCGGTATGCAGTGGCGGTGAAAAAATTGTCAATTCCAGAAAAAGGTGTTGGTTTTCAATATCAAAAGTTTGACGTCTGGCTGATTATTCAATTCCTACTATTAGCTCACACTCTCCCTATATATATCTTGTTCAAATTTTCAATCGTTCATGAAATACTTTTTGTTCATCCACTCGAGTTCAAATACATTTTTTACACTTGTAGTGGATGACACTTCGTGTTAATACAGTTTTTTCAAATATTCCTTCAGTAATTTTAATTTTTATTTAGATTTAAGTTGCATATATCTATCAATAGAGGACGCCAGATAAACTTAAAAAAAAGAATGAAAATTATTTATAAAGGACTTTTCTGCACTATAGTGAAAAAAATTGGAATTGTATTAAATTTTTTTTTTATATTACTTGTTTTTAGATTTTAATAGAACTTAAGTTTTTGATAAGGTAGGTAAGAAGTTAATTAAACGAGCTTATTTTCTTGCTCATTTGTTATTTTTTTTGTTCTAATGCAGCTGGCAAACATTTAGACAGTTGTCTTTGATGCCTTAAGGCTAGCGCTACACAGACGTTACTCACTTAGCACTACCCAGAAGGTACGTGTAGCTTGGAGATAGGCTACGGACGCGGAGTAACAATGCCCCCGCAACGCTCTAAGATCCTATGAGACCGGGAACTACGGCTTAAAGTGGATTCCGAACCACTACGAACATCCATGGCGCCACCAGGACTCGAACCTGAAACCTGTGATACCGAGCTCCAGAGTGCTTGCCACTCGGTCATTCAGGACCTTGAGCACTTCTCATGTGGTTTTTTTTTTCACTGGTCAGTTGGCTAGCATGCAAAATATTCATAGCTCTTTAGTATCACAGACTTTTGGTTCTAATTCATGGGGTGGCATGGATGTTTGTTGGTGGTTCGATTCCACTTTATACTGTAGCTTTACATCTAATTAGTTCCAGTGCCCAAAAAATGATCGTATAGCTGTAACCCGAAGAGGCCTGATGGCTGATACTCTAGTGCTTGGTACACGGGTTTCGTGTTAGAATCCCGACGGCGCCATGGATGTTTGACTGTTGCTCCTATTCGGTTTGGTGGTCGCCAATCAGTTTTCTTATAAGAAATGACAATGGGATGTTTAATGATTACTATTACGAATAATATCTTCGTTTTTCGTTTCTGTTCTAGTTTTTTTTTCTGTGGGCAGTATGCAATGGCGTAAAAAAATTTGTCAATTCTAGAAAGAGGTGATGTTTTTCAATATTAAAAGTTTGACGTGGTTGATTACAGACTTTTGGTTCTAATTCAGAGGGTGGCATAAATATTTGTAAGTGGTACAAATTCCACTTTAAGCTGTAGGTTGCGGTCTAATTTGCTCCAGTGCGCAAAAAATGGTCGTAAAGCTGCAAACCTACGGTTTGGTTTGGTTTGTCGCTCGAAGGACATCGCATCGAAGTGGATTCCGAACCACTGTAAAAACCTATCGCACCGCCGGGATTCGAACCCGAAACCTGTGATACCGAGCGCCAGAGCGCTAGCCACTTGACCATCAGGCCCCTGCAAAAATATGGAGCCTGATGGCCGAATGGCATGTGCTCTGGCACACTGTACCCAGGTTTCGGGTTCGAATCCCGGCGGTGCCATGGATGTTTGACCCTTAGCCCTATTCAGTCTGGTGGTAGTCATCAATTTTTTCTTATAATAACTGACTTTGGGATGTTGGTGGATTAGTCGGACGAATAATATCTTTGTTTTTTAATTCAGTCCGAGTTTGTTTCTTGTTTTTTGCTTTCTGGGCGGCATGCAATGGCGTAAAAAAAAGTGTTGTTTTTCAATATTAAAAATTTGACTTCTGGATGATTGTTATTCAATTCCTTCTATTAGCTCACACTCTCCGTATATATATCCAGTTCATATTTCCAATCGTTCATACAATTCTTCTTATTCAAGTTCAAATACACTTTTTTTTTGAACTTGTAGTGGATGACACTGGATATTAATACAGTTTTTTTCAAATATTAATTCATTCATTAAATTTAATTAACAAATTTTAGTTTTTTTAGATTTAAGTTGCATGTATCAAATAATAGATGGCGCCAGATTAACTGAAAAAAATGAATGAAAATTATTTGTAAAGGACTTTCTGCAACAGAGTGAAAAAAAGTAGGAATTGATTTTAAAAAATTATATTACTTGTTTATTATGGAATGTAGGTAGACTAAGAGGGCCTGAATGGCCGAGTGGCTAGCGCTCGGTACCACAGGTTTCGGGTTCGAGACCCGGCGGTGCCATGGTTGCTTGTAGTGGTTCGGAATCCACTTTAAAAAGTAGGTCCCGGTCTAATAGGATCGTAGAGCGTTGCGTGGGCATTGTTACTCCGCGTCCGTGGTTTATCTTCAAGTTACACGCACCCCCTGGGTAATGCAAAGTGAGTACGTCTGTGCAGCACTTGCCTTAAGGCGTCCAACACCAAGGTGTCTGTTTGCCAGCTGCATTAGAAAGAAAAAAAAAGGTAGATTAAGAAGAAGAAAAATTTGTTTTTCTTTTGCAACATTTGAGAATGAAAAAAAAATTGTTTCTTAATTAGATAACTTGTAGTTTGGTTTGTCGCTCTGTGAACGTTTCAAACATGAAACCTGCGTTACCACAGGCCAAAGTTCTAATAAATTGGACCCCAGGCCTCTAAATAACTTGTGAGTAGTAGTAATTTGAAAATTATTTCTTCAAGAAAGATATAATTTGCTTCAAACGAAATGTAGCAGTTTGATGGCTAATTGGCTAGTGCTCTGGTCTTGAGGGCTTCAGGTTCGTATCATGGCGGTGGCACAGATGTTTATTAGTGTTCTATAAAAGTCATTGAGTTTATTTTGCAATGTTTTCTTAATCCATTAGTAAAGATCACAATACATAAAATTTCGTAAGACAATAAGACTCGGGAATCGGTGTAAAAAATCCATCCAAGGAGTTAGGAAGTTTTTAGCCAACTTCCCAACCCAACCAAGTTTAAAGCATGTAAGATGCTAAATATAAATTTCTCCTTCACATATTTTTATTCTGAGAGGCAAATGCTCTGACGTTCGGTCTCACAGATTTCGGGTTCGAGTCCTGGTGGAGCCATGGTTTATTGTAGGGGCTCAGAATCTACTTTAAATGGTAGGTTCCTGTCTAATATGATCGTAGACCTTTGTCTTGAGGTTTAGTCAGTCTTTAGCACTCGTGGTACCTAGCTAAAGTGAAACTGCATATTACCCTTAGCCATGGCCCATTCACCTGCGAAGAGTCTTCTGGACCTGGTGTAGGCTTTCCTGCACCAGGGGGATTAGTAACAACAGCTAAGAGGAAAACGAACAATAAAATCTACATGAAGTATCTTAGTATATATATTTGTTTACTGACAAAACCGTAAATCATTTATCATAACCGTAAATCTTTATTTACATTTTATGAAGTCCAAAAGGGAAATAGAATGTAAAATCTACATGCTAGAAACCAAAAACAACACGTCAACACATTACAACAATATACATTATATAACACAACAATATGCAACACAATATACATTAAGCATTTTAGTATATATATTTTTTTACTGAAATTATTTATCGCTTTATTTTGATTTTACGAAATACAAAAGGAAGTAGAATGCAAAACCTACATCCTAGAAACCAAAACCAACACTCCAACCCTAACCTAAAATCTATATTAATCTTAGTGAATACCTTAAGTATCTTAGTACTTCTATTCGTTTACTGAAAACACCATAAATCATTTATACCTTTATTTATGAAGTCAAAAAGAGATGTAGAAGCAAAATCTACATCCTAGAAGCCAAAACCAACATAAAAACCCCAACCCAAAATCTACATTTACTATATCTATTTGTTTACTGTCAAAACTGTAAATCATTTATCGCTTTATTTTCATTATACGAAGTCGAAAAGGAATTAAATTTACATCCTAAGCAAAACCAATCCTAATGAAAAACAACCATCCTAAACGAAACCAAATCTAACACTTCAACCCCAACCCAAAATCCACTATTAGTTTACTGACAAAACCGTAAATCATTTATCGCTTTATTTATGAAGTCAAAAAGAGAAGTAGAGAGCAAAATCTACATCCTAGACACCAAAACCAACTCGCTAACCCAATCTCATACAATTAACAAAAACAACCACTTTTTTTATTTCAATTTTTAACGAAACCGATACCAGGATGTGACGAAATAGGTCACTTCTATTTTACGACCAAAGAATACTTTTTCCTTCACAGCACCTTTTCGAATCGACTCTAAAAAAGGGTGGATCGTGAGATTTAGAGGGCTGTTAGAACAATGGAACAGAACCTTCGCGAGGGCCTCTTTCTGGGGTCAAGTAGATCCCATGATCGGCCGTAAACTCTGCATCCGCTTGTAGCGGTCACGCCCCATGTAGATGACCGCTTGCGAACGAAAGTGGCACATGTTCGTCTACGTGTTGTGTAGAATAAAAGGGTTGGAGATATTTCCAATGATTTTATCAATGCCTTTTAATGATGCGTGGTACTCGCGCTTGAAGTTTTCAATGATTTCATTTCCCCCTGTTTTTTAAGTGAAATTTTGTGAAGTATGTGAAGTAATCGTTGGTTTTAATGAATTTTAAGTACAGATATCAATTAGCAAAATAAATTTGTTAAATTATCCACTTGAAAATGTGTGTGTTGTAATTTTCCATTTATATTGTTCAATGGATTATAAAATATATTTTTTAGAATTTACTTAATAAAATCATTATTCAATTCCTTCTATTAGCTCACGCTCTCCCTATATATATCTTGTTCACATTTACAATCGTTCATAAAATATTTTTTAATTATCCACTCAAGTTCAAATACATCTTTTTTGAACTTGTAGTGGAGGACACTGGATGTTAATACATTTTTTTCAAATATTCATTCAATAATTAAATTTAATTAATTAATTTTAGTTTTTTTTAGATTTAAGTTGCATATATATACCATTAGATGGCGCCAGATAAACTAAATGAAAAAAAATGAATGAAAATTATTTATAAAGGACTTTCTGCGATATAGTGAAAAAAAAAGAAAGAATTGACTTACATTTTTTTTATATTATTTGTTCTTAAGTGAGGTTTAGTGAAATATGTGAAGTAATCATTGGTTTAATGAATTTCAAGTACAGGTATTAATTATCAAAATAATTTTGTTTAATGATCCATTTGAAAATGTATATGTTGTTGTAATTGTTCATTTATGTTATTAAATGGATTTAATTTTTTTTTAATATTTTTTTTTTAGGATTTACTTAATAAAATCATTATTTAATGGATGTAAATATGTAATCGTGTAACATTAATTTGGTAAAACTCTTACGTGTTGATTTAATGTATGTATCTTGGTAGTGTATCCTTTAGTGTTTGTGTCTGGGTAAGTCTAACTTTTAATGTCCGTATCGTGATAAAAATATCATTTAAGTTTGTATCTTAGTAAAAGCAATAATTAATGTTTGTATCGGTGTAAGTCTAGCATTTAATATTTGTATCTTGGCAATTTTAAATTTTAATGTTTGCATTTTCGTAAGTGAAGCATATAACGTTTATATATGGGTAAGTCGAAGTTTTAATATCAGTATCTTTGTAAGTGTATCCTTTTTTTATATCTTGGTAAGTGTAATATTTAGTATTTGTATAAGTATAACATTGGTAAGTTTAACATTTAAAGTCCGTATCTTAGTAAGTGTAACATTTAATGTTTGTATCTGGGTAAGTTTAACAGTTAATGTTTGTATTTTCGTAAGCATAACATTTAATGTTTGTATCAGGGTTGGCATAATATTTAATCTATGTATCATGGTAAGCATAATATTTAATATATGTATCTTGGTAAGTAGCATTTAATGTTTATATCTTGGTAAGTTTAAAAGTTAATGTTTGTATTTTCGTAAGCATAACATTTAATGTTTGTATCAGGGTTGGCATAATATTTAATCTATGTATCATGGTAAGCATAATATTTAATATATGTATCTTGGTAAGTGTAGCATTTAATGTTTATATCTTGGTAAGTTTAAAAGTTAATGTTTGTATTTTCGTAAGCATAACATTTAATGTTTGTATCAGGGTTGGCATAATATTTAATCTATGTATCATGGTAAGCATAATATTTAATATATGTATCTTGGTAAGTAGCATTTAATGTTTATATCTTGGTAAGTTTAAAAGTTAATGTTTGTATTTTCGTAAGCATAACATTTAATGTTTGTATCAGGGTTGGCATAATATTTAATCTATGTATCATGGTAAGCATAATATTTAATATATGTATCTTGGTAAGTGTAGCATTTAATGTTTATATCTTGGTAAGTTTAAAAGTTAATGTTTGTATTTTCGTAAGCATAACATTTAATGTTTGTATCAGGGTTGGCATAATATTTAATCTATGTATCATGGTAAGCATAATATTTAATATATGTATCTTGGTAAGTGTAGCATTTAATGTTTATATCTTGGTAAGTTTAAAAGTTAATGTTTGTATTTTCGTAAGCATAACATTTAATGTTTGTATCAGGGTTGGCATAATATTTAATCTATGTATCATGGTAAGCATAATATTTAATATATGTATCTTGGTAAGTGTAGCATTTAATGTTTATATCTTGGTAAGTTTAAAAGTTAATGTTTGTATTTTCGTAAGCATAACATTTAATGTTTGTATCAGGGTTGGCATAATATTTAATCTATGTATCATGGTAAGCATAATATTTAATATATGTATCTTGGTAAGTGTAGCATTTAATGTTTATATCTTGGTAAGTTTAAAAGTTAATGTTTGTATTTTCGTAAGCATAACATTTAATGTTTGTATCAGGGTTGGCATAATATTTAATCTATGTATCATGGTAAGCATAATATTTAATATATGTATCTTGGTAAGTGTAGCATTTAATGTTTATATCTTGGTAAGTTTAAAAGTTAATGTTTGTATTTTCGTAAGCATAACATTTAATGTTTGTATCAGGGTTGGCATAATATTTAATCTATGTATCATGGTAAGCATAATATTTAATATATGTATCTTGGTAAGTAGCATTTAATGTTTATATCTTGGTAAGTTTAAAAGTTAATGTTTGTATTTTCGTAAGCATAACATTTAATGTTTGTATCAGGGTTGGCATAATATTTAATCTATGTATCATGGTAAGCATAATATTTAATATATGTATCTTGGTAAGTAGCATTTAATGTTTATATCTTGGTAAGTTTAAAAGTTAATGTTTGTATTTTCGTAAGCATAACATTTAATGTTTGTATCAGGGTTGGCATAATATTTAATCTATGTATCATGGTAAGCATAATATTTAATATATGTATCTTGGTAAGTGTAGCATTTAATGTTTATATCTTGGTAAGTTTAAAAGTTAATGTTTGTATTTTCGTAAGCATAACATTTAATGTTTGTATCAGGGTTGGCATAATATTTAATCTATGTATCATGGTAAGCATAATATTTAATATATGTATCTTGGTAAGTGTAGCATTTAATGTTTATATCTTGGTAAGTTTAAAAGTTAATGTTTGTATTTTCGTAAGCATAACATTTAATGTTTGTATCAGGGTTGGCATAATATTTAATCTATGTATCATGGTAAGCATAATATTTAATATATGTATCTTGGTAAGTGTAGCATTTAATGTTTATATCTTGGTAAGTTTAAAAGTTAATGTTTGTATTTTCGTAAGCATAACATTTAATGTTTGTATCAGGGTTGGCATAATATTTAATCTATGTATCATGGTAAGCATAATATTTAATATATGTATCTTGGTAAGTAGCATTTAATGTTTATATCTTGGTAAGTTTAAAAGTTAATGTTTGTATTTTCGTAAGCATAACATTTAATGTTTGTATCAGGGTTGGCATAATATTTAATCTATGTATCATGGTAAGCATAATATTTAATATATGTATCTTGGTAAGTGTAGCATTTAATGTTTATATCTTGGTAAGTTTAAAAGTTAATGTTTGTATTTTCGTAAGCATAACATTTAATGTTTGTATCAGGGTTGGCATAATATTTAATCTATGTATCATGGTAAGCATAATATTTAATATATGTATCTTGGTAAGTGTAGCATTTAATGTTTATATCTTGGTAAGTTTAAAAGTTAATGTTTGTATTTTCGTAAGCATAACATTTAATGTTTGTATCAGGGTTGGCATAATATTTAATCTATGTATCATGGTAAGCATAATATTTAATATATGTATCTTGGTAAGTAGCATTTAATGTTTATATCTTGGTAAGTTTAAAAGTTAATGTTTGTATTTTCGTAAGCATAACATTTAATGTTTGTATCAGGGTTGGCATAATATTTAATCTATGTATCATGGTAAGCATAATATTTAATATATGTATCTTGGTAAGTAGCATTTAATGTTTATATCTTGGTAAGTTTAAAAGTTAATGTTTGTATTTTCGTAAGCATAACATTTAATGTTTGTATCAGGGTTGGCATAATATTTAATCTATGTATCATGGTAAGCATAATATTTAATATATGTATCTTGGTAAGTGTAGCATTTAATGTTTATATCTTGGTAAGTTTAAAAGTTAATGTTTGTATTTTCGTAAGCATAACATTTAATGTTTGTATCAGGGTTGGCATAATATTTAATCTATGTATCATGGTAAGCATAATATTTATATTTAATATGTATCTTGGTAAGTGTAGCATTTAATGTTTATATCTTGGTAAGTTTAAAAGTTAATGTTTGTATTTTCGTAAGCATAACATTTAATGTTTGTATCAGGGTTGGCATAATATTTAATCTATGTATCATGGTAAGCATAATATTTAATATATGTATCTTGGTAAGTGTAGCATTTAATGTTTATATCTTGGTAAGTTTAAAAGTTAATGTTTGTATTTTCGTAAGCATAACATTTAATGTTTGTATCAGGGTTGGCATAATATTTAATCTATGTATCATGGTAAGCATAATATTTAATATATGTATCTTGGTAAGTGTAGCATTTAATGTTTATATCTTGGTAAGTTTAAAAGTTAATGTTTGTATTTTCGTAAGCATAACATTTAATGTTTGTATCAGGGTTGGCATAATATTTAATCTATGTATCATGGTAAGCATAATATTTAATATATGTATCTTGGTAAGTGTAGCATTTAATGTTTATATCTTGGTAAGTTTAAAAGTTAATGTTTGTATTTTCGTAAGCATAACATTTAATGTTTATATCTGGGTTGGCATAATATTTAATCTATGTATCATGGTAAGCATAATATTTAATATATGTATCTTGGTAAGTGTAGCATTTAATGTTTATATCTTGGTAAGTTTAAAAGTTAATGTTTGTATTTTCGTAAGCATAACATTTAATGTTTATATCTGGGTAAACTTAATATTTAATATATGTTTCTTGGCGAGTCCAACATTTAATGGTTGTATCTGGGTAAGCATAATATTTAATATATGTATCTTGGTAAGTGTAACATTTAATGTTTGTACTTTCGTAAGCATAGCATTTAATGTTTATGTTTGAGTAAGCATAATATTTATTATATGTATTTTGGTAAGTGTAGCATTTAATGTTTGTATCTGGGTAAGTATAATATTTAATATATGTATCTTGGTAAGTGTAGCATTTAATGTTTATATCTTGGTAAGTTTAAAAGTTAATGTTTGTATTTTCTTAAGCATAACATATAATCTTTATATCTGGGTAAATGTAATGTTCAATGTTAACATATGCAAAACATTGAGTTGGCAGAGTCCATCTGAGTCACTCCTTTCAGAAATGAAGAATCTTTATGGAGATTGCGACAATGTGTATAAGTGATTCGCATAGTCAACTTTCTGATGAGTATTTTCCATACAACACACAAATGAAAGGAAATTACCCCTAACAGTTCTCGTGAGATGTAATATCATCATCTCATCAAAAGTCCATAGGCAGTACGGCCTTTTATAAGCCGAACACGACACGCCCACAATAAAAAAAATAAAGAAAAAGAAAATAGAAAAACATATTTTTTTTAAAGAAATTTTTATGTATTTTAATTACCTTTCCAATGCTAAATTTCACCAATCAAAATAAATCAAGCGTTATTTGTACTGATAAAATACATTAATAAAATAAATAATAATTACTGATAGATTACTCGTGCATTTGTCACATTATTTCATTGCAATATCTAATTCAATTCTACTTGACAATACAGAGGTCCAAATTTTAACGTCTGAAATTGCTATGACTATTCACAACTATATTATATCTGCAGCAAAAAAAAATGTCAAGGTACTATATTATATTTAATAGATAAGAATCCCTACTCAAATTGACTCAGTTAACTAGGAATAATAATTACTGTGTGATTACTCGTTCATTTGTCATCGGATTCCATTACCTTTGGTTCAATTAGCTATAAATAATATATATTGTAACAATATATACTGATTGATTATTAGTTCATTTGTCACATTATTTCATTGCAATATCTAATCCAATTCCATATGACAATACAGAACTCTAAATTTTAACACCTGAAATTGCTATGAATAGTCACAACAATATTATTGCAGCCTGACATATGCCTATCTGCAGCAAAAAATGTCAAGACACCATATTCTATTTAATAGATTCAATACTACATCCTTTAGAGTTGTTTAAAGAACCGGAACTAAAAATAAAATAAAAAAGGACATAAAAAGAAAGAATCGGTTGAAGAAAAAAAAATAAAGTCTTCGACTTTTGAACTCGAAGTCAATGAGACGTAACAAAGCTGTAATTTGTATCCTACGCATTCTTTTGTGGACGTATTGTGCTGTTATTTTGAGAAGAAAATTGAATAGAATTACATATAAAGTGTTATGAAAAGATGGGACAAATAGTTCTTTGAAATATATATGGGTATTGATATTTTTAGGTTACGGAAGTAGGGTATTACAGGGTATTCTGGGAATACTCGGGTGATACCACTAAACCTAGGTTTCTGGGTGGATGGGAAAATTGGAGATGTCGAATTGTGATGGATTTATTAACGAAAATTGGTTAAAGGATTGCGTGTCCATTTTTTTGACCAAGTTAGGTTGTTCCAAAATACGCCATTATGAAAGAAGTAATAAAAGTGACAAATTTATGTACCTTAAATTTTACTTAGTAGGACTGAATTTTCCATTTTTTTTCAACCCTACCAAAACTAAGGGCCTCCGGTACTAAGGGCTATGTTGATCAGCAAAGTAGTGCATGAAGCTCTAGGTACAGAAAATGAGGTTTGTGTTCAACAAAGATGAAAATTAGTTTGGTTTGTTGCTCCACGGTCATTTTTTTTTTTTTTTTTTTGCATACTTTAGACCAGTACCTACAGTTTAACGTGGATTCCAAACGATTACATTTCAAAATCTAATTCAATTCTGTTTTACAATACAGAAGTCGAAGTTTTAACGTATAAATGACTGAACTTTTCATTTTTTACTTCTATATTTTTTTTACTCTATACCTCTCAAGGGCTATGTAGCCCCCTATATTAGTACATTGCTCTAGGTACAGGACTTCAGGCTTCTGTTAAACAAAGATGAAGATAGGTTTGGTTTGTCACTCTACGTTCATTTATTGCACACTTTAGGCTATTTAGACTGGGACCTACAGTTTAACGTGATTCCGAACTATTTCCTTTCAATATCTAATTCAATTCTGTTTGACAACACAGAACTCCAAATGTTAACGTCTGAAGGACTGACCGTTCAATTTTTTTCCTCCATACGTCACACATCCCAGTACCAGGGACTATGTAGTAGTACATGAGGCCATGGGTACAGGATATGAGACTTGTGATCAACAGAGATGAATATTAGTTTGGCTTGTTTCTCCACGGTCATTTTTTACACACTTAAGGCTAATGAGACCGGGACTTAGAGTTTAGTGTGGATTCCGAACAGCTAACAAACATTCAGGCCACAGCTAGGACTCGATTCTGAAGCCTGCAGTAATAATGGCCAAAGCGCAAGCCAACTGGCCATTACGATGCATCAAAAGTAAGAAGCTAGCATATAAAATGACTTAGGTTCAAATTCATTGATTACGTCCGTTAATACTTTCAAAAACGAGAAGACTCTATGGTGATAATGTCGAAGAGTATGAAGAGCCTAACAACGATAGTCAATCTGCAAGGTGGTGTTTTTCGATTTCTCTCCCATACAACATGTAAATACGAAACAATCACCGCTACAGGAGTAATGAAAAATATTATGAACCGTCGAGTGTTAAAAATAATTTTGTAAAATTTTTAATGACTAATAAAGATTAAAATAATAAATAATTTTGTAAAATATTAAATAAATGATATTTAAAATTAAAATAACAAATAATTTTGTTAAATTTTGAATAAAAAATTAAAATTAAAATAATAAATAATTTTGTTAAATTTTAAATCAATAATAAAAATTGAAATAATAAATAATTTTTTAAATTTTAAATAAATACTCTTTAAAATTTTAAATAAATATTTTTTAAATTTTTTTAATTCAAAAAATTGTAAAATTGATTAAAGTTTTATTTTTAATGTGTTATAAAGCACTTAAATGAGCAGTTTTTGATAACGCTTTATCAAAAATCTCCAAAATCTCCAAAAATAATTTTTAGATATTGAATTTCATATTCTAGTTTTATATTTCAGTAAATTTTCTTTTAGAAAAAGAATTCGTAATTTAGTTTTTATAACACTGTGATTCGAATTAATAAAATTACAAAGAAAAAGAAAAATTAAAAATATAGTAGTCATCAATTAATGCCATAAATCCTTTACAAAAAATCTTACATTATAATGGACCTCAAGAAATAAATAAAGTTCAAATCCTCTTTTCGCAAGAAAACATAAATAATAAGAAAGACATAATAAAATGGCATAATAACTGATTTTTCAACAATATGGAGGTTAGGCTTAAAAGTCAGAAATATAAGAATAAAACGGATGATGATGATGATGAATGAAGTGGTATATGGGGATGTGAAGCAACAAGGACTATAATCCCCAAATCACTATATATATATGAACAGTCCTATATATATGAATAGTCCTATAACATAGATTTTTCCTTATTTTTAATATGTCACTCTCCACAACGCTCTACGATCGTGTTAGACCGGGACCTACGGTTTAAAGTGGATTCCGAACCACTACAAACATCCATGGCACCGCCGGGACTCGAACCCGAAACCTGTGGTACCGAGCGCCAGAGCCAAAACGGATAACTGCAATTATAAAAAACAAAAACAAACAAACAAAAAATTAAAACAGCTATGAAACTGCAAACGATTTTTTTTTCTTCAAAATGGTATTTGCTTTCACCAGACGATCTTTTAGAAAGAACCAAACGATATTTTAGAACAATTTTACATTATTTAATGATATAATTATTATTTCATGAAAGAAATTTAAATAAATGTTATGCATAAAAAAGCTCTTGAAAGAAATTTTTTAAATAAATTAACTAAAAAGAATAATTGAAAGTCGTCCAGGACACGACAAACTCGTTCCTAAAAACTATATTCATGATTTTATGGGCAAAAACCTAAATTAGGAAGCAA